>VXAY01003150.1:1578836-1802197 GCA_013399855.1 Oxyruncus cristatus
TTTTTTTTTTTTTTGGTTTAGTAATATTAGTTATGGGTGTCCACTGAAGCTAATGGATCTTTAAGAGATTAGCCTAAGGACAAAAATTTATTCCTCATATTATGGAATCCAATTATAATTTGGAAAGTGCATGAAAATACTGTTGATAACTATAAAGCTGAAAGAGTAATGGAGTGGAGGAAGTTTTTCTGGATTTCAAGGACTGCTTAAACGTTTTTCACATCAAATTAATTGAATTGCATGCTAAGACAGCATAGGGAGCCAAAGTTAGAAGCCAGGACACTGGCAATGAAGTTCTATTCTCACTGGAGTAGAGAGTTAGGCATTTTATAATTTTATTTTGGCCCTTCAGGCCTTTTATATCCTGATCTGTCCTAATTTATAAATGATTTGCTGATAAAGATATCCAGGAATCCACTGCATAAACAGCAAAACTGGTACTTTTGTTTCAGGGTAGCATATCTGAGTGTTAGATGAGAAAGTTCAGGTGGGTTAAATGTTCAGGCAGGGCAGGTAGTGACAATAGCCTGAGGTCTGTTGCCTCAGGTTTTGTTACAAGGTCTGTTTTATTTTCTGCCTAGTACCTGACACTTACTTCGTGTGTGTGTGGGGGAGGATGTAATTTAATAAGAAATATTCTACTTGTTTTAAATAGCTGGTTAATTTAAGTTCATGAGAAGCTATGTTTCTGTTTCTGTTCGTGTTTGTAGGCCACGTAAAAGAAGCAACACTGATTAGATCCAAAATGAAATGAATAGTCTATTTTTAATAGGTTGTAACTTAATGAACAAAATCTTAATGGCAAAGAGGCTTTCTAATCATTGTACAGCATCACAGCAATTTCAGGTCTGGGCTTCTATGATCTATTTAGCTTGTGGGGGTTCGTAAGATGAAAGTATTTCACAGGTGTGAGGCTGGCAAAATTGACTGATGAAGCACAAAGGTGTGACAGACTGCTGATAAATTACTGCTGGAGAGAAAGCCTAGCTGACTATTAAGCCAAAAATACTCTACTGCTCTGACCAACCAAATAGTCCCATATAGCCTTTATATATGCAGTTCGGTCTTTATCATTTAGGTAGAATCCAGCCCTTTACATCCTTAATGTTATTACTGTCCTTCAAGAAGAATTATTAGTTTATTTTACTAGAACCAAACTAGTTCCTCTGTAAGAAGCAGGAACTACCTTGCAGGCAACCTGAAAAATGAAGTTTCATAGTATTCATTTCCCTCACACTCAAGAAAGACAATACTGTTGTCAACCTTTTTTTTCCTGTCTTGAAAAAAGAATGTCAAAATGCCTTTTTTGCCACATTTAAGACTAGCTAACTGTCTAGTGGTCTAATATATGCTGGGACAAATTATTTACAGAAAAAATGTGTTCAGAAATTTTTGCATTCTCTGCCTTCATTTTGCCCTGAAATTAATGAGCTCTCAAATAATCGAATGTAGTCGATTGTTGATGGGTCTGAAGGAGGAAATCTTCAGCTCTCCAGTTTCATCCTACAGATGGAGAGAGGGTTCTCTGTGTCTGGGAGGGAGGATCTGTTAGAGCATTTTGCACTGAATGCGAGTCTGGTTTTGGAAACCTCGCTTTTCTGTCTACCCCACGAGACCACCACCAAGACCAACACAAAAATGGAAGACAAAAAAAAAAAAAGAAAAGCCACTACCTACCAAACCCACAACCAAAAATGCAGGAAGTATCACCCCAGTTTTCTGGTTAGTGCAGTTTTCTTTCAGGTTTGCTTCAAACTTTGCGCTGTTTCAGACAAAATAGTGTGTCCATGGTTGACTGCTGAGGATCACCCCGCTGGCATCTCTATCTCTGATATCCCAGCGGCAGGTCTGGGATTATGCAAGTCTTTATGCGCTTGAAAGTTCTTAAAATTCAGGTCTTTTGTTTGCAAGATTAGTAGATATGTTTTGTAGCCGCTTGAAACCTTTACAGGCTTCTTAAAAACCTACATTTTAGAATGTCTGATTGTGAAAGTCGCGTAGTGGGGTGGGCCCACGAGCTCTGTTTTCCTGGGCCAGAGTTATGTTTGCATAAATGTGTATGGAAGTTACAGATAATTTGAGAATGAGTCTGGAAAAAGTGACACACCAACAATTTAATCAGTTGCCTACACGCTGCAGCTGATTTTGTTACCAATTTCACTTGCAAAATATATTATTTCTGTAATTTGTACTAAGCTTCTTAATGTCTGAACCAGATCTTAGACTCTCCGAGAGAACCTATGTTTGAGCTAAGTCTCCATAGTAGAAATTCAGCCCAAAGGAGTTTTTCATGGCCAAATTATGAACTGCTGGAAAAGAAATTTCATTTTGAAAATGTGGATTCAGCCTTCAGTGGCAGAGTACTTTGCTTTTCCTACTAATAACGTAGTGACCTATATGTGCAAAGTTTCTTAAAGTATTTCTTGAGGCAAGTTTTTTCTGCTCTGAATAGGATGGGATTTATTATTTTATATAACTTACTTGGCTCCAGTAAACTGTTTGATTAAAGACTTCTGGAAGAGTAGCAGATGCTCAGAAGTAGAGTTGATAAAACCAGGGAGATCTAGAAGTTGATGTAGTTTAGTCTGGGGCACACTTTTAATTCATGCAAGTATAAGTTTAAGACATCCTTTATGTATCTTTTTCAGAATGGCTCTAGAGAGAGTAAGATTTTGCTTTCTTTATGGAAAAAGTGATCTCCAAATCTCCGAAAATGTAAAGCTTTTTTTGAGACTTTCACTGAGGGTGGAAATTGGTCTGTGACGAGATACATCCTATGGGAACAGGTCAGGCCTGAACAACTGTTTTCACACAGGCTATTGTATAAAAAGAAAAGTTAAATTAGTCACTGTCTTTCTCAAGTTGATGAGAACCACAGGAAGCTGTACAAAATCCTTACTACTATGCACTCAGTTATGTATTATAAAACACCTTTTTTATGCAGCTTATTAAAATGAATGAGAATCTTAACGGAATCAACCTTATGTGTTTAAAACAAATATGTTTTGATCTGATCCCTGTGAGACAAACATGGAAGAAAAAGATGCATGGTGTAAATAGGGGATGATATTGTGTAATGAGTCCTTGCAGCCAGAGGTTTTGGCCTGTTAAGTTAGTTATTTCATCCAGAAAAGAAATGATAAATCATGTCAAGATGGAGAAGTACTTTCATTGCTTAAAAATGAAAAGAAAATCTGATTTTAAAATGTCAGGTTTAGGATTTATGAGTAGGATTCCTATAATCAGTCATTCAGAATGAATTGTATTATTTAAGATGTATTTGCAGGCAGGCAAGCTGAAAATATTTTTGTGTACAATGCCAAGTCAGTTTACACTATCTCTCACATCTAAATTGCTTTTCCACCCTACGCAGACAGAAACACACACAAACACACGCACAGTTTGTTAGTGCTGAGTTCCCTTATGAATTAATTATACACCATGGCAACAGTGCAAAACACCAGAAGGGGAGGGAATTTGAGTTTGTTTTTTTTTTTCTGTGGTGGTTGCAGACGACTGAAGATGATGGAAACAATAAAACCTGTTGTGGAGTTGCCCTAGATGATCCTTAGCAGTGATAATACTTAGGGGGTGACCAGCTATTGGGAATAGGCCCTAAAAAACTGGCCTACACTGAGTCTTATCCTTCAATTGTTTAGGAACATAACAATTTTGACAGACTTCCATGAGAGGGTGGGAAGGCAAAGAGTTGGGCAAAACAAGGCAGATGTATTTGTTCAGATATGCCAAGCTAACTTTTGATGTTTGAGGGAGGGATTTTCCCAGGTTTTGTCTTTTCCATATAGCAGTCCATGGCCCACAGCACTGCAGAATAACAACTAAAATGCATTCAGTGAAGCAAATGTGTAAATAACAACTATGGTAACTCTAATAACTGTAAATAACATAGTTGATCCTTTATTGAGTCATAGTGTGTCATGCTACTGGGGTGTCTATAACTTCATCATTTTTCAGAGCATCCTTATATTAATTTTTCCTTATCCTTTTATAATTTCTTTTGACTTTTTGACATGGGATTTTTTTCCTTAAGATCATACTCAGCTCTCTATAATGAGAGATCCAAACCACCAAGGTTTATGTTCTTTGGGAGGATAGGAATGACTATGAGCCAAGTCAGTACAAGAAATGGTATGACAGCACCACCTGTCTTCACAGAAAATCTGTTTCAAAAACCTCTTTCCAGTTTGCATATCTCACTGTAACTGGTTATGCCGAGATTTAGAGATTAACATAATCCTACAAACATCCCGTGTGTAAAGTGATTCCTGTAATGGCACAGGGCTGGAGGTGATCTGAAGCAGGAGGGTTATGATGGGTTTATGGTTTCAGAGAAGCATGTGTGGGGACACTTACATAAATTGCTGGCTTGTGGAAGTGGACAGTAAACACAAGTTCCAGATTATGTGAAAGATAAACCTAGAAACAGGGGCATGTGAATTGGATCCTGATATAAGACAAAATATAAAGGACAAGAAGGAGGGAGGAGGACAGAAACTAGATTTGGGAACACAATGTTCATGTTCTGTTTTTAAATTTAAGGACACTTCTGTTCGAAGGACTTTACCCTCTTCATGTGAAGGAAGTCTCTGATGTTCTGATTATGTGGGTTCTGGCCTGTTGTCTCATGTTACAGCTGTGGTTCTTCTGTTGTTTATTTGATCACCGTCATTCCCGAGGCTGTACTTGATCCCTCCTCTCTTTCATCACTGAGTTATAATTTTACCTTGTGAAGGTTGAATTTGGCTTCTAGAAAATCTTCTAGAATTTTCTGAGCTCGAGGAGACTAAGAACATCGTCATTGTTGCACTGCCTCTTAAATCTTGCCAAAAAAAAAGGCTTTGAGTTCTTAGTCCCTCCTTCTATGAGAGGGATACATTGGATTAGAGTTGTTAAGAACAAAATAGAACAGTTGAAGTGGTCCTGCTTCTACCTCTGTTATCCTGTAGGATATCAAAAATAGTGGGGACTTAGGATGACTGGTTCAGATGATCAAAATATAATGTTAATTATTTACTCAAGCAGTAATCTTGCTTTCAGACGGACACACAGAAGTTAATCTGAAAGCTGGTGAATCAGTTCTTCCTGCAGGTTAGAGAACACTGTAAAACCAAAACCAAATAAAACTCAGTACATCAAGGAAAAGTAGGAGGTGGAATTTTGGGATGTCATGCCAGACCTCAAAGTGCTACCACTGCCTCCTCTTCATGGGCAGAGAAATGGGGAAAGAATCTGTCTCTGATGAAATGACTGAACCAATGTTTTAGCAGCTGAGAACACGCCTCTTCTAAGCTACAGCCATGAGTTGAAGTAGTGCCAGTTCTGAAGTGAAAAATTCCAGAGTAAAACTCACTACATTTTTGGTTCCTGAGATGGGATTCAGTACACAAGAAAGGTAAAGTTACACGGCAGTAGGAAATCAATTTATTTCCCTCCGTATCTCTCCGTGCTGCTCTGTATCGCTATTTCTCCCTGTATCTCTCAGTGCTCTCTCTATCACTCTGGACATACACTATTTCTACACCTGCAGTTTGTGAGAGTGGACTGTAGAGCAGATGAATTGGTTTGGCACACCCAGTTGCTCCATTTCTTCCTACTGTGCCTCTGCAAACAGAAATCCCAGCTTGCTGTCCTTGCAATAAATGGGTTGATCCCCTCATTAAAAAAAAAAAAAAAAGTCGGGCACTGCTAAGCTTTTTGGCACAGGCAAACATCTCATGGTCAAAATTTAGTATAGTCGTGCCTTCAAAGGTATGCTACTGATTAGATTAACTGAAATTTTAATTTATATACAACTGTGGGCTCAAATTCATGCCCAGGTTGCTTGAGAGCAAGTCTGCAGAACACCTGCTGCTTAGTACACCTGCCTACTTTAAGGCTGCTTTGCACCTCCGTTCTGCTACTGACTTTTAAAATTCAGGCTTTTAACCAGGTACTCAAACTTTCACATTGATTTTGGACTACTATCCTTTTCAGATTTATCAACATGTTTTTATGGTTCTTATGTTACTGGGTTGGTTAAAAAACCTGAATGTTTCCACTGGGAAGTAGAATTGTTCTAACATTGCAGAGTATACCATCAAATTTGGGTTGTGTTTGAGGCCAACAACCACCAGCCACAGTCTTGTTGCTTGCTTTCTTTGTGAAGATCAACAAGCAACAGTGTCAGCATGAGTGATACTATCTAAGGTAAATAGTATGTGAAGCTTTAGGGCATCCTCTAGTTGTTGCCAAGACACCGATGCTGGAAAACGAAGCTGCCAAGTCAGATGCAGTTTATTTAGGAGTTTGGAAGCAGGAGCCCGTGACAGCAGCAAGATGTAGAAGCTCAGTTTGGGTTCATTTGTACTAAGGGGCAAAAGGGAGAATAGCAGCACCTTGACAGAGCCTTCAGCTGTCTGAAGGAGAGAGGCAGCAATCAAGAATGAGATGGGGAGGGGGAAGGAATTGCTGGATTTTGAAAGCCTTTTAACCTCTGACTTGAGAGAAGAATGTGTGTCAAATCTAATGAAACGAGGAGACAGCTCTTGAAGGGCCTAATGGTGACACTTTATAAGACAGCAGACAAAGAAGCTGTCTTTGCTGAATGGAAGCTGACAGTAATTTTTCTTTTCACAAAAATGGCAACTTGCTGAAGAAGAAAATAAAAATGGTAACGTGTAGTTATATGTACAACAAATCCCGCTGACTCCTACACCAGAACACCAGAAAATGGTATTGCTGGTGGTTTTCCATCATTCAATAAGCCTATCCACACTCCTTATGTTTCATTTTAAATTTGGTTTCCCGGTTTTGTGGTCCCTGTTACAGAAGTACTTCCCTATCATGAGCCAGCAGGGGGGAGAAGACACTGTTACAGAATATACTGCCTGTTTTAAACCAACTATGCATTTTCTTAAAACAGTGATGTGAGTAGGTGCTTCCACTTATGACTCGACATTTTACCCATCCTTCATAAACTGGGCTTGATCTCCTTCTGTCCACAGGCAAATTTGAAACTAAGTCTCACAGTAATTGTTTTTGCTGCTCAGTTGGTGTTGTGTAGGTGTTGTTTATTTTACTGGGCTGCCAAAACTTAGTTGATATTGAACAAAAATTTGCCTATGATTCAGTCTATTGGCGTCAATATCCACGTTGAAGTGTGAGAGTTGTTTCTCATGCAGTTAGTCTGTTTTGTGTTCTCCCAATTACTATACAAACAGCATATTAGATTCTTACAAATTTTGCAAAAATACTGGCTTTTAAAGGCTCAGTGCCTAACAAGTGACATTTCATGTGGGATTGAAGATGGCAGATTAAATGTAATGTCACAAACATGGAGAATATTGGGTCAGCAGATTCTTGCATATTTTAGTTACACAGTGGGTAGGTGATACATTTAGAAAAGATGCTTTCAGCTGGAACTGGTTTAAAAATTCTCAAAAAAAAATTAATCATCAGAAAATACTGTTTTTTAGAACCTGAAACATTTCAGTCCAAATGTTTCTCAGTGACTTACTGTCCATGAATCCAAGGCAAGGTCTTAAGGGACTCTGCATTTGTAGCTTATTGATTTGCCTAGAAGTTCTCTGCAGACAACAGAAACATCAGTTTCTCTGGATAGGATCAAGTTCTGAATAGCTTTGTGTTTACCCCAGATTCATTTTTATTAATAAGCTGCACAATATCAAAGAATAGTAAGAAACTTCCCTATGAACTCAAATCTCTTGAGGATCAGTTGCTTTTACCTTTTCTGCTCCACAGACATGAGCTAATACAATTCCATGCAGAAATTAAGGGGGTGTGAATAATTTTAATTCTGGCTTCCACTACTTTAAAGACTTTTCTAGATTACAAAAAAGTGAGATGAAGAAGTAAGGAAAGGGTATGGTCCTTCATGATACAAACAAAGCACTTCAAGGGTAGACATGCTTTAGCCAAATCTAGTTCAAGAAGGATATTAAAAGAACCTAAGGTGGCACTCAGGTTCTTAGAAAGTAAAGTCCCTCTCTCTGGGGATTATTTCATCTAACAGAAATAATAACTTTTTGTAACACAAGTGGCATTTGATCTAAAGAATATGCTGAGAGAGTCCAGCCTTCCCAGGAGGGCTTTACACAGAATTGGAATAATGTCTTCAGCTGCTGTATGAGAATAATGCAACTTGGGGCCTTGGTATTCTCTGTGCTTTCTGCTGTAGATACTCTGTAGAGACACTGTAAGGTTTCTCCTCCTGAAAGTGTGTGACACAACTGAGAAGCTGCTTTTATTAAGAAATCAGAGGAATTAATATTAATTTGCATTCTGTGACTATCTCACTGCCTTATTTACAGTTTCTGAGTTGTATTAGAGAAAGTTTAACCAAGGCCAAGCAAGAGGAGCCAAGTGTTATTGAGAAAGGGATGCAAACAAATTATGGAGATTAAGCTGAGGTATCCACATTCTCACAAACAGAAATTGGACAGGGACCATAAGGCAATAATGTGTGGCTCACACACAAGTCTTCTGGTAATAAACTTAATTGGCTTTTTTTCCCTTATAAAAGCAAGCTGCAATATTAATAGGATTCATCAGATGCTGCTGATGTTGACTGACAGAAATATTTTCCTGAATGCGTATTTAGATCTTGGGATATAGATTTCATTGTTGCTTATTATACATTTTTATTACTGCTATTGTTTTTGCTGAAAATATGCTCTGATTTAGAATCATATAATTTGGTTTGGAAGGTACCACACAGGACTTTAGTCTACCCTTATGCCCAAGCAGATCTAATAGGACCGAGTTGTGCAGGCACTTCTCTTGAAACCTCTAAGAAAGAAAATATCACAACCTGCTCTAGAATTTTACCACTCTCGTGATTAAAGTAAATAAACCAACATTTTCTTGGGTCTAATTGCAGTTTTCTGGTCAGAATTTCCAGCTTGTGACTATTACCCTCTGTCCTATTGCTGTGTACCTCCAAGAAGACTGTGGCTCTCTTTTCCCTGTGCAATGCCATACAAGCAACCCCTTTCAGCCAGGCCCTGATAAACACAGGCACTATTTGTTGCTAAGAGAGATATCTTTGTCTTACACATTAACAGTTTCTCCTTCGTTGCTTGAAAATTAGATGCTAGTGTTGCTTTCATCCAGCTTTTTGCTTCCTGACTTTATCCTGCCTCCAGCTGCTTTTCTTTATCCTCAGTTTCTGTTTTGATGCCTGTTACTGAACAGTTACCCTTGTTCATATGATGGCTCCAGGCTTTGGGTGATGCTGCTCTCCTTGTGTGTGTGGCAAGCAAATATAATATTAAAAAACAAACAAACCACTGCAAACCAAAAAATTCAGAGTGAAATGTAATGCTTATGATACTCAAAAGCCAGTCAAACTGGTGAGTACCATCATCAATGTCTGAAGAGTTCAAACACCCTAATTTCATCTGTAGGTGCAATAGAGTTTTTGATTAACCTTGCTTCTGTAACGAGGAGTTTTCCAGCTAAATACATGGTATTCTCACCATAAATGCATTTGTCTTAAAAAGTTTGAGATTTAGGAAAAACTTGTGCTGAGAGTGACCATGCAATTCTGATAATTATTTACTAGATAGAAAACAAACACAATTTTTTTTTAAGTGCTGGGACAAGTTGCTAGAGATAATTGAGAGGACAAGTTGTCCTCAATTCAGTCTACACCTGTAATCAACTCTCAGTAGGTCTTTCTCTCCAAGAGTTTAATAAGATGTGCTAGAAGAACATAGCCTTTAACTGCAAGCACCAGTAAGAAGAAAGGTATCAGGTATCTTGTCAGTCACCAGGTAGTTTGAAATACTGCACCTTTTGATTCTCTAGAAGATAAGCTTTAACTTTTTCATCTTTTATGTAACATCTTTTTTCCTGTAAGCAGAGAGGCACTGCAGATGGCAAAATTAGCTGATGAAAGTAAAGGAGTGCTATGTGGTGTCTTTCTCAGTTTCTTCAGAGTTAAGAACTGTTATGGTTTTGCCTGGGTAGAGTTCCAATAACTAGATTATTTGAAAGAGAAGGAGACTGGCATCTGGACTGAGGGGCTAAGAATGTAGCCTGTAAATAAGAATCCATTCCCTGAATTTCCCCTGTTGCTATTTTTCCTTCCATGTCACTGTTTGCTACCATTTGAATCAGCTGAAAGTTTTAGAAAGCTACTCTTACAAGGTTTGTTAGGGGCAAAATCGTACCTGGAAAACCTACTTCTAACTTTTGACAGTCTGTCTTTGCAGAAGTATTCAAGCTTCAGAAAGAATTGTCCTTCAAGATAAAACAGTAACAATAAAAGCAAAGCAAGAGACTTTGCTTCACATAAGATAAACAAAGGAAAGAGAACTTTTCAAGAATACCAGTCAGTTTGCTCCTAAATATCTTTGTTACAGTGATTTGTGCTCCTGAATCCAAAGTTCTGAAAATCTCTAACTTCTATTACATCCATCATTCGACATGTTGCTAACAGCAAAAGAAAATGAAAGGGGAAATCTTGTTATAGGAAACGAGTGTCTAGCTGCTGAGGCAGATAAAAGTAAGTGTGGATTTGGCTTTTATTGGATAATATACCACCTATTCCCACTGAGGACTGAGATCTTGTTACACACACTTAACTATTCCTCCCAGTTCTTAATTACCTTTAATCTTTTTAGCATAAATTAACTCTCTGGCCATTCTATCTTTATAAACATTTGCTGCCGCTTCTAATTGTAAAGGTTAGGAAATCTCCCCAGTGGTAAGTTATGCTTTCTACTAAAAGTTATTGATCAAATGATTCACCGTGATTTCTTTGTTCAGCCAGTTCCTGATTTACAGACATAGAGAAGAAAGTTCTTGTCTGCCATAGCATATAATGCTGTGCCCTACCTGTTCATTTAAGCTGATGTTGTAGATAGCCAGTAGCAGTGAAAAAGACAGCTGGAATGATTTTTATTCCCCTGTGGGAACAAGGATATTTACTTTTCTGCAGCCAGTTTGTGACAGACAAAAGAGAGTGAAAAATTAATTCTCTTTCTCTTTCCTACCATCTTAGGTGTTAGTATTGATGCCAATTTGGGATTAAAAGAACCTCATTTTTCTGCAATTTTATGAACAATATTTTAAACAAAAGGCAATCATTATCACTCTTCGATGTTCCTTCATTGCCCTACTGCTGGTTGCATGGGGCAGATTTGACGTGCTGTTTACAATCTGCTATTGATTATTGCACTGACACTAACATAGGGAAAGCTGCTATTTAGGAAAAATAAAAACGTTTTTGCGTTTGAAAAAAGAATCTCATAATCTCTGAATACGTTGTGAAGATATTTTCCTCTCACTCAAACAAGTTGTCTCAACACAGTTCTTAATTCTGTGTCTTGAAAGAGAGAAATATAGAAACACATTTCGAACTGAGCTCTGCTGCACATTTTCTGTAGTCAATACCCCAAGAAAGTTTCTTTTCAACAGTGTGTCTCATTATTAGCTAACTAGCTCATAGCAAAACTGAGCTATGAAAATAGTGATAAACTTAGAAATTGGAAAGAATAAGGTTGACCAAAGCAATATTGTTACTCTTTTGCGTTGTGCAGAGTCTTCTCATTCAATCAGGCAGCATTCCAGTTAGGACCTCCACATTCTCCTACCTCAGAAGACCTCATTCTGGTACATCTTAGAAGATCCATTTTGTCACCCCACTCTTATTCTCACTGCAGTTTTCTTGTCCATTGCTTCTTCATTGTCCTTTGAAAGATTTCACAGAAGCAAGTAGATTTGATTGACAGTTGGAAAACACTCCATGAGTTTTTACTGATACTGGAGCTCAGTAAAAATATCCTTCCACACATTCACGGTGTGAGTTGCACCAGGGGAGGTTTAGATTGTATATTGTGGAAAAATTCATCAGTGAAAGGGCTGTTAAACATTAGAACAAGCTGCCCAGGGCAGTGGTGGAGTCACCATCTCTGGAGGGATTTAAAACACATGTGGATGTGGCTCTTGGGGACATGGTTTAGTGGTGGGGTTGGCAGTGCTGGGTTAATTGTTCGACTCAATGATCTTAAAGGTCATTTACAACATAAATGATCCTACGATTTTGTGAACACCAGACTCCGAAACAACTCTGGAAAGTATATGAGAGGAAGCACATGGAGGAGTCATTCCCTGGAGCTCCCCATCTGACCTCTGTCAAAGAAGGATGGTAGGAAGATGGGCCTTTCACAGACTCAGTTCAGTCCCCTCGCAGTTTTGTATTTTTAGGATCCAGGTAGTGCTCAAGAAATAGAAGTGTATTTCTAATGATGAAATACTAATTATTTGATTGAAATATCAGAAGCATATTCACCATTCAAACATATTTAATCACTGCAAGTGCTCGATTTTTGAATTTAAGATTGTAATATTGGTTGTGTACTTCAAATACTCCTTTTTCATTGCTGCTTCTGGTGCCTACAGTGGCCCAAACTACTTGCAATTCATCAGTGGTGTCTGAAAAAAGGTTTTATAAGAATTCTGCCAGAACTTCCTAATTAGGTGTAATTAGAATGTTCCACAGTGATAGCTAAGTTAAAAATCTTTTGGAAGCAGCAGAACTAATGAAAGTTAGTTTTCTGAAGATTCCTTATATGCCTGTGGAAGCAGCTTCATGTCTTCATAAATCCCCCCATTAAATTCCTGTGTTTTCCACCCTGTTGCCTTTGTCTTTATGCCTCCCCGTAATTTTCTCCAGGACATGAAGCCCCGAAGCTTCTGATACTCTGCTCCTTTTCATGTCCCACGTGGTTCTCTGGGCAGGAGGCAGCTGCCCTTGGCCGAGGCTGTGTGTGCACTCACAGGCCAGCCAGCAAATCAAACGGAACAGCTCATCTCACGCTGCACATTCCTTCCCTTTATCCATCTGGAGATTCTCATAAAACTCAAAAAAATCCCATCCCCAAACCAAAAACCATCACCACCCCCTCACCCCGAAAAAACAGCCTCAAATCTCAAACCCACCAAAATTCTTTCTGCCTCTGAGAGCTCTTTCAAAGTTTGTGACTTGGCCAGTGAATTAAGAATGTGTGAAAGTATGAAAGATGAACAGATGATGTGATTGTATAAGTCTACTTTCATTAAGAAAACAGGGCTTAAAATTCTGGTAGAGCCTTGCTGGTAGCTGACATGCTGTCTGGATCTGCTCTGGCACAGTCTGCTGTGCTTTAACAGACGATGTATCTTCCATGCCTCTGGCTCTGATGCAGCCTGTCAGAATCCTTTTGGGGACAACAAGGAAAAGTATTGATTTTTTTTTTTTTTTTTAAAAAAACAGTAGCACAACAATTTCCAAAATTCTGTTTGAAACCTCTATGCTCCAGCACATATCTCCTGGAGTTTTGCTTTATGCAAATTTTTGTACGTTGTTCACAGAAAACAAAGAACTGGGATTCGAATGTGAGAGTGGCACAGTTTATAATTTTGAGAAAACAGTCATTAAAAAAAAGACTGTGTTGGGCTTAAGGTTCTCTAAAGTATTCTGAATAGTTTGTCTGAAATTTCAAAAGAACAATAACAAAATAATCATTTGAGGGGGCCAAGAACTTCTGGTAAAATTTTTTTTCTAAATATATCACAGTATGAAAATTGCAGATATTTAAGAGGAAATTATGTATGCATCTGATTTTTTGTTTTGAAGACTTGAGTTTGCTTAGCAGCATTTTTTTTCTAGGTTTTTGTTGTTGCCTCACTTTTTTAGATTCAATCTCATTAAACTCAAGCAGTGATCTTTTTAATAAGTTGTCTTGGAATGACATCTGTGAGCCTTCATTTAACTACAGGATCAGGTACCACCTGAACACCCTGTGTCTTTTAGGCCTTCTCACTGCAGATACACCTTTTTCATCTGTGTGGTGTGATTAAGACAAATGCCAGTAGAATGCACCATCTTTACTCTCTGCAATCTTATCCAAATAAACATCCAGTTTCACACTTATATCTAAAAGTTCATAGCATCTAAAAGTAGGTGAAAACAATCATTCACACTTACTCTGTTGTTTGTAATTGAAGAGACGATTGTGACCTAATTATTATTATACACATAGACACTGCTATCTTAACTAGTAAGTACTTCATATAGGTCATCTTTACTCACCTTATCTCACCCTACAGGAGTTGTCTTAAGAAAAATAATCCTGTATCTGATGCCTATGAATCATATCTTACATAATTTTTGATATGTATAGAGCCCCTCTGCCATTTCTTCTGTTGAAAATTCCATATCTCAACATCTTAATTTAAGGCAGGTTGCAAAGAGAGAGCAAAAAACACCTTGCACACAGCTAAAAAGGTTTTTATCTCCCCATAGCTTTATTTATTTATTTATTTATTTATTTTTATTTTTTCTCCCTGTGTTTCCATATATCAGTGGCAGTGCTGAATACTAATGATAAATAATGTAGGCTCAGCCACCACTACGCATTAGGAATGTAGGCATTGAAGTCGTGAACTGTATTCTCTGTGTGCACCCACAGGAGGCCATGGTGCTTTTTCCTAATTATTTGCTGGTGTGGTGTTCTTCCCCTGGCTATAAAGGTGAAGTCAGTTGTTTCTGATTCCTGGTAGCTGCTTTTCAGTCAGCTCTGCTGAGTGTGTGTGTGAAATTGTAGGAGTGTGGAATTTCTGTGTTAACATGTTTAAATCGTAGATCCAGTCTGATGATAATTTGAGTGTATCATATAAAGAGACACAGAGTTAATTTAAAGGGGGTCCATTCAACACATCTGAAATTACCCTATTGACTTTATAAAACAAAAGCTTTTTTTTTTCTTTCTTTTCCATTATAACTTTTATTGCTTTCAAAAGTCTTTGTAGATGGTACCTGTGAATCACCAACAGATGATTCCCCACCAATGAATTACTTTGTCTTCTGAGAAAACTGTAATTTCAGCACATGAGGGAAAGGAGGAAATTCTCAAGTCTTACCCCCAGTGCTAATACTGGCATCTTCTATGTTTTTGCACAAAGAATTTTCTTTGCTTTTCCAAGGCACAAATGAATTAAATAATTCAGTCACTGACCAGGTCATGAAATTGGGCTCAGTTGAGCAGATAATGCTAATAACTGCATTAAACCTTGCAACTGGAAGCAGAATGTAGCCTGGAGTTTGCAGAGCACTTAAAAGCATGCAGTGAACTGCATGTGTGTGCCTTCGATTATCTCTGAGTTATAGAGGCTGTGAGAGGTGCAGGAACATTGCAATTGCTTCTCCTGGAGAGATTTGGATAATGCTTTCCATTTAGCCAGAACTGTGGGAAGTACTGAAAAATAGCTGAAAAAGTGTGGGCAGCATTTGTATCTCCATATTGAACTTCTGATTGTATTGATCAGGCTCTGATACAATAACATAGTTCCTCAGGACATGATTACATTTCATTCTGTCTCAGTACCCCCTGCTCTGAGTTTTGTGGTGTACATAGCAATAGATTTCTTGGATTGCAGAGGGGGGGGAAATATCACATAATAGTTGAGCCATGTAAGGGGTGTGTGAATTCAACTGCTGGCTGCAGGTGGGTGCGATGAAATGCCAGGGTACTTTGGGAGCAGCACATCCCCAAAGTATAAAGAAATAGTATTGATGGTAGAAAAGTTTGGTGCCAAGTACTCTTTAGAAAGCAACCGTGAGTTTCTGTTTGGCTTAGAAAACACATTTCATGAGCCACAGAAAAAAAATAACAAGCAAATTCCATATCAAGGTGAACCTGTGTTGTTGGTCTCAAAAAATTTGAACTAAATGCCTACATATTTTTCAGGAGTATTCTCTGAAGTTCACGTGTTAATTTTAAGTCTTAATTGAAGCAGCAAACTGGACCCAGCATTTTCAAGCTCAGGCTGTAGGGATATTACACATAAAATATAAGAAAATGTGTCTGGACATTTAGTGAAGGATCATTGCAACAAGCAGAGGGGAGTGTATTTGGGATAGGACAAGGAGGAGAAGGCAGAGGGCTGTAGACATTTGAAACAAGAATGATACATTCAAAAGAGTTGATTGTTCCCTCCTCTGCCACCCCTTTGGCTAGAAATTCAGTTTAAAATACAGTATGCTCGCTTTTGATGATGCTTGCCTTTGATGCTTAAATTAGGGATGGGTGGTGTACATGACTCTGCCTTTCATTTGGATGGAGATTCGTGCTTTTGAAGAGAATATCCTCATTATCTCTGGTGCTTTTGTTTCAGAACATGCCAGCTGGTTTGCTCTCAGATAAAACTAAATTAGAAGATGTACTCACAGAGTTCACCTGAGGTGCCCCAATCATTAATGAGCACTTAGGCTATAAATATTCCGAAGTAAAATCCCTATAACACATATAGTCTGGATATGGCATCCTCAGCACCAACATCTTACCTTCTGCAGTGACCTGCACTAATGTTCGCCAACTGACGTTGGAGACCTGGCAAGGAATTTGGTGAGAGTGGGACATGAGGGAAATGGATCTCTTCTTCTTCCAATGGAGTATTTCCGTTCAGAGATTTTCAGTCCTTTTCAGACATGAAAAAGATATACATCCCCATGAAAGAAAAACCTGGGGTTTTAAGGAAGCATTTGAGAAATGGAAACAATTTCATTTCTTGCCTTTTGATCAGTTAATATTTGTCTAAACTGTGCCGCACGACTTCCGTGTATTTTTTGGTTGTGGAAGCTTTTATATTTCGGTGGAATTGCACTCAATTATCTCTTTCATCCAGGAATAAGTGCAAAGGGTCAAGGTGCTTGAGAATTTCTCTTATTTCCTGCTTATTAAACCTGTCTAAAAATGTCACCTTTTTGAAAAATTCTTGGAGCTTCTAATGGCAATGGTTATTCACCTTAGTTTCAAATGAGAGCCTTGGGGTCATGTCTTAATAAGGTTGGAAATGAACTACAGGCAATTCTCAGAGTCACACTTGCTAAAGAATTGAGGTAATTTTAAAGCATGTCTATCCTTAAACTTGTCGTGTCTTAAGTAATAGAAATGAAAGGGACAGTTCAAGTTAAAGCTTTGTTACAAGATTGTCTCATGAGGTTTGACAAGTTTACCACCTTAATTCATAGAAATATTTCTACTAAATGAGGGATGTATCATAAATTAAAAAAAAAAAAAAAAAAGCAAGATGCTTTTCTTTTCTAAACCTCAAAAAGTCCCAAAGTCAGAATTGACTGGGTTTTTCAGCAAGGATTCTTGTAGGATGTGAGATGCTATCCAGACTAAAGGGACAGTGTGTTTCTTGCATACTTGAGTTCATAAGGGTTATATAGATACACATTTTTTGCCTTTGAGTGTTTTTGTTGATGCAATGGAAATACTGTTTTCTAGACTAACATGGAATATGGGAGATGTCAGACATGACTGTTAGGCTTTGGATATCTTTCCATGATGATACCATTATTGCCATTTTGCAGACTGGAAGTCAGCACATGCAGAGTGAGCTCTTTAGAGATTGCTGTTGTTCTCATAATGGTAATTTCTGAGTGCCCATGAAGCAAATCTGTGAGCAGATTTAAGCAACTTGCTGCCAAAATAGATCTAAACCACTTTGAGATTTAGCCCAGCAATATTTACTCACATACACATAGGCAGTGCCTGTTATTTTTTTATGCATCCCATCAACAAACAGTATTTAACAGAACAAGAATCTGAATATGAGAAGTAGCCACGCAATAATAACCAGACTATGGAGCTTTTTACCATGACCAATAAAATAATCACCTGGTCGTTATGTCTAGGGATATATCATAGACATCAATCTTATTCATCAGTAAGATAACTCCTCTCGGTGTCTTAATAATTATCTTACATTACCATAAATCCAGACTAATTTTATGAATGATTGTAGAGCAATAGCAATATTAATAGTGCAAACTACACAGAAGGGGATCACCCTGGTAATTGTTTGTGACCTAAAATTTTTTTATGAAGGTCATAACAAAACCAATCAACTTCTTATTTTTATTTCTTATTCTCCTCAGCACCAAACTGGTCTGGCAACAAAAATGTGTAGGGAAGCCAAAGTGCCTTATAGATATTTTACAAACTGGTACCTCTCTGATAAATTAGGTAAATCTATCATATAATCTCTTTTCCACTCACTGTTGAAAACAAGCACAAGGCAGGCTGGCAAAAACACTTCTGTGACCTATAAGCAAAACACTGTGTGTTGGTAACAGGGATATTCTTGAGGCACTTAAAAACTGTGGCAATGACTGGTTAAGTGGTCACATTTACCTCTAAAGGTTGAAGCAACCAGTCCCAGGGAACACAAGTACAATTCAGGCCCCTTGCCTGTATGATATAGTGGTACCATAATTAGAACTACCCAGCTCCAGAGCTTTCTGTGTTTCAGGACGTCATAGATCATTTTCATGAGCAACAGCAGGGCTGTACTGAGGCACAGGCTGCCTGGGCAGCTCTGGGATATGTCTGTATTTTGTGACCTAGAGGCTCTGTGGGACAGCAGAACCTTCAGGCTATGTGTAGGAATATACAGTTTTACAGGAATTGCAGACTTTTGTATTCAGCCTGCCTGCTGAACTACAAAGGGACAGATCAGCTGCCCATAACCAGGACGACCCACTAGTGTCTGAGGGCATGACATTTTTGTGAAATGTTTCTATCTTGTTGCATGTTTCAGAAGGAGCTGTCTTGTGCCCAATCTCCGTCTTTATAAAACCCCTGGCATTTGACAGGATGCACTCCCTAAAATTACCAGGATAAAATAAATATATTTTTGCATTATTATTAAATATTTTATATCGTCATTAAAACCACAAGTGCTGCCAGATTTCAGCAACTTCACATATCCTAAAATTGTAGTCTAGTAAAAAGAAAACTACTGCAAGGTTTTCACACCAGAAAAATCTCCAGAGGACCTAACCTTAAAATCCAAGGAAGCAAGCAAGGAGGTAGCTTATCCATCCTGTTTTGATCCTTCTTTCTTAATAGCTTTTGCCCTGTTGTCTTCTGTTGCGAATACTGAAATCCTTCCTTTCAAGTGTTTATTGCTTTTGTCACTGTAAGAAAAAACGTGAACCCAGTGCTGAGACAATCAAATAAATCCTTGAAAGTTTAGAAGTCAAGTTGCAGCTGTTTTTCCTGTTTATTAATGAGAGTGAGTGGCTGCTTGTTGTAATATTAGGCAAATATTTGTCACTACTAGGTCCATGGATTCAGTTGTTAACACCTGTCACTGTGGCATCCAACTTCTTGTGGACCAATTTCTGTGCTACTTTCTTTACACCATTGTTTTTGGCTGCTAATATGCTTTATGGATAGTTGTGCAAAATAGCAGTCTACTCCAAAACCAAACTTGAACAAAGGTTTTGCATCTGTAGTGAGGTCAAGTGTACTGAGGACTAAAATAAAATGATCAGACTCTGGATGTGCAGAAGGGAAGGAGTACTGAATTAATTTCCTGTGCTCAGCTCATATCAGCTTATTATAGTTGGGCAAATTCCTCAACCATTTGCCTAAAAGGGACAAATTTTAAAAAGGTGTACAAAGCATGAGTAATCTGCCACACATCTATAAAAGAGCCAGAATTCAATGCCTCTCAGTGAGAATCTGATAAACAACGTTACCATTGCTTCCACTGTAGCGTAAATCAGATTATCTACCTGTTATCTGAAAGGTGCTGTGAGGGTACAGTCTGCCAGGGGCACTGAAAAATATGTGCTACCTGTGAATCATTTAAGGAAGAACCTCTGTAATTTGTGGCCTGGAAATCTGCACTAGTAAAAAGTTGTCATGAAGGAAACCTCAAAAGCTGAAGAATGTTATCATAACTGCTGCTCACGGGGGAAAGAACTCAGCAGGGCTTTTCACCTCAGTAATCCTGCTCTTCTTAGCTGTTCAGATACTGTCCTGCTCCCCCCTGTGCCTCTGATCATTTGTCTGCTTTCTCACTCCGAGTATTTACTATGTGTTCCTCTTTCCCAATGCCACCCGTTCAACAGTGCTCGCAAGGAAAATGCTCCTACACAGTGGACATCAGTGCCTCAGGAAATATCCTTTCAATTAACCCATGTCATGTGGGTTGTGTTTATTCTAGGGATGGGTGATTTACTATTGAAGAAAGGCTTTTAAACTATAATTCCCAGTAAGAGGTGAATGGGTGTGATGTTCTGCCTTCAAGCCGCTATCATATAAATAAAAAAGGGAAGGTTTGCACCAAAAAAAAAAGTAGAGTGAGCTACTGGGGAAGACTTTTTCTTTCCTTCTGCCATACTTTTTGAGTGCTTTGAGCAGTCACATAACCAAGGAAAGGAGAGCTTACTCAGAGTGTAGCATGATTTTGCTCAAGTACCATATCCAGTAAGCACTAGACCTGTTTTGCTGGAATATGTCTGGCTCTGACACTGTGGATTCCAATGCTTACCCAGAAGGATCCTCCTTGAGGCTACAGCAGCTTCTGGAGCTTAGGAAAAGCGGGTAGAAGTCAGCCACTTGTAGCCAAGAGTTTCCTAAGATAGTGTGGAAATGAGGATAAGAGGGAGGAGTGTTGGGTGAACGATAGATTGTATAAGAAGGGTGGCAACTAACAAGGAACAGTCCCGGGGTAAACTACGGTATCAGGGTCCTGGTGAGCACTGAAACAGATTCAGTCCTTGGTTTTTATAGATCTCTGGGGCTGCCTGTGGTTTTGGACTGGGGGAATTCAGAGTTCGTTTTGAGTGTTTTGTAAACTGTTTTAATAATTGTATAGTTTTGGGGGGTCTGTAAATTCTCATGAAGCTTTCTCAGTTTCTAGCAGGAAACAGAGGTTAGTTTCTATTGCTGTGAAGAATATGTGCTCAATATCTCCTAAAATATCATGTGCATTGTTATTGCATTAGTACTGATAACCCTGGCATTTTTTTCTTGGTTCTATAAAAACAATTTTGGGTAATAAAATTATTTAAATAGACGGAACCTGCCAGAAATGCTTCCTGTCTGTACAATTCCCATAATAGCCATGATAAATGCTGATGCCATCATTGGATTGGAGCAGGCACACGAGACAGACTGTCCTGTACCCTCTCACAGAAATTCTGACTAGAGTTTGATTTCATACAGACTAAAGCAGAAAACCTTTAGCTTTATGAAGCATGGTTCTTATTTCTTTACGGGCCATTTCCTGGCTTGTAACCGTTTTGCATCTCTTTCACTGCAGAGCTTTTTTAGAAAATTCAACAGCTTAATATGCAGACTCTTGTAAAAGGAATGTTGGTAAATCCAGCTCTTCCTTCTTCACTCTTCCTCACACAGTCCCTGTGCTCTTTCTCTCCCCAGCATTTATTGTCAGCATTTATTACCTACATCTATTTCTGAAGATATTGTATCTACAACAGTTTTTCTGCTTTCTGTATTTCTGGTGTAAAAAGAATTATAGTTGAATTGAAAAACATTCCCTATCAGATTAGTGTAACTTTGGATCATGCTACAATATTTTAGAGGTTGTAGAGAGTATTTGACTGGCACGGACTGTGCATTTAGAAATTAGTTCTCATCTCTTGCCACACAAACGGTAGCACTGATTTGCACATTAAAAGTTCCAAAGAAAGGTTGTGAAGATATATTTTTTTTTTTTTAATATCAGCAAACTTGCAAAAATGAAATGCTTGCCCTCAGCTCTCTGCAGCATGTCAAGTCAGCAATAGGGAGTGCACGTCTGCTGCTGTAAAAAGTGCAGATGAGATTCATGCTATTACTTTAGTTAAAAAATCAAATATGTGTGACACAAAGCTATTATTCTGCCATGTCTTTATGCAGAAAACATTACTTTTTGGATTGCATTTGACAATGAGTTTTCTTATATTTGTATGATTGTAGGAGTTAGTGTCTTAATATTGCTTAGTCTTCAGTTGCAAAATGTAGTATTTAATTATTTGGGATTTCAAGTTTGCTAATATTACAAAAGGGACATAGCACCAGAGACTCCACAGCCACAGGTTGGAAAAAAATTGTGTGGGCTTTTCTAATATGAAACACATCTTTGAAGTATTTTCTTAATATTTCTCTCCCATGCACATATTCTTATACAGGAACCATTTTTGAAACGAAAGGAGCAGGAAGTTTGTAGAAGATGTAAGATCTATCTGATAGACTTGGTGGCAAAAGAGAGGCGTAGAATCACAGAATGGGTCAGGTTGGAAGGGACTTGTGGTGTGGTCATCTAGTCCAACCTCCCTGCTCAGGGAGGGTCTTTCTAGAGCACACTGCACAGGATTGCATCCAGAAAACATGAACTTTCTGTCGGATTGACCCCTTTACTCCCCCCCACCCACTCTCCCCTATTTCTGGAATGAGAAGGAAAAGTAAAAACAATGATCTAAATTCAGAATATGTTCTTTGTATTTTCCTGTGTCCTCTTTGTGTCTAAGTCCAGTGTTCTTAAAAAAATATGACAAATAATTCTCAAAGTATGTTCCAGTTTCTTGGTACTGTGTGTGTGCTGTGATGTGAAGGGTTATTATCAGTTTTGCTCAACGCAGTCCCAATGACATTTTGCTTCCTGAAGGCTGCATTGATGCTCAGAGCAGCTCTCTGGGTGTGGCAGTTTATCCTGATCAGTTCAGTATCTTGGCAGGTTTTCTGGCAGGAAGCAGAGGAAATCTTTAACCCCTTTTTTTTTTTTTTTTGTAATTTTGACAAGTATAGTGTGCTTGCCTTATGATCATGAGTGTGCCATTTTTGATATTTGAGTTTTCAGAGCTACAGTTGCTGTACTGTTACCCAGGTTCTTTACAAAGATCAGTGCAGCCTCTTCAGCGTGTTTATGAAAAAAAAATAAAAACCAGAAGATGAAATTTGTATCTACTACTATAAAGACCAAAAAAATTAATGTTAAAAAAAAAAAGCAAGACATACTGTACTTTTTCTCTAAAAGAGCCATGTGGTGTCCAGAACCTTAAGTTATGAGATTGTATTTAACAAAAACCTGTTCTCAGTTCCAGGTTCCATAGAATCTGAAAAAATCTGATTTGCTGCACTAAAATGGTTTAAATGGGAAAAAACCCCAAAATCACAATAAATAAGTTAAGCATTTATTTTAGATATTTAATAGTGAAATTCATCAAATACAGCGAGAACAATGGTAGCATGGTAGGATCTGGCAGCACTGTATTATCCTTATGGTCTTGTAAGTTTATTCAAAAGAATTACTGAAAGGAGTTAATTGCTGACAACTTTTTGTCCTTATCATTTGTCCTCCACAGTACAGAAAGTAAATGTGCTTTTATCTTTTGTTTATGAACCTTAAAAGAAGGAAAGTTTAACACACAGTGGGGTTTTTGTTAACAAAATAACATGACTTTGCAGGGAGGAATTTCAGAGTGAACAGTTTTACCAAGTAAGTGACAATTCTCAACAGTCACTATATAGGATACACATTTTGTGATCTGCTTCATTTTTAGCCTGGGAAAACAAGCACAGGTGAAAAAGAGAGACCCTGACTTCCTTTGCTTAGCAGATTTATCTCTATCTGATAATGATTCTGCCATAAATCCTGGCATTGATACATCACCATTTTAATTCAGTTCTTGGACAGCAGTGCAGTGTCCGTGTAACTAAAGAAACAAGGAAAGAGAACCCATCTTCCTCAAAGTTTATCATAATATGCTATTTATAGGTCATGTGTTTGTTACCTGTAAAGCTTTTTTAATGCACAGATGGAAGACCCTTCTATCCTAATACATTCAAGTAAACCAATACACTGATTAGAAGGAATTCTGTGAAGAGAAGAAAAAGAAATGCATGAGGGGTAGAGGAGGTTAAGGGAGGGAGAATATTTTTTTTAAAAAGTGCAAACTTTTAGCGTGGGCATTTCTTCCTGTTCTGTGACCTCTGCACCTCATAGGTATTTCCTTCTTATTGGAAAAGAATATTATAGTGAGTTTTCCAGCACTGCAGGATACTAGCCCAGCAGCCAGCTATCTGTGACTCACTTCTATGACCATACAGACATTCCTCTTTCTTTTATTTCATTTTTTTTTTTATTTCACACATCATTTAGTTCTTACTGCATAATGCTACAAAGTGACTTTAATACTGATGACAGTGATAAACCACCCCAAGTTCTCAAAATAATCTGATTCAAAGTTATTATCTCTTCCACTTAGGTAAAAAAAAACAAAGCAAAACTCTTGTGGTATAGACTCTTTTGGAGAAATTAGTCAAATTCAACAAAACTTGTATTGGACTGTTATGTACATCATTAGCTCTGTGAACTCAACAGTGGAATTCAACAGGAGCTTTATTTGTTGAGTTCCAAACTGGCATTTTTCCCTAGCCATGGGTTATTTCATGGTACTGCACAGCTTTTACAAGAAAGTGAAAATACCTGCATGTTCATTTTTTATTATTTGGAGAATGATAAATTCAAAATCTCTCTTAAATTTTTTTTATACCAAGACAAATCACTATGGGTCACCTTCACCTGAATTTGCCCTGAATGATATACACAAAATTCCTTATTCTTTCTTTTAATGAACTTTGGATATTTGAAGTGCATATATACAATAAGAATTGTAACTTCTGGAACAGGAGATGTGTCATCCTTTTGCTTAGGTCGATGAGAACAGTTGTACTACTTCAGTGAACAAAGGCAAAAGAGTTCTCAGTTGATCTTCTGATTTGTTTTAATCGTGAATTTTGTTTTGCATTTTTTTCAGATGTTGACAATTTCAGAACACAGTTTTGTCACTGTTTTCGTACTTTGTGTCACAGAATAAGCAAGTTCTCAACATTTTACCAGGTATCAAAGCCATCCACAGGAAGCAGAACCCTTCCAACCCTTCCATGCTGGCCACCAACAAACCTAAGCCAGAGCATTGTCTATCCTCTCTTTCCCACGATTATTCAGTGAAAGATAGAATTTGCCTATCAGCCACTATTCACACTGCCTTGCTGAACTAACACTACCTGTTTGTATAACTTAAGTTACAGTAAGTGGAACTTAGTTCCAAGGAGTTTTTGTGGGAAACAAGATCTGCTTTATCAAAAGGATATAAATAAACACACAAATACAGCTCCCAGCCTCTCTCTCTCTCTTGTGAGGATTTTTTGGTTTTGTTTTCTTGTCTTGTCATTTACACACACACACATACCCCAGACAGACACACCCCACACATTCAAAACAGAATTTTACCATCTGGTCCAGCCCAGCAAATCTCCTGTAGCACAGCATGCTGCCACTGGCAGGAACTTTGCTTGAGCCAAGTTTAGTGGTGTCATAAGTGGTGTAAATTACATGCCAGTAAATCAGGGCAAGTCAGCATGAAGGCAATTTAGATACTAGAAAGTGTAGGTTATAATAGGAAAGCATCCAATTTAGGTATGAAATATAATGGAATATCGTAAGTTATACTTTTAGGCTCTGAAATCACGGTGTGGAAAGCTGCATCTAATTTTCTATGCAAACCCCCCAAATGCTCTGGAGAAACAAAAGAGGGAGAATATTTTTACTGATGACCACAATTACAAGCACAAAACAAGGGGAGGCAAAGGATGCTGAATCTGTGGTGTATGAGCTATTTGGAAGAGTAGGAAAGCATTGTTACTTGTTAAGCAGATGTTTTGACCTTACTAATTTGCTGATGAATTCTGCTTTTCTTTTCCATTTGAGAACTCTCTCAGGAAACTACCTGGTGGTCTTAATTCCCCTAGTTAAGGCCATTGCTTTTGTATCTACATTTAAACTAAGAAGTTACTAAAAAATAATAATAAAAAAAATTATTGAAGTGGCCAGATCAAGCACACAGCATGTTAGGGTTCAACCCAAAGATTTTAGATTCTGCAAAAGGTATTTCAGCAAACTTTAGGCCTCCATTCCTTCATAGACTCTGTGGGAAGTACCTGCCTCCTGAAGGTGATTTCTCCCTCCTTACTGCAGTTGTCCAAAGCAGGCCCTGCCTGTGGCTGAACCCAGCTTTCTCTTTCTGTTCACTTTAAAAGAAGCTCTGGTGGCTACATCTGGCTCCTTCATGGTGCCTTTCACATTTCCAGCCTGCAAAAGCCTGTTTTAATCCAGTTTATGGCACCTACGTCAACCTGTTTCATGGTTCATCCCCACCAGCTTTACTGGTAGAAAACGACGTGTTAGGAAGTTGTTAGGCTTGGGTTTACTTCACTGAGCTTGGGGTGAGGAGGACGATAGAGGCTGTACCGACATTAGCCTGAATGTGGCATAATAAGAGCAGATCTGTGGAGTGAAGCTGCTGGTGCTGAGGATTCAGTGCCCTCACCAATGCCTTTTGTGAACCTCTGGCACAGCTGGTAAGAGCTGTGCAGGTGGTAAGGCCAGGCTGACAAGTGAAAGGGATGCTGTGATTTGGTTGGTTATACTCAAGATCAAGCAAGAATATTCATGAACATGCTTCAAGCAATTCCTCTTATATGAGGGAGGCCTTGTATGCTACTCTTGATGAGGAAAAAGATCCTTGAAACCTCCTTTTTAGAGAGGTTCACTCTTTGAGAAGATGAGTGTTTTACAGAACAGGATTCCCTACTTGTGCCTGCATTCAGTGCCACAATTCTAAGCCTAGATGACAGACACTGCCTACATTTTGTTGTATCTCCCTGCTTGTGATGCTATTTGGAATGGTGATCTTTGGAAAAGACTGCAACTTTTCCTCACATATTTATGATTTAGCACTTCAAGATAAAAGCCTGACCTTTTGGGCAACCAGCTGGGAAAGGGTTATAACAGACTAAACTTGGTGAACTACTAACATATATAAAAAGCTTTTTTTGGTTGTATGCTTACATGTCATTTCTTCTCATTGCACCTTTATATCACACTAGCAAATTAACCACAAGAAATTAATATGAAGTTCTCATCTTCAATATTTAGCGACTTTCCCGATCTCTCTTTTAAGTGGCACTTTCAGCAAATTGCCAGGCAGGTACTCCACTTATGACAAGATGATGGAAGAGAAACATGGTTAAAGCCAGATGACAGCAGGGCTCCACCTCAGGTGTCACTTCTGTAATGTCTGCCCAGGTGCCCAGTCAAAAAGACCGACTCATTTTTGGCATTTAGCTCCTTCCTGTGAAAGGTCCATGTGAGCATTCATGATAAATGAGGCTGAGGTTTAACAAATGTTCACCACAAGGGAAAACACACAATCTTGTGAGTCAGAGCCCAGAAGCAGGTAAAGGTCAAGGAGAAAATGTGCTTTATTCTGAGAGCTTTTCATGGGCTGACTAAAAGCTGCATGGTCTGCAGTGGTTCAACTTTATGATGTCTTACGCAACTTCCCCTACTCTGTTGCCTTATTGTGGCTGGAGGTACCCTAATTCACAGAGAAAAATTGGATTGTTACACAGCTAAAATGTACAGCTGCTTAGGGGAAAAAAAAAAAAAAACAGCAAAAAAAAAAGACATTATGAGAAAAGTGTAATTTCTTTTGGTAGCAACTGGTTTCTTGTAAGTCAAAATGAGGTCAAAGCTGAGGACAGCACTGAAGACAAGTGCAGGCAAGGTGCTGCTGCAGGGATTCTAATGCAGCCTCTAACCTCTCGGGCCATTATTGTAGCTTTACAGATGTAGTTTCCTTCTTCAGTACATATGGGCCTGTTATATCTATTTCATCAATTTGATTGTTTCTTAGATAAAAAACACCTACTACTTTCTCGCAAAGCCAAGCTTTTGGGTAACATGTGTGACTGTCTTAAATGCCTCTTACAAAGTTGTAGTATTTTCTTCCATCGTATATCAATGTTTCTTCATCTGCTTTGGGTACCTACTTGATATCATGTTTTCAAAGTTTTTTTCTTTAATTTGGGGTTGAAAATAATCAAGAAAACTGTTAGATTATACTCACTTCTTTTCGGTAACTAAAGATGTACCTTGTCAGTTTATTAATATGGGAAATACCTAAAATTGACTTTCTAGTTGTAAGAGGAAAAGGCTGAAAATATAAAATATGAGTATTGATGTTGAATGAACGGATGTAGACAAATAGAATGCAACAACATATGTACTATGCTATCTATACCAGTGAGTGTTGATTTGGAAGGCTGGCAGCAAATTAATGTTGATCCAGTTGTATACCATTGATCACTTGAACAGAAACGGAGTTTGGCTGGAAAAAGACTATTACTCTTAATGAAAGACTTGTTTTCAGCACAATCACAGGCAAAGTAGATTTTTTGTTGTTGTTGGGTTTTTTTGACAACAAAATTAGCACTTCTCTCCCAAAATATTGAATTACAGAACAGAAACTTGGACCCAAGTCCTCCCTTGCTTACCAGAGTGCCTAATCTATCACATTTTCTGACTGTTCTAAATGTCTTTCTGTTCCAAATAAGTCTGTCAAAACTGGTAATACTTTCTTGAAATATTTGAAGTGCAGTATACAGGTATATTTTAATAAAGAAAACAAAAAGGTTTTTAAAAGGAGCCATCTGTTGATGCAGCAGAGAAAGCAGGCCCAGGTTTGTCAGCAATAGACACATTTATGTTCACAACCTGCATTTTTCCACGTTTTCAATTGCTGTTAACTGATTGTTAAGGGGTCAGAGAGGGTTGAGTTGAATTTTACACTATTCCATTTCTGATTTCACCAGTGAAGGATTTCACTGATCTAAATAAATAGAAAGAGTACTGTGTCCAGTTCTGGGCCCCTCAGTTCAGGAAGGGCATGGAGGTGCTGGAGCAGATCCAGAGAAGAGCAACCAGGCTGGTGAAGGGACTTGAGCACAAGTCCTGTGAGGAGAGGCTGAGGGAGCTGGGGTTGTTTAGCCTGGAGAAGAGAAGGCTCAGGGGAGACCTCATCGCTCTCTACAACTCCCCGACAGGAGGTTGTAGCCAGGTGGGGGTTGGTCTCTTCTCCCAGGAACCAGCAGTAAGACAAGAGGGNAGACTGGATGTGACACTTAATGCCATAGTCTAGTAATCGCAGTGGTGTTGGATCAAGGGTTGGACTTGATGATCTGAGGTCCTTTCCAACCTGTCTGATTCTATGATTCTATGATTCCCTGAAGGTCTTATGCTACTTCATAAAGCTTCTTCGAATTCCCTGTGATTGATTCCTGGAATAATTTCAAACAGGTCTTTGTCTTCTTCCTTCTGCTGCATCTGTTGAAGTGTTTAATGAAGAACTTATCTGGGCTTTTTCTGAAGGAAGTGCTGGCTTCTGTCATTTAAGGTGCAATTTTTAGATTTACCAGTCATTATTTCAACTGCTGATCAATAATTGTAGGTATGACCTGAACTGAACACATCCACAGCTTAATACAGGTTGCTTGACCACCTCAAGGAGAAATTCCATTTTTCAGCTGCGGGTCAGCTCCTATGTATGTGACTTTCCAGTGAGGATTTCTGGGAAATGTTACACTCTGTTTATGCAAGATTAAAAATGTGAATCCTCTTGCCAGTCTTCTGCCCATATAGTAAGGTTGTGGGATGGTACTGCTCTGCTGTTGTGTGTTCACAGAGCTTTATTCCTGAGTGCTACATAAATGGCAATAATCTGCATTGTTTAAAGGGTTACACTGCTGAACACAATCTATTTTGCCACCATTTAATTCACGTCAATTTAAATGGTTTATTATTTATGCCTTGTTGCACACTCTTTACTTATTCAGCATTTGCTTTTTTGCCTTTTTATTCATTTTCAACCACCGTGGTGAAAGGCACTGTAATTTGTCCACTCAAACAGTGCCAGTTATAGAAAAGAAGGAACTGGGCAGGACTCTCAATAAACAAGCTGATTATGTTTAGTTTAGAATCAAAAGAATATTTTTCCTATGAGAGGCCTAAAAACTTGCTTGTTTGTTTGGTTGGTTTGTATTTTTTGTTTTCTTCTCCGAGCAAGATTACTTTAAAAAAAATGTAGCAAGGAACATGGGGTTTCTTCAGGCACCAGTTAAACTGTCAGCTGGCAGTGACGTGGACTTCGTTAAGTCTTTGAAAATGGTGAAAAAAATTACCTTTGACAGCCTTCTTAGAAAACTGCATACCTACACCTGTGTGGGTAAGGCATTAAAGTGATACTTTAATATTGCCAAAGGTAGTAGGTATTTCTGGGAAAAAAAAAAGTTTATGATCCTGTTCTATTTTCTATTAAGAAATATGGAACTGTAGCACAGTCGGAAATTAGTGTAAACAGAATCTGCTGAGGGAATGAAACAGTTGCTGGACCTGCCACAAATTCTGACTGTGAGTGCAATCTACCCTTTCCATTTTTTGCTGGATGAGGTCGATCTCTACATCTCCTTATGAAATACAGTATGTCAGGTACTGCTGCCCTATATATACCTAGTCTTATAAGTGGCTTTTTCATTTCTAGGTATTCCATCGAAAAACCCCAAACACCTAAACTGAGTAGATATATATCCCTGGCAGGTTTAATATAAGCTGGACAGCAAAAATTTCTAATAGATGTTTCTCCCAAACATGCTAAGCACCAGGGCAGGGGGAAAAGGTCAGAGAGTTAGAGAAAAATGTAGTCACCATTCTCAGATTTATTTCTGCAATTGCAACACAGTGAAGAGGAAATAAGAGTTTGCACAGCTCTACACATTTCAAATTGATTTATCCAGAATTCATATATTCTTCAGCCAGAACTTTCCCATGTGCAAGCAAGATTCAAGTTTTTTTTGACAAAGGGACAGAACTATACTGGCATAATCAACTGCTTTAACATGACTGCCACTCACAAAGCCAAATATGCTTTTAGTTATTGTAATGTCAGTATTTATCCAGAAAGGGCACTTAAGTTGCTAGCTAATCGTATACTAGGAACACAGACAGTAGCAGCTGCTGCCTTTGATTTTCATCAAACTCTTCATTGATACACACTGAAAACTATTCTGTTCCACAAAGACACTCAGCATTTTTATTACCATAATTTGTGGGCAGTCTGAGGTATCTTGAAGTCTGATTATTTTTCAGTGGGTAGGATACTCAGCACTTTCCATAATTCAGAGCTCTACAAGATCATTGGATGATTACTGAAACTGTTGGCTTGTGATTACGATTTTAACAGGCAACTGCAGTGGAATTTTGCAGGTTTTCTGCAGAATAGATGGCCTCTAATTCCAATTAGTGGTTGACATCCCTTGTTAGAAAGTTGTCAGTAATTTCTGGTTTGAAGTTGACTTCATTATCTGCAATATGACTTTTAAAACTGGGGACATGATAGCCATTCGGTGAGGTCTTTGAGAAACTTTGAAGGTCTGTTTTGCAGACATCCTGGTTTTGCTGCCTGTTTGAAGAGCTCCTTTATCTTGCTGAGTAATAATCAAATTAGGAAATGGAATACTGTATTGCTAAGGCCTAATGAGGGCTTTTGGTGCAAGTTCCAAAAGAATCAAAATGCTGCAAACAACCAGGTTATACAGCTAAAATCACAAATGAACATATCCTCAAGTGCTGAAAGATTGCTGCTTCCTGGCTTCCCACTGAACAGTTTATTACTTACAGAAATTGCACTTTTACATCCCACTTTGATATGCTTCTCTTTCCATGTTTGCATAGTGTTTACTATTGCCTGTTTTCTCAGCTGTGCCTAACCTTGTCTGAAGTTTTTAATGCAGCAGTTCTCTCCTTTCTCAGGAAATACATCTCTTAGTTTTTTAACTGTTAATTCACCCAAAGCCCTTGGAAACTGTCCTCTCACCTCCATTGTGTGAATTGTCTGCCATTATAAGTCAGTAACACTAACACTGCAATCTGTCTGAAATTGCAAATTTACCTGAATCCTGTAAGACTGAACACCAGGTTATTCTCAAGTCTCCCAGAAATCTATGATAAATGGGTAGCTCTACATCCTCTGTCAGCTTTGATGCTGCAGCACAGAGAGCAGCTATATTCTTTGCTAATACCACCAGCAGGAGAAGTAAAGTATTTGTTTAATTTTTTTTTAGATCTAAAGTTGTGTATGTTCTACCATACACAGTTATAAGCACAATTAAGTGCTCACCAAAATCCCAGTTAGAACGGTTGGAACTTTGCTCCATCGTCTACTTTCTTAAAACTCTGGCACCTTAAGCCATTTCTTACCAGGTGGACAAGTATAGAATGTCAATCTGAAAACATACTTTTGCCTCTTTGTATGTCAATCTTACATCAGTCTCAAAATATTCCTCAGGTCAGTTTATGCATCTGTGAATGTAGTGGGAGAAGGCCGCAAATTACCTCTTCTGGATTGTGCAGAAATAGATAATTTATAGTTCAATGTCCTGGGCCTTATAAACAGGACAAAGTTTCAGTTATATTAGATATAAGTTAGTTTGACAGGATACTCCACATGGATCCATGATACAGGGTTGACAAATATCTTTCCTAAATACCAAGAGCAGTTCGGCTGAAACGTATTACTGGACTATGCTATTGTGTTGCTCTGCCATCACAAGTGAAGTCTCCCTCAGAGCCTTCAGTCAGCACCCCCTCAGCAAGTTCCTTTCAGTTTACACCCTGCAGCACTTGAAGAAAGTGTATATTTAGCCAGTGACAGAGCAGCAGTTTCAGATAGGCAACTTCATCTTGGTCACTTCCCCAAGGCACCAGATTTGCCAATTTGTTAATGCCCTTTGCCTGTAGCAATTTCATACTTGGTTTGTCAAGCACATTTGTTATGTATGTTCAGGCAAAGACTGCAATAATGAAAAATACCTTATCCTGCAAGTTCTTCCATCTCTTCAGTTCCAAACTTAGAGCTGAAGCTTTTGCATACCAGCAGTAAATGATATTTAGCTCTTAGTGGTTTTTTTTTAATCAAAAGTTATGGGAGACTTTTAAAAGAGGAAAGGAATGTTAGTAAGGAAGGAGAAGCAAAAGTATCTCAGGTTAAGTGGGACAAAAGTCACGGGAAAAGGCAGTGTTAGAGACAAAAATATATAACCAGAAGTGGTAAAAGAGAGGAATATGTTCAAATTTGGAATAAAGGTCATAGAGGACACAATGTCCCAATGTTAATGACTATTGCTATGTTAATAGTAATTGTGTATATAATCAAACATATATAATGTAAATATTAAGTATATATAGAATATGTAAAAAAAAAACTATATTCAGATTGCAATTGCATTTTTAGATGTACTAAAAATCCTAATTTTGTCCATCTGTGTGTTCAAAACAAAATGAAGGAGGCGGGCTTCTAATGGAGGAGCAGCAGGCTTTTTGGGTAATGCCATTAAGACGAAATCTAAATATTGACTGGTTTTAATGTAATGATACAAAGATCATAAGATTAACTAAACCCTTACTGATTGCAGAAAATAGGTGGGAAAGAGAACTACAGAGTTGTGTTTAAATGGGGTCATTTTGTTTTTAGCAAAGTCTTGTGTCCAGCAATGGTCAGCCTAATCCATTAGTTTGGGAAATTTAAGAAATGCATTAAATGGATTAATTCAGCACAGAAGAATATTGAATTCTCTTAAATCTTGAGTCCAAAAATGGTAATTCTATACTCAAGACCACATTTGTGGCTGTGCCTTAAATACTGCAGAGAAACAGCTTTTTCCTAGAAGAGAAAATAGGCCAGTGCTCTTTTCCAGGTGTTTTTTTTCATAGGCTTGTTTGGTTTTTCACCGAAAACTTTACTTCTGGGTAAACTGTGAGCGTGCTGACCTCAAAGGAAGGGAGGGACTATTGAGATCATTTGGGAAGAAGATTGTAAACTGGAGTCTGGAAACTAGCACTCCTCATCCTTGTCCTAGCCATAGACAGGCATTCGTAGACACATGTGCTGCTGTTTGTTTGGAACGTGTGGACTGCTTGGAATAGTTCATGTATATTGTGATAGAAAAATCCTTTAGAAAAATTCTATCTCATCAAAACCAGTTTAACGCAGACCATGGGTATTTCTGGAAGTATTTTGCAGTCCTTTTAGGAGCTATGGATCTAGAGATAAGTTAAAATGAGACAACTAAAGCAAAAAATAAAAAAAATCTATATTTAAAAAGGAAAAATGTAATTAGACTCACTACTACATATATAGCCCGGGATGCAGAATAAGTAATTTCAGTTCCTCTAGCTCAGCTACTGCTTTTATTTGTTCTTGTCTGTTCTGTAATAATCTCATGAGATTTTCACTGTCCTATAAGGAGCTCTAGTTGCTCCCAATATTCAGCATAAATGTACATTTATCTTTCAAAAGCTGGTTTCTGTGGGTAAAAGGATGCTTTGGGAGCAGCTGTTGTTACTGACTGGTGTTAGTGGATTCAGACTAGCAGTCCTGCTTTAAAAGACACACTAATAGTACCTCGTCTGCAGAAAAGCAGTATCACCAACACTTTGAGAATCAATGAGATCCTGATACACAGTTTATTTTTTGGAGAAAAATAGCTACTTGAAAAGCTCTTGGGTCCAATTATCAGCTAGTTCAGCCCCATTCCATTGATCTTAATGTTTCAAAGGGAATGGAAGCTTTGAGACACTGACAATACAAATCATTGTCTCCAAAGAATACTCCAGATGTGGCAAATATATAAAGCAGATAAATGAAATATCACATACATCGATCTTCTGTTTGAAAATTCCATTCTGTTTTACACAGTTACTTATTTAACGTGCTCTCCTCCCATCCCCTCCTTTTCTTGAATGCCCTAACATCCTAAAATAAGCCCCTCAATTTTATGGATTCAGAACAACTACCTGCATCTGTGGTTATGGTCAAACTGCAAGTGATTTTAATAGTTCACTTTTTGTAATTCCCATTTTTCAGCTGATTCACTGGCTGCACTGCACCACCTTAGAACTACCTCTGAGGGAGGGGAAAGGGATTTCATGTGCTGAACTTTATTTCCTAGCAGTAATCAATGGAGGAATATTAACACAAACTAGAAGTGGTAATTTTATAACAACCTTTTGTGGGGTTTTGTTGGTACCACTTCAGTAGTCAGGAGACAAGGCAAAATCCTGCTCCTCACACTATCCATGTGCTGACTTTGAGGGAGCACCATTTGCCAATGAAAACAAAGGAGAAATAACAAATCAGATCCTCTATTTTCTTACTTTATCTGCTTCCACTGAGAGTCAATATTGAAAAAAACCATACAACATAATCCAAGGTTTGCAAAAAGCTGAGTAAAGGTCTCTGACATTTGCACATGTGTTCAAGTGACACCCACATGTGGCTGCCTGGCCATTTAGGGGCCTGATGAACTGCTGGTTTCCAAAATTTGGAAAGAGGAAAGTAACTCAGCATAACTGACCCTGTAAATATTCTTATCTACAAAAATTATGGGAAAGGGTTAAAAAATGACAGCCCAAGTGGTGTTTTCTAGTGGAATATGGCAATAGTGGTAATTTAGAGTTTGAAATAAATGTTGCATGGATCCATTGATTGTCCAATCTGCAGTCTCATCATTTTTTGGTGTGATGAACTGTTTGTTCTGTGGTATAAGACCTACATCAAATGCAATTATCACTTAATCAATCTTGAGTGATATAAAGCGTGTAATGGGCTACTGGATCAATTAGGAAGTTAGATCACTTCATCAATACAGCAGTGCAAGATTATTTTAAAAACTGATCTCCTTTCTTTTACATAATGTGCTTCATATGTCGGAGGCAAAACTGAAGTCAGGCCTAAATTATACCTGACACTATTTTATTGTCAAAGCAGCAGTCCTAAAATTGAAATTAGGCTATTACTGAGTTATTCAAATAATACTAAACATAATACAAACAAATGTTGGTACATAGTGCCATTCTTTTGGAAGTATTTCAATCAAGCATTTGTTCTAATTCATAAAAAGTTTCTAAGCAATTGCTTAGGACCCAAATTCATCTTTCTTATCTAGAGTTTAACCCCATAATTTGAATAAATGCAGCTCATTAAAGAGTGCTAGAGCAGTCTGTTTCTGTGAAAAGAGAACACAGTTGTTGGTGAATTAATTAAAAGATGATATCTACAACTGCAAAACATATTATGAAAATTTTCAAGAGAACATCCTAATGCTGAGAGGGAAAAAGATAAATCACTGGAAAGGGAGATATTTTGAATTAACGGGGTTCTTTGGTCTTTGAAATTACTACAAATGCAGTCTTTGAATAGCTTCTGGAATTAATGTTGATATGGTACGGTGTGTTTTTATGTGATGTCTTAACTGTAGTAATTAATCCTATTTTTAAATCTTCTGATAATATTTCTGATGGTTTTTCACTTCAAAGTAGCTGCAAAGATGCTTTTTTAATTATAAGAAATTTCAATTTAAATATGCAGCATATATAACTAAACAGCCGGAAAGATAAACCTACAGGAAAATGTTACAATTTTGACATAAATTAGTAAAAGCAGTGGCAAAATATCAGTCAAGCCAGGAACAGATGTTTTCTTAACCAGTAACACTGAATGAAGTTGTCACAAACAGGTCTTAGTACATAATGTTCTCTCCATTGACTTGATTGAAAGCCTGTTTGTAAGACAATGGGAATCTTTCCATGGACTACCCAGCTGACTTTGAATCAGATCCATAAGCTTTGACATGTTTGTCTAAAATCCAAATGTTCTCTCCTGTGCTAACTTAAGTTTCACATTGTTTTTAAAATAACCTAAATAGTATTTGCATCTAAATATTATTAGGCCTGTAGCAGTACTAACACATCTTTCTTTACCATTGGAAAATCTCAGGAAACCAAAAACTAAAAAAAAAGTGTTATGTTAGATAACCATACACATTTATTTTAAGATCTACAGGAATTCTAGCATAAATTTCACTTATGACTTCTGTAGTCCTTTTGCTGTTTGAATATCTGTGGATTGTAAAATCTAACGAAATATTTGGGGTTTTTGCATATCTCACGATTTTGTTCTTTAATTTGAGTATGTCAGGGCTATTGGCAATCATATGGGAAAAAAAGGAAAGGCTATAAACATAGGATTGCTTAATTTATCTTCTTTTTTTCGTTTGGATTAATATTTTTCAGTCAATATGGCGAACAGATGCTGGATATCAAAATCTTCTCAAAAGCAGTTCTTGTGGCTGCAGTTTCATTCAAAATCTTTTGGACAAACACTTACCAAACACTTACCTATTTGAGCCTGATGATTTGCTCCACATTTTTAGCTTTTGTTCAGCTTGGAACTTAAATTGTGGTCTGATCCCCTGAAAACTCTCTTCCAAAAAGAGCTGCCATGAATGTGCTTCTCTAAAGTTTCTTCTTTTAACTATTGGATAGTAACACAGCTGTTGAGTTCTTCAGCAGGAGAGTCAAATGGGTGATCAATTTAGAGAGAAACTGCAAGTTTAAATCTCTGGTTTCGCCGGTCTGAAGTGTAGATTTTTATAATGGGTTTTGCTGTAGCGTCACATCCATAGCAAAGCTTGGGAGCCATCCCTGGAGTGGTAAAAAAATCTGCCCTAGTGTGCTGTGTATTAATATGATAGAGATGACCAATGTAAGAAATATATGAACAACTGGTATTTAATGAGATTTTTGCTGTCAGGATGAACAGGACAAATAGAAAAATCACTCTATAGACAAATGGAAACTCCTAGGAGAGTGCAAAGGTCTTTAATAGTTTCTGTATCTCCTGGATGATCAGGTCTGAGCTGATATTCTTTGTATATGTAGTTGTAGCAGTCAGTGGTATTTGTACCAATATATATGTAAAAGGTTATAAAGAAGTAAAAATGGCCAGGTGTCAGGGATAATTTGGAAGGTCACAAGTCTACCAACTCTGTCGGGTATTAGGTGATGTCAAGGAATTCCTGACTGAGGTATATTTGAAGAAGGTAGGAAAGAGCATTGCTTCAGATGGAAATGGGAATGATATTCCTTATATTCTGTAAAACAACTCTTTTTCAGTGTTATACCCAGAAGCCTAACTTTGAAGTTTGACAAGTAATTCTCACATCTATTTTAGTACTAAACTTTTCTGCCACTGATCGGTTGTGACGGATCAGAGGAAAGCAACCGGTCTGTGCTGCTCTCAGGTGTGAATTTGGCTTAATGGTGTCCATTCCCACCCAGCAGGGACAGAGGAGTCTGGGGCAATTGCAGGGAAGCTGGAGGCTGACAGTAAGGGATGGCAAAGCCTGTGGTAAGGGATGGCTGGTCAGGCAATGCCTTTTCACTGGGAGAACAACCAGCAAAAGCAGTAACAAGTTCTTTGTGCAAGGAATAAGAAGTAGAGGTACTTTTTGGTTCCTAGCAAGCTCTGGAGCACCACAGCTCCAAAAAAACATTACTAATTATCAACAAAGGGAACTTTAGTAGCAAACGTTGGCACATACACCATCAGCCAGAACTACTGAGTTATTTAACATGTAGAAAAGGTACCTTGCCACAGGGAATATGACAGGAACTGTGTGTCTGTGGACTGTAAAACACTCAGCTCATACACGATTTTCGTGGGATTATTTGTTAGAGAGCTGGGCAGTTCAGAAAGAAGAATGGCATGACCGTATTGGCAAAGAAGACCAAAAGGAGTATACCTAAATAGCAAATACTAATTTTCACATACAAACAGAATTAATTTAGAATACTCTCATGTGTCTGTAATAGAGTTATCCAGCAGCATAATGCTTCAGAAAGATCTGTGTCATTTCTAATCTGTGGAAAGGAGCCAGCTGGATACAAGCTTTAATTAATTGCATATACTGATTTAAACTATTAGAAATAGTTTAAAAAATACATTTATGAAAATGCAAAGCCATTTTCTGTTTAGATTGCACTGAAATGAAAATGCGACCTGCCAATTAATTTGGAACACTACTGTAGGAGTAGAATCCTGAAAGTATTAATATTTCAGAATAAAATATTTCTCTAAATATTCAAAATGAGAGTAGCTTCACTTTTGAATCGTGTATTATCCCTGTCAATATAAATTTATTCATCATTTATTCACTCAGTATTAACAGAAACATTTCAAACAAAGATAAATACTTGGTAGAAAAAGCTTGCTTCCTAAAATGAGAAACACTATGTATTACATTTAGTATGTCAGGGAAATTATGACAAATAATTCCTCGCTCAAAGCAGAAAAGTGTGATTAAGTGATTTGAACAACTCGTGGCAATATCCATCTTAATTACTTTCCCCGTGGTTGCATAAATATCTCCTGAAAGCGTAGCCTTGCTCGTAGCAAAACACAAATGTGATAATCGACACTTTCAGCCTGGGGCAGCAAAGACACCTCAGCAAACAGCCTGGTTCTTGAAGGCTGCAACACAGTTTCTCTGCATGTGTGTCCTTACCGCACATGGCAAGGAAATGCAAGTTTCGTTTTGACCTCAGAGGAGTCAAGTTTGCTCCTGGAGGGAACGAATGACTTCAGAAGAGAGTTCTACAGTAAGAGGCAGCTTTTGAAAAGACTTTGCTTTCTCTTCCCCCCTCACAGAACAGCAGAAATGGGCAGTAAGGGGATCAGTATCTTCACATTTAAAATTAATATTTCAAGCCAAAAAACAAAGGTAGAGAGAAGATTTTATTTTTTCTACAAAAACTTCAGGGATAAACACTGTGGAGGTTGGAAGAGCTATTGTAGATGATGAACAATGCTGGCATAACAAAAAATGAGTACACGGTGCCCCTGAATAAATTTATGGTGGAAATTAGGAAGAACTATGGATGGAATTAGGATCTGGAGTGGCCATTTACAGGAGCAGAGGGGACATGAGCACATTCGGTGTTAGGATGGATTTTATTACGCTCAGAGTTATGTGATGTGGTTGTCTGCAATAGCTGATTGGATGACTCTGTTATGTCAGAGATTCATTCTACCCAAAGAAAGCAGCTGCCTTAGGAGATGTAAGCCAGGAGACAGTGACAATCTTTTAGCCAGGTTGAACTTAATGATCACAACTGCAGTGAGGCTTTGAGTTTAATCTAGTACATGATAGGTAAAGGATGACATGATTTAAGCATCAAAGCCAGGCTTGCCTTTCATGACAATTATTTGTTGGCAGGTGTGTTAGTATATCTGTTGTGAGGGAGAAGATGCTTTTCATCCCTCTGGATAAAAAATAGATTTGCAGCTGAGCACTGAAACCTTATCAAATTTGTAATCAGTACTACATGTAATTAAATGCTGGAGATGTTTACAATTTAAGGACCCCACTGAAATCTGATATAGAAAAACTGATGCCTGAGAAGGTGGAAACACATTTTGCCAACTGTGTTATAGTGCTGGTCAGATAAGACAGCTACAGTATGTAGCTCACCAGCTCCTATGAGTCTTTCATATTTTAGGGTTTGTGAATATCTTTCTTGGCACTAAAACAGGTGTCTGATTTCCATTCTATTTCTAGAATTTAATCTAATATTAAGACAGAACCTTTACTCTAAGTTTTGGACAGAAAGTCTGACAATAAGTGCATTTCTGACAAAGCATCTTTTTTCTTATTAAACAATAAGAAGACTTGTGGAATTTCTTAGTTGTACCTATTTGCAAATACCTGTTCTGACTGATTTTGAACAGGAACTTTTAACTCAGTACCATGGCACTCTTGAACTGAAAGTAAGGTCTGCCTTGCTTATGCAAAGTAACTTGTTGTTTCTGTATCTAATTAGAATGATGTTTAACATCATGCAGAAATCCCCTTTATGTGGTTGTGCAGTTATGGCTCCTAATCTTTATGTTTACATAGTAACGTAGTTTCAGTTTCCAAAAATTCCTTCACCTGAGACTTGGGTCTCTCTTTTAGAAGAAAATAAAACTTTTCTCATGTTAACACTTGTCTCATACAGAGAAGTTAAGAACAGATAAAATTTTAACAGGGTCTTGCTTCTTGTCTTGTAGGAAAAGTCTCCTTCTTGAGAGGTGTACAAAACACTGCCTTTCCCGGAAGGAAAGGACAGCTATTGATCTGTTAGAAGAAGAGTTGAAATCAACTTTGTTCTAAACCGAGGTTTTAAGAAAATCTGTAAGGCCGAAGGTAGAGGTTTAAATATGGATAAAACCTTAAGGAAGATTTGGGTACCCCAAATTAGGATCCTTTGCTCACAGAGGCCAAGTTCCAGGATACAGGATTTTGAGCTGCACTACTCAGGGCCTGGGTGTCCTAACAGTTTAATAGTTGGTGACAGAAAGACATAATAGTAATGAAATGTAAGAAAGTATAGAATAAATAAACATAGGGTTTTCATTTTATTTTCCACTCACCTGCCTCTAAATCTTTGGTAGCAGCATTGTCTATATCTGGTTGGTATCAGAATGTTCTAGCTTCATTTTTGTCCTACAATTCATCTACTGTTTCTGCCAGTTTTTTGGGATAGTAATTCACTCCAAATCATGTGTTGCAATCAAGATAGGGGGGTGGTGGTCTATTCTCACTACCAGTACACATACACACTCCTCACTGGTACCAGTGAAAGCAGAGTGTTCTCCCACAGAGGTTTATGAACAGTGCAGGAGTCATTAACAGCAAGAGCTGGTATGGAAAAAGCATCTTCTGCTGGTTAATGTTAACTAGATATTCCTTATTATGTAGTGGGACAGATGAAGAGGTTCTCAGTTTTTCATACCTAGTCTCCCATATCTTTAGAGTGATGGGATATTGGGCCAAGCCATTGGGGCCCAGATCTGCTGATCTAACATTTTTAGTTCAATGCTCCTCTTTCTTGTGTAGGTGAAATGGATTTTGGAACGTCTTCACTGTCGGTGGCTACCTAACAGCAGATGGTAGTTCATCACTTTTTCTAGATGGAGAAGAGAAGGAAGCAGAGTGAGCACAGGAACTCATCAGTGCTCATCAGGTTCTTTTCAGCTTCTTAGGTCCCAAAATATTAGCTCGGTGTCATTGTGGACTTTGCCATGTATGTTTAGATACCCTTAAATGCCTATTGACACAAACAGGCGCTATATGGCTGACAAACTGTTGTGAGAGCTGTGTGGTATTCACACAGGATTCACTAAGATTTAAGGCTTAACAGCATAGCTTAACAGAACTTGAAACATATTAAAAATCCTTGCTTGTGTTCCCATAACGTCGCATTTCGTTGTCGTGTTTGTAGAAAAAAAGTTGTGCAAGATTATGTTCTAATATTAATGTTACTGAAAGTTTATATTTTTCTTCCCCAGGTGCCTAAAGTTTGACATCTAATCTGCATTTAATATTAAGATGCATTTTCAAAATTAGTTTCTAATTTAAATGTCTAACAGTGAACATCCACCACGCAGTCAGGACTAATCAGAACTGCAGCTTTCGCCTAAAAAAAAAAAAAAAAAAAGCTTTTCAAGGAACTGCTCTAATTTTGAAATTAAAGATAATTTGTGGATGGTGAAATACTCTGTGCCCATTATTTTTATTTCTCTGAGGGTGATAATGTTATTTTAAGTGGAAAATTCGTTTGAAGTCCCTTACAAAAGGTGATTTTTGACAGCTGATAATAATGGGAGTTGGTAATGAAAATCAATTGCACGTGTTTCTACGAGTTAATTTCCACTGCGGCTTGTGAGGATGAACAGGTTGCTATTATTCATCGATCCATAAGAACATATATTTTTCTACCCTGTGGCCTGTAGTCATGCCTACACTCTGTAAAAAGACTTTAATGCTTGTGGTGGGGAATTGCTTCTGAGGGAAAGAGTTCTGCCCAACTCTCTGTTATTACGCTGTGCACCTAATGTTAAAAAAATGTGTGTTTTCCCAGGGTGGTTTATTTTTTTACTCAAGTACTGGCCTGCTGTAGTTTTTATTTTATTTCCCACTGTTTGTTTTCTTTTGTACCAGATCTTTAACTTTGCTTCAGGATTTTTTCTTCCTGTGGTCCTTGGCTTTAACTTGAAGTTTCACAACATAAATCCTGGTTTTATCTCCCCAATGTACTTTGAGATCTGCATAGTTAAATGGAATGAGGAAATTAAATGTCAGTGCAAAGAGCTATATTGACCTTTACACTTTCTTTTTTCCTTTGGAAAACTGTTTCCATCATGGTGTTTTCATCCCCAGCACCTAGCACAGTAGATTCTCTGTGCTTTGATTATTGACTTGTTGATGTTTCTGCAATGAAATCTTCACACTTGAAAGGCAGTGCAAAATTAATTAGTATCTGTGAAGGCAGGAAATAGAGCTATTAAGGAAACAATTTTTAAACTCTTGGTGAATCTGTATTCTATAAACTGTAAAGGAAAAGTCTACAGAAAAATGTGATTCCAAGGAATGAGATGCTGTGAAATAGAGTTTGAAGGTACTAAGTCAACGCTTGTGATATCATTATCTAATAAAAAGTCTAGAGAAAAGGCTGTAGTGATAGGACAAAGGGTAATGGCTTTTAACTGATGGAGGACAGGGTTAGTTTGGATTTTAGGAAGAAATTCTTCCCTGTGAGGGTGCTGAGGCACTGAACAGATTGCCCAGAGAAGTTGTGGATGCCCCATCCCTCGAAGTGTCCAAGGCCAGGTTGGAAAAGGCTCTGAGCAACCTGGGATAGTGGAAGATGTCCCTGTGCATGGCAGGGGATTGGAAAGAGATGATCTTTAAGGTCCCTTCCAACCCAAGCCATTAATGATCATCCACATTCTCAGTATCTGTAGGAGGAAGAAGAGAATGGAACCACTGAACTCTTTGTCCCTTGTAATGATGAGCAAGATTTCTTAGGGAGTTACAAGTACATGGCAATTTCTGTTTCCTTTTGCTTGATCGCCTTCCTCTGACTGTCCCTTAAGCCACAAAATTGTTCTGATTTTTATGTAAAGATTTAAACTTATGTTCAAATACATCATAATACATCATAACTCTCAGAATTACTTTCCTCCTTGAAGTTATGGTGATTTTCTTTTGAGAAAGGAGCGGCATAAATTGAATTCCAGTGTGTGACACTCTGAAATAATGTTGCATGGTAGATTACTCCTATATGCATTTAACAAAGTTGTCACATATCACACATCCTGGAAGAGAGGCTATAATGGGAAGCTTGCAGATGGTAGCCTATTAAAATATATTCTTTAGCAAGCTTGGCTGGCCAATGAATCTGAGCCAAGCAATGTGCTCTCTGAGAGATTTTCTAGCTGAAGTTATTTACCTTCGGAAGCATGAAGTAATGAGAAAAAGTAGGTTATACCTGCCTCTTGAAAAGAAAGACATTTACAGGGCTTTTGTAAACTCATACCTGCCCTGGGTAATGCATACAGTCCCGGGGTAAGTGAAATTATAATAAATGGAACAGCACATTTCACAGTACAGGGGCAGGTATTGGAACATCTGCTTTTTAGGTGCCCTGTGCCTGCCAGAACTCAGCCCAGAGCAGTGAGTTTATATTTTGCTGTGTAACCTGTAGGCAGGAGGAACCTGAGGGAGAGGACCCCAATTAGGAGCCTGAGGAAGTGAAGGCTGTATAAAGTAGCCAGAAGAACACATACATATATCTATATATATTGTTTCCATAAGTGTTTAATTAGGTTTTATGATAAAGAAAATGAAGGGTGGTTTGTCCACTCCTTTTTTTTTTTTTAAATGAAACACTGAACATGTAGAGATTATTTGCTAGAAAAATATAATTAGTCTTCAATTACCATGAAATTGTCATCCATTCCCTTTCAACATCTCTGGCACTTTCAGTTCCTCTAATCAATGTCGTGCTGACTAGTCTCACATTGGCAGGAGGTGAGAAAACACCCTTGAAATAAGAATCATTCTTCTCTGTTGAGCACCAGGGTTTGCATTTGAAATTGAGCTAATGATACAGATAGCTAGGAGTTGCTTTTATTGGGTGATGAAATGAATATTATTTGATTTTAGTTCCATCCAGCCCTTTGTGCAAAGCCTAATTGAGGGGTTTTGATCAGACAAGTTGTGGTTAAGATTGCTCAAGATCTATCCTGAAAAATGCTTTTCACTGTAACACTGAGGAAATGTCCTCAGCTTTCCAGTTGCACTTCCACCTAACCAGGGAAGGAAATTGAAATAATGGAATGTGGTTATATCTTGATTGTATTGTTTTATAAAAAATAGGTGGTGGGGTGGCCCTGATGTATTAAATAAATTTACAAATAGGTCTGAATGAAACTTTGAATGTACAAGTTGTCTGGACTTGCCAGAGATAATGCAGCTTTTCCAAGTTTTAAAAGCTCAGATTAACTCTTGTCTTTGCGCAGATACTGACCAGGAACGATGCAGAAACCTTCTTACTCCTCTGTAACTGTCAGCACGACAAAGTTTAGCAATAGTTACCCCCTTCTGCAACTTTGAGATCGTGAATTGTGAGACTCTCTATATGTGTGCAGGAAGGGTCATTACTCTGCCTTTCTTCCATGTTGTTATGAAAAGAACACTGTAGCATTGCCGAGGTTACAGCATCCTGAAGTCAGACTCTTGTAGCAGAAGTTGTCTTGTTTTCCTTGTCTTTCTGTGCCCCCACCCCAGTCTGTGTCTGGGAAACAAGAATCAAGTAAACCTTCCACTGGCTGAGTAGGTGAGCTCATATTTTCCCAGTATTTATGTGTTGGTTGTCTCTGTCCTCCAACAGGTTCCAAGTGACTTCTGAGAGTTCTGGTCTGAGCAGACACAACCAGACGGTCATTACCCATGTTAACAAAATGTTAAATTGTTTCATTAACATAATACTGAGTTTAGCATATCCCATTGAATTGGTTGTTCTATCAACTCACTTTCAGTGTTGTATTCAGAGTGTGTCTCTAAGGCCCTAAATCCTGTGGTGCTTGGGATACAAAAGCTGCATTAAGCGCTGGGGATGCCTTTGTTGTCAAATACATTTGCTGGTAGGGAAAGGGAGATGATTTGAGTTTGAGAGAGAGTAAACATTCCTAACCTTTGGATATTTATTACCTTGGACTTTTTAAATCACTCTCTCAGTCTCACTTCCTCACTCAGAAATAACTCTTTTTTTTTACTTTGGGGGAAATCGCTGAGAAGAGGCGAAGGGTAACAACATCGTGAGCAGAATTTTCTGACTGACCACCTAGAGAAACTCCACGTGGAACACAAGGGACAACATTTCTGTAGCCAAGCAAAATTCCTGGTGGATTTGTGAATGACACACAGTAATCTAATCCGGAGCTTTCTGTAGCCCCTGAAGTTTCCTGAGGTGCACAGCACAGTTGGTTTGTTGTGTTTAATTAAGAACAAATTCAGCTGAGAGGGCTTTTTTTATTGTTTTATTTTGTTTTAGCTACTTTTAATGTGTTTAACTAATTCAAGTAGATGTTTGGCTGGATAAGCTTGTGATGATTTGATTTCTGGTTTTATAACAAAACTGGGACGCGAATGAGGGCTCACTTGAAGTTTATTCCTCAGTGAATAATTCACTAGGTAGGTGTTTGATGAGAAAAGACCCATAGGAGATAATATCACCAGACTTTTTTACCAAGTTGTTCCAAACGTGATGGCCTCATCCACTTCTGAATTCCTACCATAGGGTACCTCTAGGGTGAAGTCAGTTCATGGAAATACAGAAAATGCAGAACTTGCTTGACTGGGAGACACAACTCCATGATTTATACTCCAGATAGATTTCTATTTTATTTTTTCACCAGTGACAACAAGACTGATAAATATAATTCCCTAAAACAGAATTTTTAAAATTTAACAGGTAGAGGTAACTTGTACTGCAGTTTTTAAAAGAATTATCTAAAGCATTTTCTTGTCCACATATCTACTTCTCAATAAACCTTGGGAAAATTAGGAAGCTATAACTGCCCTAAAGAAAGCCAGGCAAGTGCTAATATTGAAAAGAAGATCACTCAGGCCCATATAAATATATATCAATACAGGTGAATTAGGGAAAAACTTAACTCTTTTAATGAATATTACCTTCCAAATTTCCAGATATCACCCCTGCTAAGTTATAAACGAGATTCACCAAGATTTACTTGGCACTTCTATTAGTAAGTCCCTTTACAGATGTCTTATTTTTGTTCCACATGCGTTACTTGTTGGAAATATATTTTTGCATCATTATAGACATTTATAGAGAAGTTAGGCAATATTAGATGCTTTATCTGGTAGAAAGAAATTTTAAACATCAGGCCACTATTGTGATCTTCTAAACTCAGGTTTGATTTTGCTGCTGAAGAGGGTGAAAGTCCTTGCCACAGAGGTATCTAACAGAGGCAAAATGTTGTTGGGGTCTCTAAATGGCAGGACACAAATTCGAAGAAGAAAATTCTCATGAACTATTGGATACCAAGAAGCTCTCTGTGGTTGGCAAAACCCTTAAGCCATGCCTTATGAAAGCCTGGAAAATATCACCGTTCCTACACTCTTCTGTTTGCTGCTGATCCCTCTTCGAGACACTGCGTAGCACAGTGGGCAGAGCTTTTATAACCTGCCTGTTCTTACACAGATCACTTTGGGAGCTGCAATACAGGAGCATCCAGCCCGCCTGTTGTGCACTGAGTCCAGAGTGCTTAGAATTCAGGACCAAAAGCCACTGGCTCTTTAGCTTAAGAGGAGTTCTTGGAGCATTGAGTTCTGCACCGTTAGTTTGTATTGTCTTATGACGGTCAGAGATTGCTTTGAAAAATTGGTTTCTGGATGGTTAGGTTTTCTTATGACCCCATTTTTGACTTCTCACCTTCAGATAAAGTGTTGGGAGAACAAGGGTTTGCCCATTCAGAGCTGACTGTGTAAATCAGGTATATATTCAGTAAGATTAAAACGAAGGAATAATGTTTTCTGTGAGGACTTTCGGATGAAAAGCTGAACGTTTCAAAGGGTAAAATTGCCAGCAAATGCAACGTCATTTCTGCTCAGAGTGTTTCCTGGGGAAAAAAAGGTAATCATAGAGAAGTCACTAATATGTCTAAATGATTTTGGGAATGCATGCTTTGAGACTCTTTAAAAAAAAAAAAAAAAAAGAAACCTTTTCCCTTTCAGCTTATGAGTCTTGTGATATAGTCTTACTGCATTTGAGTTACAGTAAAATTAATGACTTGATCTTAGATTTACTGTTATTTATTTCCTGCCATGAGCTGCTAAAAGCAAGCAATGCAAAAATCTCATAGTAACTAACACATTCATAAATGCAAGGGCACATCCAGGAGATTTTTATTTGCAGACCAAAATCCCAGAATTTATAGTCTGTCTTAGTTACTATTGTGAAGAAGGGGGAGAAAACCCCAGTGAACTCTATTAAAAAGATTGATGTATGGATGCAAGAGCTCTTGACAATTGAAATTTCTCTCTGAAGTGTTGTTTAACATATGTATGGCAAAAGAAATGCAGGGGAAGGAACCAAATTTTCTTATGAATTTTTGAAGCACTTTGGATCTAGCAAAGTAATAAATGGTTGAAACACAAATTCTCTGCAGCTGAGGAAGCAAAACATTACCATTTTAAAAAGCAAGAACTCATGCCAGGAAACAAAATCAAAATTATTTCCCAGGTATTTGAGCTATATTTGCTATGTGGTAGCCATGGCTGTATGGTATTGTCATGGTAATGGGGGCTGGTCATGCTGCTCTGTTCTCTTGTTGAGTCATTGGATGGGACAAGACTTTTCTGTTCTGAGCTTTCAATCTAACAGATTACCTTCCTGTGGCATGCATATTCCAGTAAATGTACTTTTAAAGATAAAGTTCTCCTTCTCCTCCTTAAGCAGAAATATTCCTTCCTGGATGAGACTGGCAATCCTGTGGACACTCTCTAATACTGGGCATCATCAGAAACAGCTTTGTCCCTGAAAAAAATTCGCGATTTGTCACATATTCACTGTTGATTTAAATTTTGTATAGCACCAGCTGCTGAGGTCAAAGCAGTACTTTCTGAACACTGTGGTGTCATGATACTACCTGGTAAGTTATTCCTCTCAGATATTTACACCTTTCAGGCAGGCTGTTACTTTTTTCTTGCTTTGCTGTCACTTAGATGGATATTGAGTACTTTGTTCTCCTACACACATTAACATTCCCGCTAATGTTAGTGGAAGCTTGAGGTCCTCAGTAGCACAACAGACAAGTTAATGTTCAATTTTTTTGTGTAAATGAATCCTCTCTGATCTCCAGTGATTTCATTTGTCTTTTACTGTTTACAGTTTACCATTAAATTTCAGAGTCTGAATTTTCTTCAAGTTACATATCACTTCTGAATACATTTTCTATGGCAGGAGCAAGTAGCAAAAATCTTTACATGGACATGTGTTTCCCCTATATTGTAATTTTTATTTGCTAGTATCTAGTCTGTCTTTTCTTATATATATTAACATACATACAGAGAGTTCTGCTTCTGTTTTCAAACTCTGTATTATCCAGATGGTTTTAACTTAAGAAGCATTTTGAGAGACTTAAAAGTTGTGGGTTTGCATTTGAAAAAAGAAGAGGCTTTGTTCAAAACATTTTATTAATTCTTTTTAAAAACTGTTCTCTTCTAATTGTGATTGCAGAGCCTCCTAGTTTTTAGAACACATTTCTCAGCAGCACCTGATCATATCTTTACAGTCCAAAACAGAGCAGTTTTAACAGGCTGTGTTTATAATTGTTTACATATTTGTTGATCTGCTTTATTTTCTTGAAATGTTGTGACTTAAAATAATACTAATGGAGTTGGGTGCTTCAGTTTCAGTTCATCTATCAAGTCACTTTTACACATTTTACAGAGGTGCAATGTGAGTCTCTTCCCATTCCAAACACTAGCTACATTAGAAAACACTGGGAATATTTTCAGTCAGAATTATCAAAATATTTAGGACCCCAAAGACCACTACCTCTTCTTGTGTAGAAATAATGTCTTACTGATGAAACAATATTCTCCAAAGTACTGTAATGGTCTTGAAGAAGACAGTGCAGACCCTTGAATGATATTGATATTAATTACTCCCTGAAGGGTTTTGCAGTAAGTGATGATAAAGCGTTGGTACACCTTGACTTAGTAGTTGATGCCTGTCTGTCTCTGGGGTCGGTTGCTTGCTTTGTGTCCATACAGGTTAACCATCTGCATCTCTCACCCACCTGCCCCTGCCAGATAATTTATCATCTATCCAGGGAGTCAGAGATGTCACTGACCAGCTCTTTGCCTGCTGGGCTGATGTTGGTCTCATTTCATCACCTAACAAAGAGAGTGGCCACCATCTCAGAATATTTCCTTTCGAATTGTTGTCATTTGCTTCCGCCCAACTGCTTGCTTGGCTTTGGAGGAGGTAGTTTGACAGCCACCTTTATTCTGTAATGTTTTGTTCAGCAGGGGTGGTTACAGATACTCCAAGAGATAAATGATGGTGAAATGAAATGATGGCTCATCTAATATTCAATTACATATATACCTTTCATTTGTTCACCTTGGCCACCCGCCCAGCACAAAGAGATGCTTATTGTTCCCTAAATAAATTACTCTGGTTCTAAACTGCTCTGCAATTTGATACAAGAGTTCTGTGTTTATTTGTTGGCACGGGCTGCTCTAAAGATATTCAACCTTCTGTGGTTTGGCTTCTGTTATACTCATTACCTTGAAAAGTAATTATGCAAATATCACATTGCATTAAATACAGGCAGGTTTTTACTTATTTATAAACATCTCAAAATTTCAATTTCAGGGCATGCAGCTGAAAAATGTCTGCACAGAGTGAGAGATGGTGCTGCCTCCCCACCCATTGCTGAAACTGAGCGGCAAGCAGTAGATAAGCAAAATTGTTCCATTCTTTGCCTTGCCTGCTTATTGAAAGGAGGAATGAAGTAAACTGGGCTGTGGACATTCAGTCACCATGGGATTTGGCTATGCTCACAGTTCAGTGCCTGCCTATTGCATGTGAAGAACATAACACACTTTTTTTTTTCTCCCACGAAAATAAAGAGGCAACCCTGGAGAAAAAAAAAAAAAACAAAGAGAGCTGAGATAGAGATGTTTGTAAGATAATTTGCTTGAAAAGAAACATAGGCTTCCATCAACCCCACAATAATTAATGAAAACCTTAAAGCTTGTGGGTTTGGACAGGCTCTGATCTCTCAGTGGTATTGGTAAAATGTTGCCCTGTTCAAGTGATCTGAGTCAGTGTTTGCCTGAAATGGGAATTGGGAGCTTTGCTCAGCTTTTGCACAGCACTGTACACTGCAAATGGCATCTCTTAAGGACTGCTGGGTACAGAAGGCTGCTATCACCATGGACAGCCAGGGGATGCACAGGGATTTTATACAGTTGATCCAAACTGCAGTCTTATCCATCTACAGAGAAATATCCTAAAAGGAATACCAGATGGGTGAGTATCTGGGGAACTACAGGCCATCAGCAGAAACTCACATGTCCTTGAAAAATGTGTGTAATGTTGCTGTCTGGGGAAGGGGTTTAAAAAGTCAGGAGTATTAAAGGAATAATTGGGCTTTAGTGTCTGGGGAGCTGACATTTAGGTTTCTGGACAAATCTAGCAGAAGTTTGAGAATGCAGGTGCTTTTCAGGTGTGATGATCAGGCCCTTTTTATATTTCAAAATAGGCTTCTCAAAATCAGACAAAGCTGTAGTTGTTTGAAAAGCTTGAAAAGGCAAACTTCTTTTAAATAGTTTTTACTACTATCTAGGGACTTTCTTGAAAGAAAAGCATGCTGTCAAGGAAGGAGTGCACAGAGATCTTGGCAAGAACATACACATTAACTGCAGCATCACTAATAACACACTGGTTAGCACAAGACAGAACTAGGTGCTCCCAGTGTTCAGATTTTAGTTTTCTTGGCTCTTTGTTTGGATTGTTCTTTTACCACGTTAGCCACCCATACAGGAAGTAAAATATCACTACCTTGCAGCAACTATGCAAAGCCAAAGCAGAGCTTCTGAACTGAGAGGTGCAATGGAAAAATGATATGTTATTAATAAATATGCCTAAGTTTTATTGTTTCCCTTAAGGAAAGTAGTAGGAAGTCCAAGATTTCACGGGCAGTGTTCATGTTACATTATTTTCCATAAACAGGTTTGTTCTGTGCTAAAGATAAGACACCGACATACAAATGCAAAGCAGTTTAAAAGAGGTAGTAGTGGCCCCGATCTTATTTCCATTCGCGTGTAAATGCCCTTGTAAATACTTGATAGGACCGGGACAAAGGGATAAGAAGGAATCTACTCTCTGTGAGTTACCTGCAACTGACATCTGAGACAGCTTATTCTCTTCCCTGAAACCTCAAAGGACAGCGATACCCACATGGTACATATTCAAGGATTCTGACTTTTGATTCTTTTTTCTCTGCTGTAACTAAACCTTTCCGAAATCTATCAATTCAGCCTGTGTTAGTGGGCTAATGTGTAATTGGGAGTTACTGAGACAGGTCTTGGCACAGTTTATAGTAACAGCTCCTTTGAGCCTATTCGCTCAAAGTCTGTTCTTGGTAGAGAATTTTTAATTCACTGATGCAGGGCCCCCGCAGACCGTAATGGCTGTGTCGTTATGTGTAACCATTTACATGATGGGCCGTAATAGGTTCTTTGGAATGGCTATAACCTATCGTGTCAATTGGATTTTCATGCATAAGTACTAAATTTGTGTGTTGAATGTCTTTCCGTATCACAACCTGAAACTTTAGCGGATGTTATTTATTCCCTTTGTCTTTCCAGTTTAATCATAATGCTTTTTTACTGTGCATATTTAATTTGGGGGCATTGAAAGGCTTATGAATTCGACCAGTGGAAATAATCTATCTTGTGATGCTTGTCTGAATTTCTTTTGCAAAGCATTCATGAATACATGTGGAGTTTTTTGAGGAGGGAGAAGTGGGAGAACAAGAAACAAAACAAACCAAAAAATATGTTTTGTGTGCCATGTGCTGATACCTGGACAGTCTTTTCCATTTTGGCACAATACTGAGTTCGATAGCAACTTGTGCACATATCATCCTCAGTAACATGTTTCTTGCATTCTGTGTGTATCGTGGTTTTCTGTGGGTTTTGGACAACTTTGTTTTCTGCCTTGTATGGTTCGCACGACTTAGGAAGCAGTAGGATTTACAGTATTCATTTTTTCTCATTTTCATGAGCCTTGTTGTTCCTTCATTCAACTCCTTGCCTGCAGCGCAGTGGCTCCCCTTGACTTATGTTTCAAGAAGCAGAAATGTTTTGATGGCTTCTACTGAAAAAAGGCAGAGTTGATATACAAATCTGCACAACTGCTCTCCACCTCTTCTGAGCAGGAATTTTGCAGTGGCTTAGATGCTAGGGAGTCCCACTGGAGGCAGCAGCCAGACCAGAGCTGGGAGGGTGGTTTGCTATCGAGATTAGCATCTGCTAAGCAAAAAAAGCAACCAATGCTTGGTGGACTTAAGGCTTGTTCATTGCTCTAAAGCTGTGTAAGAATACATCACACTGAGCTCCATAAGCCTTTCTCCACAGATAAAGAAATGGAGGATAAAGGATAATAAATTTTCTTCTACCACTTTTTGCTTACAGATAGGAGTGTAATCTGATTTATTTATATAGTCACTCCACTGACCATAGAATATGGATGTACATTTTATAGTCATTCAAACTCTCTGGCTTAAGAAGTATTTCTAAATACTACCCACTACAAAAATTACAATTGTTATGATTGATTGGGAATGAGAAATATTGTATTTGGGGAATATATTGTTTGAGGTAGAGGGAAAACTAAGAGCTGACAATGCTGAAGGAAAGGACACATATAATTTTGTGTAGTTCTTCATCAAAAAACTGAACTGAGATCACAGAGTAGAACAATTAGCACCAGAAATATTTAGACAAGAGGTGCCTAGAATAAAAAAAAAGAGAAAAATGGAAAGCTATATCACTTAAATGAACCTAATATTTTCAAAGTATCAGGCCTAATAAAATTCACCCACAGAATACAGACAAATATCTGAAATATTTGTAGTGGGTTTAGGAGTTCTTTTTTAAGAACACACGAAAAATGTTGGAAAAGCTACTGGACCAGATGAAATTTAAGATTACACAATTTAGAAGAAAACCTAAAAAATCTCATTTTCATTGAGATACATTTCCCACAGACAAAAGGGCTTTCTACTGCTTGCTAGAGAAATCACAGCATTTCATGCCCCTTTGCACAAATCTCAAAGGTATTGAGTGAATCTCTACAAGATGCTTTAGAGGGTCTATTCGTCATAGATACTAAGGAATTACAGCAGCACTGTCACTATGGTCTGCATGCACGGTCTTTTACAACCTTTTCCTTATTCCTGCCGTATGAATCCTTGTTGTCTCATGTATTGCTGTCACAATGTGGGTTCTGTCATTCTTTGGAACCAATAAAAGTTTGGCATTTTACAGAATGACTGGAAACAGCAGCTATGGATTGTGTGTCAGTGATTCCCCTCAGCCCCCCTCTGCTTTGTCCCCATCCCGGTGGCCGCGCTCATTTCCTCTGCCTGATGGGGTTTTGTTGCTGGATTGGCTCGGTCTTGGTTCCCCTGGCACTCCTTGTCAGGTGTTTTTTCCCTGGGCTCTCACTTTTTGAATGTGATTATTCCCAGAGTAAGGGTTTTCATCTCCTTAACGTGGGGTATGTCTGTGCTGCTACTGAGATTACAGAGCAGAAACTGGAATATTTTAGAGTATTTCGTCTAAAGCAGTGTTAGTCAGAACAAATGCAGCAGCTGCAAACCAATGCATTTAAAATTTAGGGCCATACTGCGTTAAAAGGTGTTGTACTGCATGTTAATCAGCTGCCTGTGGTTACAAACCAGCCAAACTTCTTTGAGTTTTTTAAAAAATATTTTTCTATAACAAAATTTGACGTGGAAAGAACTGTGCTTGTTGATGCCAAACCTTTGTCCTAGTCTGCAGTGACTTGGTGGGCTGGTGATTAGGAACTTGCCCAACTCCAGGCTGCTCCATTGGTGTATCTGCTTTCCTGATCATATTATTGAGCTTCAGCCTCATTTTTTAGTCTATTTTTTATTTTTGTGTCAGTTCTCTGCTGGACATCCTGCCTCCTCTCCTAATTAGCCTGCTCTAAGCAGTAACTAGCTTATTAGGAGGTCCAGCTGAGAAGTGAAGTATGTGTTAGCAACTTGGCTCTGCTTAAAAGAAAAAAAAATATTAAAAAATACTCACTCTATCACTTACGCTGCCTAGGGGAAGTGGGGAAAATACAAATGAAGTGGACAGAGAGGAGAGTGTCCTTTTTGGAATAAGCAGTGGTGAGCACAGGGAGTTAAAGCTCTGGTAAGGCAGAAGCTCCCTGCAATCAGGGAAGGAGCAAAGTTTCTCCTTCACCCCAGAAGTGCCTCCTTCTCACCGGGTTAGAAGGTTTATAATATACTTAAGAGAAAAATAAAGTAAGTGGTTTTTAGAAGAATTGGTGAAGAGGAGAAAAAAAAGGGCTCCCAGCAAAGAAAACAAGTGTAAACACTTCATCTTTAATTGAAATCTGAAGACAATTCTTGCTGCTTATATATCCCTGCAGAGAGGAAGGGGAATATGCTGCCTACATGCACTTCAGAGGTGAGAAAGCTTCCTGAGCAAAGTTGCTTGCTGTGTGTCTAAGCTTGCACTTGAACTGGAGCTGGATCTATTGTGTCACAGACTGTTAACTCTCAGTTTTGCAGCTCTGGGGGGGTTTTGTCTTTCTTTATGCCCCTGTGCTTGTTGCATGTTTATCTCTTGTGGTGGGTTCACCAAGGTGCCCACCAAGCCACTTCAGATGAACAGAGGGAGAGTAAAAAAGACTCCTGGGTTGAGATAAGGGCAGGGAGAGATTATTCATCAGTTGCTGTCAATGGGCATAACAGACTCAGCTTGGGGAAATTAATTTAATTTGCTACCAGTCAAATTAGAGTAGGGTAATAAGAATTAAAACCAAACCTTAAAAGACCTCCCACTCTCGCCTCCTTCTTCCTGGGCTCAACTTCCTACCAATTTCTTTTCACTTTCAATTTCTTCCCCTGAGCAGTGCAGGGGGACAGCGAGGGGGAGTTGCAGTCAGTTCACCACACGCCTCTACCACTCCTTCCTCCTGATGCTCGTCCCCTACCCCAGTGTGAGTTCCTCTCTCCACACGTCCACTGCTCTTGCCCAGAACCTGTTTCACTGCAGGCTTCCTGTGGAGGTCAAAGCCTCCTCTGAGCAAAGAATCATGGAATGATTTGGGTTGGAAGGGGCCTTAAAGACCATCTTGTTCCAACCCCCTGCCATGGTTAGGGACAACTTCCAGCAGACCAGGTTGCTCAGAGCTCCATCCAGCCTGGCCTTGAACTCCTCCAGGGATGGAGCATCCACCTGCTCTGGTGATGAGTCCTCCACGTGCTGCAGGTGGATCTCTGCTCCTTGCTGGTCTGCACCAAAGGCTGCAGGGGAATCTCTGCTCTGGCTCCTGCAGCAGCCTCTCCCCCTTCTTCTTTACTGACCTTGGTGTTTCTCTCACATATTGTCAGTCCTCTCTCCAGCTGCTGTTCTGCAGGAGGTTTCTTTTTCTTTCTCCTTCTTAAATATGTTATCCCAGAGGCTCTACCACCATCCCTTGGCCTCGGACAGCAGCAGGTCCCTCTTGGAGCCGACTGGCATTGCCTCTGTTTAACAGAGGGGAAGCTTCTAGTAGCTTCTCATAGAAGCCACCTGTATCTCCCCCCAGTACCTTGCCACACAAACCCAATACACCCCTTGTAAAAGAATATTAGAGACATATTCATGTAATTGCATGAGGCTCATCTTTACTAGTTTTCTCATCAGTAATAAGGTAAAGGATGCACAAGTCTGATGAATAGTATTTCTCACTGAAAATTCCACCTTTTACACCATAGTGGACTGTCCCTTAGGCTTTTTCTTCTATTCCCTTATTTAAGTTTTGCATATTTCTCTGTCTGGTGTTTTGGAAATGCATGTGGCTTTCTTAAATGCCCTCTGTCCTACTTTACATATCACAACAGGAGTCAACAAAGTTTTCCATTGTCAACAGTTTTTCATTCAATTTTCATTCAATTACTTACCAGGGATTTAGAGAGTGAATTCTTCTGCCTAAAGGCTTACATTGCTACACCAACTATTTCAATTATTTTTCTCCCAAAAGTATTTTCATTACTGTATTACAGTAGGGGACCAAAATGTATCAGTGCTGTTGTAAATGAAAAATATTGCAATCACTGGGCTTACAGTTAGAGCTGATGATAATGGTGATTATAATTAACTGAATTTGCTGTTCACAGTCAACTGCAGAAAATACCATGTAATTGCTAGCTAGTGTGCTCCACGTCTGCCTCAATACCTGATCCACAGACATTGTGGACCCTGTTTATGTACCCACATTACGTGGTGCAAATAGTTGCAGTATGCTTTCTATTTAAGAAACTTTATAGAATGAATCCTGTTTTCTTCAAATTAATTACTATGAGCTTGCCAAAAGGCTTGTATTGCAACCTTCAGTGTATGCTGTATCTGCAAGCAGTTCATTTGTAGCAGGCACTGCTTGCTGGGAGAACTTGAGTCACTTCAGTCAAAGTTTCTCCAACCCCCTCCCTCCCCCCCCCATTTCTCTGTCTGAATGATAAAAGTTCCCAAGTAGGAAAATGAACTTGCAATTTTGTAATTAAAACAAAAGCGATCAGTAGCTTCCAGCCTGCCTTCCACAGGGGGCTGTTCTGGTGCAGGAGGGGGTGTTTCTAGAGCAGCAGGTAAACCACGAACACTGTACTGAGTGATAATAAACAGGATGTAGAAGAAAGTTGCATTTGGCTCTGCATTTGGTTCTTGGATTTGAAGACCCATCACCCCAGTCTGCACCACCTTCTCATTGTAATAACAATGCTAAAAGATACAGCTTCTTAAATGTATTGGCTTATTAAGATTTCAACAATGGGATGAGCTTGGGTTTCATTTGACCTCAGTACAGTCATTTTACTGTGAGAACAGTCTGCTCCAAAGCATGATTATGACACTGAGATGAAAGAACTGACAGTGGAAAACAGGACAGGATAAAATGTATTTTAGGATAAAAATAACTGTATCGAAGAGAGAGAGAGATTAAGCTGTTAAAAGGCTTTGTGAGTAGAAATAACAGTGTATAGCTGAGGCCTGTAAAACAAACTTACTGTAATAACAGCTGGACTATAAATGAACACAATATTAAACGGTGGTCAATAATTCCTCTATTCTCTTATGGCTGCTAAGCAATGGAAAAACAAACTGCAGTTTGATCTACAGCCCTTAACAAGTGACATAACCTTACAGTGCCACAGATTTGCTACATAATTGTTTTTAGGATACTGGTTAGAAGGCTTAATTTTTAATACTTTAACCTCTTTAAGATTCCTAGGCAGAAGAAGGCTACATATATGTAAAGGGCTCTTTTAGTAAATTAAATAATGAGATTGCCTTATGTTTAATCCTACATATTTTTTTTCCCCTTTAAACAATAAATGCTGGAAGCTGTTCCATTTAATTAAGATGTTAGGCACTGATCTCACCTCCTGAGATGCACTTGCTGTTTTCCTGGGGATCCCCACAGGAGGTAGTGGAGCTTTTGATGGCACTGCAGCAACCTGCAATAGAACACTGACAGTGCAATGTAGGATGCTCTGCTTGAAGCAGTAGACTGAAACTTTAAGATGTCACAAATCTAGGTCTTTCTATATTGACTGTGTGTATTAGATATTGCTTAGATACCTTGATGTTTTCCTTTTTTTAATTAGCTGCATCTGTTTATTTTGTTATTAATAATGGAAATGTGGCTCAATATGATATTGCAGTGTTTCTTATGCTTTTTGCCCTTGTCATACAAATTATGTGGCTTCACAATTCTTTTTCTCTGTAATTTTTCATTTTTTTAACGTAATCCCACCATTAAATAAGGGGGAAAAAACCTACATAAGCAAAATCTCTGTGAGTTAAGGAGTTAAGTTACATGATACATACCACTGAATGAATCTCAGTTCCTTTCCATGACCAATATCATCCTTTCCTTCCAACAATGATGATTCTCCCTTTCTTTTTCACTTGTCTTCATTCAGCTGACTTTTCTTTCTACACAGTTTTTATCTTGTTGTCAGACAATTCTAATAAAGAATTTGGCTGATGACTGGAATCTCAAAGGAGCAAAGTATGAAAGCTGGTATGAATAATTTTGTTTCAACTAAGGAAAAAAAATGGCTCATTATTCCCTGTTGCTTGTGAAGCTCCTCTGTTCTTATACACAGTAGCTGGTAGGAAACCTTTTCACTTTCACAGACTGGTTTGAGGAATTCTATCAACCAATAATGAATGAGTGGTGTTCAAGAAGACAGGGATTAACAGCACAAAATTTCTGAATGCTGCAGATTACAATAGGCAAGGAAAATATCTCTGTTTTCCTGCTACAGGATGATGAATGACGATGATTAGCATGAATTTGAAACTGTTTCCCACAACATTCTCCTGGAGAAACTGGCTGCTCATTTCCTGGACTGGTGTGTTCTTCACTGGGTGAAAAACAGTCTGGATGGCCTGGCCCAGAGAGTGGTGGGGAATGGAAATGAAACCAGTGGTCAGGACTGGGGCCAGTTTTGTGGACAACCAGGATGAGGGTATTCAGTGCCCACTCGGTCAGTTTGCAGGCAACACCAAGTTGGGCAGGAATGTTGATCTGCTGGAGGGCAGAAGGGCCCTGCAGAGGGATCTGGACAGGCTGGATTGATGTGACAAGGTCAACTGTATGAGTTTCAACAAGGAAAACGCCAGGTCTTGCCCAGAGTTCCATTGGAACTCTGGCCTATATCGGTAATAGTGTGGCCAGCAGGACCAGGGCTGTGATTGCCCCTCTGTACTTGGCACTGGTGAGGCCACACCTCAAATCTTGTGTGTAGGCATGGGCTCCTTGCTACAAGAAAGACATTGAGGTGCTGGAGCACATCCAGAGGAGGGTAACAGAGTTGGGGAAGGGTCTGGAGCACAAGTCTTATGAGGAACAGCTGAGGGAGCTGGGGGTGTTTAGCCTGGAGAAAAGGAGGCTCAGGGAACACCTTATTGCTCTCTACAACCACCTGAAAGGAGTTTTTAGCCAGGTGGGCATTGGTCTCTTCTCTCAAGTAAAAAGTGACAGGACAAGAGGAAACAGCCTTAGGTTGTGCCAGGGATAGATTTATTTTAGATTGGATACTAGGGGAAAAAACAACCATTCACCAAAAGGGTTGTCAAGCGCAGGAACAGGCTGCCGAAGGAAGTGGTGGAGTCACCATCCCTGGAGCTATTTGAAGGATGTGTAGATGTGGTGTTTGGGATATGGTTTAGTGGTGGACTTGGCAGTGCTGATTTAATGGTTGGACTCCATGATCTTAAATGTCTTTTCCAATCTAAACTATTCAATGAACTGAAGAATTGAAAAATTTTATGTGCAGACCTGACAAAAAACCTGGATATTTAAACCTTTGAGTAAGATACAAACAGTAGGGCAGGTTTTGATAGTTTTGTCTCTAGCACAGTTAGTCCTAGTCAGTAGAGATATTCTTCCTTCCATATTTTTGGCTGGATTCTTCCCTTCCTTGTCTGTGAGCACTACAGGACTGGAGAATAAGTACACCAACTACATAAAGTTTACTCTGGTTTATTGCAGCCAGTTCTATTTTATTGAAATCCTCCCTGTCTTTCTTTGTATAAGTTTACTTTTATTAGGTACAATGCTTTTGCTTTGGGGTGGGATAAAATTTGTTGTACCTGGTGGAAGTAAACTCTTTAGTTGCTATAAAGGAGTTCCAGCAAACTCCCCAGAGAGTGGGAGGAACACCAAGGATCTTCTTAGTGTTCAGAGGGATAAGAATAGTTTTGCCATTAAAGTTGGTACATTTTGTGAGGCCTTTTTGTGCAGAGTGTACTGTCAAGAAGACATTTCTTTTTGTGGTAAGGGAGTGCTGGATTTGCTATTCACAAGTGATAGTGAGAAAATATGGTGTTGAACAAGGCAAGTTACTGCCCCTGAGCTGCAACTTGTGTGGTACTAGAGCTTGACTAATTAGCAGATGCCAGATCAAGGTTTTGTCTTAATTCTCGTTTATTACTGTGTATTTATCCCTAGAAAGGAATTAACATCATTCTTCCTTTGTCCGAAACAGACTTTTTTTGAAAGTATCTTGAGCTTTGTGAGGAAAAATGTTGCCTTTTCACATAAAAATGTGAATAGTTTGAGTCCTCCTTATGAGGAGGAACAGAAGGGAGTATTCCTTCATGTAAACAGCAGCAGATGAAAAATCAGACCAATGTCAGTCACATGAACCTATCTTCATTTCTTCGTAACTACATTTTTCTTGTACTTTCATTTTCTTCAGTGGTTTCTCTTGAGAATTTGAAAGCAAAGTTTGTCATACCACACTCAGAAAACCAATCAGGTCCACCTAAAGAAATAACTCAGACACCAGTTGGTGTTTACAATCGTCTTTTTTTCCTGGAGAAATCTGTTGGAGACTTCAGACTATGATTAGAATTGAATTTACAAATGGGTAAATGGCATGATTTTAATTTTTTTTTTTTTTTAAATGTGCCTTGATAAAAACTGACAAGTGAACAGCAGCACTAATTCTGTTCTGCAGATCTGCTTCTTGGGTAACTTTGAACAGAAATTACATATGTCTCTTGTTTATACTAAAGCGTTTCCCTTAAGCTTAAATGGTAGAACAAGCATTGTTTAGAGCAAAGAATCTTGCCTGCTGTTTGTTCAAGCTTGCTATGCTCTGCAAGTACATGTGAAAATGTGAGGAGGAGTTACTGCATCCTAAGCAAACAGCTGTGGGCCTCTGTCGTATTCCTGTTGGGGAATGAAGGCTCTGGTCTCTGAATTCCCAGTGAAGATACAAGTTCCAATGAACCTGAGCTGGAGCAGCACAGCTGCTGTGCTGCTTTCGATGTTCCAGCCCACTGTCTACTCCAAAATACAACTGCCATTGTAAATCGAGGTATCAAAGTGACTGAACCACTCAAACTGCAGTAGTCTGGAGTACATTCTACAGTTCTACGCTTTTCTGGGGGGTAAAATATCTGATTGTGCAGTGGATCAAAAATTGTGTTTCAGAAGAAGCAGAGAAACAGCAGAGAAGTTGAAAAGAAGCAGTCAGAAACAGTGCTTTTAAAGGATAGAATTATACAGGCAATTATATATAGTTTTTCTCACTGTGTAATTTCCCTTGAGGGGAAAAAACCCCAAAACAATAGAAAAACACCCAAATCCCAGCCAAGCTCATACAACAGTGTTTAAGATAGATATGATTTCTTAAAAGCAAATTCTTTCAAATTCTGATACTAGAAAGTGCAGTGTTGAATAGCATAAGCCAAAGAAACCCCTCAAGATAGCTGGACAGGCACTAGCAAATTAATTTTCTGTTGTATTGGTGCAATGTGAGAAGTATGAAATAATCCTAGTGCTATTTTATTTTCTTAAACAGAGAGAGTATCCAGAGATTTAACTGCAAGTCTTATACAGAAATGTATGTATTACTCAGGAAAGGCAGACTTTTTCTTTTTCTTAGTACAGTAGATAGATGTGCTGCTGATTTCTGTGGAGTTAGAATTTAAGGATGTAGGCTCATTTTATGTTCTATTTCAGAAATGTGTATGTGCTACCAATCCATGTCAAGTCTTTGATAAAGTTTAACATTTATTTTTCAACCTTCTGATTGAGATAGAAGAAGAATTAAAAAAAAAAAAAGTGAAATTAGGGGGCAAGCTTACCTACTACTTGTAAAAAGGTAGTTAGCATGTCGAAAAGCTAATATTTTATTAACTGAAAAATAAGACTTTTTCTAGTCTGTCTAAAAAGTAGTTGCCTTAAGCTATTGGTAAAGCAGCATTTAAAATAAATTCCTGACATCCTCAAGATGTGTTTCTTTTATTTGATCCCTGTTTAAACTTGCACAACAGAAAAGCAGAATTAATTTTTCAAGCCTGAAGTATCTTTATGGAAACCTGTGTTATGGAATACAGGAAAATTCATTAATTCATTCAGAACTGTAATGTTTGTATTAATACAGCTCTTTAGTCTTAAAATGGGTTTTACTTTTGACCCATTTTTGCAAGGAGATTTCAACACATTTTGTTCATTAGAGGCATTTTGTCACTGTAATACAAGATCATATGGCAGAGAGAAGTGAAGGTGAATCAAAACATATGGTTTCCTTTTTCTTTTGCATGAGAATCCTGGTGGGCACAAAAGCTGCGTGCCAGAGACATCAGTGAATTGTGATTTGATGAAAGCCAACCTGTTTGACAGGAGCTAATTTGCACAAAAAAAAATTTCATGAAGTTGCTATGATTATGCCTCAACTCAGAATAAAAATGTGATCTTTATAGGGCTTTGTATCTCAAATTCTTGTCAGGAACATCTGCTTTAGTAGTTGACACTGTTGATGAGACATTTAAATCATTTCACTGTAAAAGTAAACAAAGGAACTGGTGCTTGTCTCAGTAGTGTTTTGATTACTTAGAAATTGTATTTATCCCTGTAGTTATTTCATCTGCAGATTCGGGTAGCAGTGGTTTGTTTTCCTTGGTACATAGCTGACAAAATTATTGCCATATGCAAAGAGAAACTTACAGTGTTTTCCCCACCATTGTCAATGTGTTGTATCAGTATTTTAATCTTTCATGACTGCAGAAGAGACTACTATGTAAAATGTTGGATTATAGGCCAGGCTTGTCAGCATCTAAAGCAAGAATGTAAATGCATGTTGTTTGAATCAGCAAATCAATTAAAAAATTATTTCAGGTCTCCAGTGGCTTTTGTGTAGTGGGCTGTTTAGTTTGGAGCATGTGCTTGAAGAGTCCTCCTGGATCAGCTCATGTGTGAGCTGTGCTGATGCTGCCAGGCTTCTGCTTAGGAAGTGTGATTGGAACTTGGGCCTTGACTATTCAAACCCACTCTGGGAAAACATTTGCCTCCAAAATGGACTCCTTGGCCTAATTGAGGTGGTTTCTCCATCATATTTAAAACTTACTTCTTGAATCTTAGGTGTTGTCCTTTTAGCTCGTATAAAGCTGAGACAGTCTGTTTTGGGACAGAAACTATCACAGTTACTATACAATAAAGTAGCCCCCCAATTGACTTCCAAACAGGTTGACTATACCTTCGTTGTCCTGAAGTATGTGTACAATTACAAACGTTTGGAGAATGACCCAAAACTGAGTAGAGAAAGAGGAAAGCAAATAGAAATTGAGAATTCATCCTATTCTCAGTGGAAAGAAGGAATAGACCATACTGCTGTCCTAAACTGTTATCAGAAAGTTATGAGGAGATTGCAGGGTATTCCTAATGACAGATCTAAAATTTTTCAGGCTTTCCAGTTCCATAAAGAAGTAATAGTTTGTCTGAATTCTCAGCTTCAACATACAGTATCCTTTCATCTACATATTTTCTCATTTTGTAACTTGAGGACAATGAACAATTACATTCAGCAAATGAGTTGCAGGTCCCTCCTGCTTTCTCAGCTTTTGTCTGCAGATTGGTCCTCTTTTGTGTCAAGTATTTAACTTAACGCATTATTACAAAATCTGATATTACTTTATTCCAAGTACGAGCAAAGAGGTGACCTTCTTCTAGAGACACGAAGCACTGCTTGTGTCAGACGGCTCAGCACTGTCCCCCTTTGCAGTAGGATGTGTCCTCTAAGGCAGTGAAGGCAACTGTGAAGCACAAAGCAATTTGTTTTACATAAGTAGCTGTTGTGAGTAATTGTTTGTACTACAAGAGTCTGGGGAGCCCAGGCACAGATTAGGACATTGTAGGAACCTGAAGCTGATTTGAGGGAATTTGGCTTGACTATGAACTAATAAACCAGAGTTCTGATGATCTAGCAAATAGAATGGGTGGGATTGCACTTCAACATGCCTGGTGTCCTATTTTGTATTTGCTCTTGATGAATCACTGCAACCTCTTTTCATTCTGAAGTTACGCTGAGTTTCTGAAATTCAGGGATAGATCATGTGATTGATAAATACCTGCTGGTGTCAAACCAAAAGTAGCTTCTCCCAAAATGATATTCACACACTTCTAATATTACCATGCAAAAAAATGAGATTAGAAGGAAAGTTTACCTTGTTTTCAAGAATATTTTGATTTCTTATTTGGGCTGAAACTTGTTTTTCTCAGTTTTTCCTAGGAAGATGCAGAGAAAGTTATAGTGAAGGCTTTTCATTTCAAGAAGCAAACTTAAGAGTCTCTTTACATGAGTCTAGGCTGGACCAATTTTGCCAGTTTTGCTTCTAAGAGAAAGGTAGTAATTTTTTTTTTTTTTTTGGTCAAAGAATTTATAGTAAAGTGGGACTGAATAAACACTGTAGGTGGTAGGCAAAGGCAGTGAACCTTGAGAAAGCTATTTCTTTCCTTCAGTGTTGAAACAACTTCATGTCTTTGACACTTCTGATTCCTTGGCTCCTAAATATGGTATAGAGAGGTGTGTGAGCTGCAGTTCATAATGGTTTATAAAATGCAGGTGTAGACCCACGTTCTATAATGTCTAAAGTGGCTTCTTCCTCTTGACTGCATTCAAGCAGTCACTAGACGGTAAGTTGTCTGTACAGACGTGTTTCAACCTGTTCTAGAAATTTTAGGTGAAGAGTGAGGACTAAATATCTGGAAATAGCAGTGTCAGTGTGTGGCAAATTGAAAAATGGCTTTTTATGAAAAGATAGACACTGAATTTTGGAGTACTTACTGAAATCAGGATTGTTAACTCAGGTTGATGGTTAACTCCTTTCCTTGCATACTGGCTGTAGCTGTATTTCTAGTAAATGTGGGGAACTGTACGTTGGAAAGCATACCTGGGCTGGTGGGGAAAAGAGGGATAGTGGTCTGTGTGAGGAAGTCTGTGTGTTGCTGCATTGTCCAAAGTCCAGCTTGAAATCTCTTGCAAAGAAAAAACTACATAAGTGAAGTTTTTACTTTCAGGTTTAAGGTCTGCATAGTAGCTGCAGTCTTTCTGCCATGAACAGGGATTTAACTGCCCTGCCAACAGTGGCACTGTCAGCTCTGCTTGTGACCACTGTGTCAACTTTATCCAAAACCTTTCCTTGAAAAGTTCCTCCTTTGTGAACGTGCTTTCTTCTAGCAAATTCATATTTTGTGAGTGTGTTTTGTATACCTCTATTCTTATGTACATCAACAACCATACACTGAACTCCTCATCTTGTCACTTCCAGGCTTGAACAGCTGCTACCCAACCAGCAGAGGGTAGAGCTGTCTCCTGCTGACCCAGGTCATGTACCAGCACTTTCCTCATCCCTCTTTTATGCTCTTTCACATCACTTCTAGCACTGAACAATGGGTCTGGGTAAGATCATCTCACTGCTGTGCCAACATGACAGTGCTCAGTAAAGTAAATGAAGGAATTTTTTTTTCCTGTTCATAGGCACCATTCGGAAATATCAAGTTATACACACCTCTCTTGTTCTGGCTGCATAACTGATAATTTCCAGATTTACTCTTTTGTTATCCTTAATATCTGACCTAAAGATCATTCTGTGGTTTGTAGAGAATACACAGTCCTTATACCCACAGTGAATGCTAGCCATCAAACCAGGGCAAAATCAGAACAATTCTGTTCAGAAATAGGAACCTGCCAATGCAATATCTCCAGAGCCAATCTCTTGCTCCCTCATACAAAGAACTACCTGAAAGACTTGTAGTAAGCTGCAATCAAAGAAAAAGAAATAGTATATCATGTTTCTTTTTACTGCAAACATTAAGGTAACAAGCCTGTAAATTTATTTTTTAAAGAAAAACAAAATTAAAGTGTTTATACCCTTGAAATTAATTATTTGTGTATGCATACATGTACTGACAAATGTAAGTATATGAAAAATGAAACCACGTTTTTGAAAGTCTAATTTGATTCAAACATTTACAGTTACATCGTGGGGTGGGAGAGAAGAAAAAGAAGACATGGGTAGAAGATTCTAGTCTTCAGAATTGTTAGGGTACTTATGGAGTTCAGTGACTGTGAAAATCGTAACTGCTGGTTTTTCGGGTAGTAAAAGAGTTGTAACTTATTACAGAAAATGACATTTCTATTGCAATTGCTGTCTGTAACCCTTATTTTGTACACAAAAGGAAGAAGCATGCCTGTAAGAAAAGTAAAAGGCTTTAATAGTGTTTTGAGTGGAGATGATGTGAGACATTATTTTTTCTCTTACTTACTCTACATGTCAGTAAGTTATGATATAAAGGTTATTCTAATTTGCTTCATTTTAAAGCCAAAGTGTGAAATGTTCACATAATACTGTCTTTGTCCATAACCCATGACATATGTCTGGAGTCATTAGAACTCATAATGTAGAGTTAGAGGACGCTGTAAACATTTCCTTCTCTGGGTTATTGCTTATCTCTATGACAACAAAGTTAATACAGCACACAGTGCATGAAGAAATAATGTCACTATGTGAGTTAGAGAGGTTAGAGCATAACATTAATTTGAAAAGCTTTCCACATTTATTTCCTTCCATGCCACTGCTGTAACAAACAGATTTTCTGTGAATCCTATTCCGTCCATGTAGAAAAAGTTTCTGGAGTCAAGATCCAGGGATCAGATCCCTTTCCCTAGCTCATGTGAGGATGATTATGCACAATTTTTTCAGAGTGATGCTGCTGAATGTGGAATATATTTTGTTTTGAATAAACCATTGCTGAGATAAGTGTAACATTCCGAGCTTCTCAGCAAAACACCTTATCCAATAGCTAAATAATCACCATTTCCTTTAGGGGTATGGATAAGGAATAGAAAAATCTGGATAAGGAACTGTTTTTATAATTTCTGGGACAGTAAAATTTTAAATATAGTTAAGACATTGGTGATCCAGTTTCAATATTCCATAGTAGACCCCTGAATCTTTTCCAACGCAGTCCCTCTTTTCCCTCGCTTCTCAGCTCATCTCCTCTCTTTGCTCTGTAAGGTTTCCCGTCTTGTCATTAATTCTGTTTTTGCACAATGCCTGGTACCATAAATCCCTCACCCTGGCTGAGATCACAGTGTACCACTTAATTTTGTTTTGGCACAGAGTAAATACTGCTTTTATGCTGAACAAGGCTGGCATGTGCCAGAGGAATAGAAATAGAGGGTTAGGAAGATATGCTCTGTTAAAACCAAAGGAATTGCCAAGTGCTCTTTTTCAGGCTTAACAAGAACAGCCAATTCCTCTTCTCTCATTAAAAAACTGCCACAGGCAGTGAAGGTGCTGGCAAAGGCAGAGATGTACAGCCTGGAGACAGTAAAGGCAAATAGATTACCCAGAGTTGCAGTACATGGTGTGAGATATTACTTGAAGGTTTTGTGGACTTCATAGTTTAAAAAAGTGTTTAATATTTGTTTGGGGAAATAAACCTTTAATTTTTATATGAAAAGGAGCAAGAATAAGATAGAAAAGTGGAAATATTGACTCTTCTGGACAGCCGTTGTGCAGTCTGTGGCTGCCCGCAGTGCATTGTGCCTAGTCCACAGCTTTCCTCTCTCAGCAGCAAATTCCCCTCAATATTTGCATGGCACAGTAATGAGAAGTGTTTTGATTGGTTTTTTCCCCCTTTACCTTAGAATTAATAAATAGTAACAACAAATTTTAACCACAAGAACGATGAAAATAGCTGTGGATACCTTTCAACATTCTGTAATCTATAACTGCAGCCAAACTTTGAGCTGAAAACTGGGCTGTCTGCTTCCTAACCCATATTTTTCCTTGGTTGTTTTAGAAAAATTTCTACTGTTTTGAGGTGTCTTTGGTAGCCAATCTTTCAGTGGGAGAATTGTGGACAGAAGGAAGCATAATATCGACCTACCTGGGGCATATTCACAATGAAAAGAAAGCAGAGAGGTCAGCACTGTGGTGACAGCAGCGGGGACTGATAGTTCACACAGAGATGCACCTTTTATTCTCTGAGAAAATTGTGTCCCTTTATCTCTATCCGTGTATTTCTAACCTTTCTGCTCCTCTCTGCTGCCTTGCTCCCCTACTTGTTTCCTACAGTTGCGGCACAACAATAAGGATTTTATTAACAATAATGTACATCTACAGAGTTTTATGAATTGAAAGGCACTCTAGATCTGGTAATCTATTTTCCTGCCTTGCAAGGTGAAGGGCTGCAAGATTTAAATGTAAGTTTTTCAGAAGAAATGCAAACTGGAGGTGACATGAAACACAAGGCACAGAAAAATACACTCAGGTACAACCAAGTACACTAGAATATCAAATGCAAAATGTTTGCAATTCAGCATTAACATCATAGTATTCTTGATGTAGGGTTCCATGAATCTGTAATTTCTTTGGGGGGAAGAGTATGTAGAGCAAAATGCAAAGGAAGAAATCAGAATGATTTCTGACATGCTCTTTGATGACTAGTTTGAGCTAAGATGCACAAACATGCACCTTGGAGATGTACTTTTAAAAAAATCAATCATATCCATTGATAAATTCTCCAAGACTTTCACTATAATTTGATTTATAGCAATATAGCATAACTTGAAATCTTGCCTGTGTAAAAAAAAAAAAAAGATCAATGTAAAGTCACTATTACAGAGATTTATTCACGGGTACACAATAGATTCTGTCTGCCTAATTAAATCTATTGTATCAAAACCAATTCAATTGGGTTAAAGTTTGTGCACAGACTGCCTGGCAAGTGCTGCATCTGCAGTACCATTTAGTTATGGCAATTTGTCAGTGGCAATCCTAAATGATGAGATGTTAGAAACACAAGCATTTCCTTCACATTGACAGTGTCATTTCAGATGTCCTTAATGACATTATAATCTTTTATTGTTGTTGTTTGCTATCTCCTTCCTTCCCAGAAATGCCTCTGAGGCTTTTCAAAATAACACAAAACTCAGAAAGTAAAAGTCACACATAATTCTTTGCCTGCTTCCTCACAGCTTTGTCTATAGAAAAAGCTTTGCAAAGGAATAGGTTTTGCCTAAAGAAAATTAAAATGTATGTGAAGTTGCTTATCTAAACTCCTGGTTCAATGACACAAAGATGAAAACTCTCCATTTCAAGGACATCTATTCAGATTATGAAGATAATTACTGTGATTACATATGTGTGCCTATATAGTGAATAATATTCTGGGTAAGAGGAAAGGTGGATTAGAAATAGTTGGTGTCAGAGCTCTTGGAANNNAAAGGGGAATAGAAATAGTTGGTGTCAGAACTTTTAAAAAAAAAAAAAAAAAAAAAAGAAAGAAATTAAAACATGCCAAACTTTTATTCTCTCTGTATTCCTGTGGTATCCGTGTTCAGCTGAGATTAAAGAACTTTACAGCTTTGTGTGCAGTTCAATCGTTTTCTTGAAGGGAAGGAAATGTAGCTGGCAGCTGTTTAAGGTTACATGTTGAGTGATTTTGTAGCACTAAGGTGTCACAGATGACCCAGGTAAGACACTACGTAGCTTTTTAGGTTGCGTCTGGTTTGTAGCTCCCCCGACCCTTTGTTTTATTAATTATTAATATTATTTTTTCCACTGTCCTTTACTTTCCTTGTGTTCAGGATACAGTGTGAATTCATGCTGGCTGCAAACCAGCATGTCCAGCAGGGAGACAGTGAAGTTCTTGGTAGCTCCCAACTTAGATCTGAATTAGTTTGATTTCTGGAGATTGTTTTATCTTACTGCTCCATTAACATACTGTTGCACCTTGAGGTTGATTATTTTTCAGTCTAGAATTTAATCTACTGAATCCTTTTGATGTTGGTTTCTTTCTGGCATGCTGTCCCAATAGAATGGAGTAGTTTCCTCACACCTACTATATTGCACTGAAGAAAGACAGCTCACAAACACTTGAGTTGGGAGGGGTACTGAGAATCTATGGTTTAGGTGCCGAGATATCACAGAAGTTGGGATGGTAGAGACCTATAGGCATTTAGAAGCATTAAGAGGACAAGATTAAGAGAATTCTTAGTGAGAGTAGAAGGGAAGCTAGTCAAAAGTAGCTAGAGCTGATAGTTTGGTTTTTGAATCCATAACATCCAAATACATCAAGAGAAAGAGGAGATGAAAACCAATTTAAAAAATAGGGTCTTTGGATGAAGTGTTGTAGGATACTTCAGGATAAAAATACCATTCAATTAGGTTTACTACTGATGTAGTAAAAAATATGAACTAAAAGAGAAAAAAAATTAGTAGTGGATGAGATTTGGAAGCAAATTGCAAGAACTGTATTCCCAGAAAAAGCTATTTTTTCATGTATTTAATTTGTTTGTGGATACTAAATCATGTATTTTAAAAGGCACGTGCATCATACTTCACAGCAATCACAACTGAGACTCGCTGAGTGAAGGTGTTTCAAAGCCCTATGATCTGTCCACTCTTACCCAAAGCTTCTGGAAATACTACTGTGCTCAATATCACTATTCTTCAAAAGGATCAACGACAGTCTTCATTTATTTGATCAATGATGTAGAAGTGAAAATACGAGTGTATTTCATTTTTAGCAAAATATGATGCTGCTGCTGCAGTTGAAGGGGATGAAAGGTATCTTTTATGGCATATGCAGTATGTATCATTATCTTTGTGTGTCAAAATCTTAATATCCTGTATTGTGTGCATTGTATACATATTTCCTAGGGATTCTGTAAATCCATTTCCATTTCTTTCTCTGTTGGAAAACAAAACTGTAATACAAAAGTAACGTATTTTGAGTTGTTTATCTTTGTCTGTGTGACTTTGTTTATATTTTCTGTCTGAAACAACAAATGTTTCATCCAATAACGTTTTGGTATCCGGGTATCCCACCTGCTCATTAGAAGTTGGAAGATCCCTGCAATTAGACCCCAACTACATTTTATTCCAATTTATTATTCCAGTAGATGGACTAGAGCAATTCAATTTGAAAGGAATCTACACCATCATCTAGTCCTACTGCCTCACCATTCCCTTTTCATTCTCAAAGTCAATAACGACAATTTCTGCAGCTACTGTGCTCAAAAGGAGCCACAAGAAATCAATTAAAAAATTCCATTTAACAGAATGTAGATACATGACTATTTAGACTCTTTAGAATGGTCTTGCTGTGAGTGGTTGCTGCTCCCAAAGGTCTGAGAGGAAAATTCCACGTAGACTAAGCACTGTATGACTGTGCAGCCTGGGCCAGTTCTGAGGAGTTCATAATCTAAGAAAGAAGTGAAGGGGAGATATGTTTATTGCTCAATTAAAATAAATGGAAAAGCAATATTTAGGAGCTGTCCTAACTTCAAGGACTATTATGTAGAGGTAATACATGGTTTACCCAGTACGTTGAAAGACAAAAACTGTTGTGGTGTTTTATTCCTGTGCCAGAGGCTTCTGGATCTGTTCTTATCTATGTTACAAATGTCTCTCAGAATGGTAGTATTGACTAAAACGGAGATTACTAATTCTTTGAATTTTTATTCATAAAAAGGAAAATAAAACCTTTAATCGATGTTCTGCATGGAGTGTGGAAAAACAAAGCCCTGTCAAAATCATCCCTGGTTAGGCATCAGTTCCAATTCCAGCTATTAGGATGAAACCTTTCAGATGAGACATTTGCAGGACTTTGTTGTTGTTGTTTTTGTAAGCTCTAGATTGTTTTAGGCAGTCAAACGCAAGTCCCAGTCACAGTGTTTTTTATAAACCAGACACCTTCCTATGTCAAAGATGCTTTGGGGTAATTGCAGTGAACGCTGGGATAAAATTACCATCTTACAGCTGGCATTTGACAGATAAATAAACGCTGGTTACAGGTGAGAGCAGCACAGTACAGTGCAGCATCCCTTGCTTTTCCAGCTAAGCTACGTTGCACCTAGAGCTCGACCGCTCCCTTCTCCTTGCTCACCCCCACCACTGTCCTTTCCTCCACATGTGAAGCAGGGATATATTTCTGGAGCTGGAGGAAGCACTGCCATGCATGAGTGAAACCGAGCCTGGGGTGATCTGCAGGGGAGTGATTGTACAGAGCAGGATACAAGATAGTGATTTGTATCCTGCTGGGAGCAGGAGCTGCAGTGTTGCAGCACAGTACTGAGTGAGCTCACCTGTGAGCAGCCACACAGAAACAGGGAATTGTTCCTGGACACTGGGCTTGAAGTGAAACTGGGCTCACTTGTATGTTCATCCCTCCTCTCAAACAGCAATATTTTTTAATTTAAGAGAGATGCAGCCCCACTTACAATCATCCAGTACAACTGGAGCTTTTTATCATGAAAAGAATTATTAAATCTTGATAAATGTGCGACTTTTCAGGGCAGGCTGAGGGCGGGAGGTGTTTTTTAGCAGGAAGAAATTGGCAGTAGGATTAAAATGAATTTTTTATTTGTGTAAAGTCTTACTTGTGACTGCTCCTTTCCTGCCTGTGTCGCTTGGGAGCAGAGGAACTGCCACAGTGCATCAGAGCAGTTATTTGTCAGCAGCAGCACAGCCTTGCCAGCAGTGACCAATGTCAAATCCTTGGGAAGAAGGCAAGGGAAACCTGCAAGGAGGCCAGAGGGGGAAACACTGATCACGAGGACAGTGGGTTTTTCTCCCTCCTGGTTTTGTTTTTGTTTTACCTGGATAAAACAGATTCAAACAAAGCTCCAAAGCTCCACCTGTTTGCAATGGCATTTACAGTTTTCCCTTTTAAAAATGCATCAAAAACTAAAGAGGTTACTTAAATAAGAAGGCAAGGGGAAAAGGGTGTCCAGCTGCATTAAAATGTGCATCTAATGCAATGTAGGAAAAAAATATTTTTCTTGTTTACCGTGCTAAGAAATTTATTATAAGAGAGTCATTAGCTATGCTGAATCTCCCTCCAGCCTTCACCTTCTTTCACCAGCTTTCTCCACAGCTGATAAATGTGTTTGTGCTTCAATGTTCTTTAAAGGCTGGCTTAGATTATGCTTCCCCTATGTTTCCAAGGGCAGATATCTCCAGGAATGGTTGATAATTTGCTCAAATCCAGGGCAAATTTAGGGACTATATGTACCCATAAATACTAAACACATCTTGTGTTGCAGAGCAGCAGATTGATTCAGAAGTTTTCCACCAAGAGTGCTGTACTATGTGTTGGAAGTTGATGATGACAAAACACTTAGAATTGAAGAAAAACATATTTCTCTGAGAGATTTTTTTCTTCCCTCTGCTCTGAGCCTCTATTTTCCTATTTTCAAGAATTCTTATAATACCAAGCAAACTATTGATAGAGGGTAATTAAGATCTCTACATTGAACCTAAATGTCAAAATAGGAAGATATAACTTATTTTTCAGGGAAAAAAATATTAGACTGCTTTGTGGATGTGAAAGACAGTAAAATAAAGTGTTTAATAAATTCTTCTGCAAAGGAATAGAGTCTTGGTGACTATCATGGATCTCTTTTCAAATTGAAGAGTATTATAACCAATAGTGAATATATTGGTTCTGGTGCTACCACTTATCCATCACTGGATTAAGATACAGAAATACTTCCCACTGTTATGGTGAGAACTAACCAAGACTCCTTCTTTTCAAATGAGGATCCTTAGAAATGGAGTTATGAACTACTTCTACTCTGTATCTTGCCCATTACATCTTGAACAAGCTTTTTGTATTAGGCACAGAAATGCAGCTTCAATAACAACGATCTTCAGTCTGATGGAAAATTTTAAATGAAAGCCAATTGTTTAAGGTGACACCACTCCCTGGGTGGAGACTGAAGGTGGAATCCTCTTTCCATATGTTATGCTGACATGTTTTACTCCTCTTTGCAGTAACTAATCTGTGTATTTCATGGGTTGGTAATTACTAAACACTCTTGTAGACCATTGCAGGCTGTCCTTAGTACTGTCGGGTTAAATGACCATGAAACACAGTTGATTTTTAAGTAGGTAATGAGTAGTGAAGAGATTGATTGATTGGTTGATTGACTGAAAAGTTTGCAGGGTAAACAAGCAGAGAAGAGGGACATGATTGAAAGAAATCACATGTGCAAATAGCTGGCAAAGAAAAAAGTAGAGAACATAATAGCGCTAAAACACCATAATACAGAGAAATGCAGTACTGGTAATGACTTGCATTCCTGCAGCATCCTTTATCCTGAATCGTCTTCAAACACCACAGAGATTTCATCACTCATCCCTCCAAAGCAGTCACCTTTGAGGTGAAGGTGAGAAAAACAGATCAGAAGTATGTGGAGAAGAAAGATTGCTAAAATCTAGGGAAGGAGAGGCAGAATAGGCAAACCTATTTTTCAAGAATGTTTTGCAAGGCATCCTACTCATAAACAAGTCATGGTCCTGCACTGGAGGCATGTATATTACATCATAATTTATATTGTGTCCAGGACCTCATCTAGGGAAAAACAATTGGTTGTCTCACCTACAATGAAACTTGAAGATACAACCCTCTACATACTGGATTTTGGGGCGGGTCCTGCCCCACACAGTCATCATCTGCTGATCATGTCCTAGTTTCCCCAGGAAATGACCACGAGGGAACTGTGATCTCCAGCCAGTCTCTGGTTTGGACTGTGGATATAATACATTGGAGAAGAAATCCACAAGTCACTTCAGACAAAAATATCATTTCAGTTATAACTGATACCTTAAAACATTGTGTTCATCTCTTATAAAACAGGAAAAATATTAAGGCAACACCAATTTTTCTTATTGTTTCCAAGAAATACGACAGGCTTGTGAGTTGGAGGGCTTAGAGTTGTTCACATTGCAAGTGCAGGGTCTTCCATCTCCAGTGCACCCACAGGCTGCGATCATTCCATATGCCGTGGGATACTCCATAACAGACCTGCAGATACAGGCTGTCCTGTTTGGAAACAGAAGTGTTATCATATAATTGTATGTACATTCATGCCCACAATTCCCAAATACAGGCAGGAGGACTCTTTTTTTTTTTTTTTCCCACTCCTAATTACATATTCCACATTCCCAGAGAACAGCCTTTCATTTTGCAACCACGTAGCCAAAGCCATCTTAGACTGTAGGAAAGAGAGACTATTACAGCTCAGGCAGCAGCACGTCAGCGTGACACTGACTTCAGTAATTCCATTAAGAGCACTGGCACATTCAGCTGCGTGGTGTTGCGTGGAGCTGTGCTCTGCCACATGGTGGCGGAAGAAGGGACAAACATTTGATCCTCAGCTCTGCTGATTTTTGTATTCAACACGTGCAATGTGCTGGGTGTGCGTGGGCTGCTGGAGAAAATTCTCTCCAAGTTGCTGCGTAGCCGAGTCTGGACGCTGACTGATTACACCTGTCACGTTTCATTTTTAGACAGGCTCCTATTAACCTTCCTTTCTACGAAGTGTAGTCCCCTCTCTCATTGCCTCAGACTGAATTTCTGAGGAGACACCTTGTGTTTCCCCTTTGAAAACAGGCAGAAGGGTGTATGCTATTTGAAAAAGTGATGCCAGAGGACCTCTCTCTTCTCCATCTCTCCCTGCCCTGTCTCCTACTGTCATTCTTCCAGCATCAAGATATTCTTGTGTGTAATTCAATTTTAAGTAGCAGAAGCTGCATAGTTCTTATACATCCTGGTCAACTGGTGCATGAAATAAAGATGCATGCACAGCCCTGGAGACAGATCCTTTGCACCTGAGAAAAGCAAGTAATTTTTACCTATTTATTTAAAAACCTCCACTCTGTCTTCCAAATTTCATTTCACTCAGTTTGTTCAGATTAAAATGCTCCCTTCTTGTTGCTTCTGTTTGTATAACTTCATACTTGACTTCACAGTAGGTCTGCTGCAATTTTTTGGGTTGAGGAACAGGGAACACTTTCTGTTCCCACTTTGTCTTCTGGTTCTGAGATTTATTCCCATTATCTCTGTACTTTTATTTTGATAATTGATACTTTATCTCATCTGACCTGACATTCTCTCTCTTTGTACCCATTTTACTGAGATTACTTTATCACCTATGTGTTTAAGTGCTTAACTAATAATTTCTGTAATAAATTAAGCTGTAAGAAAAAAACCATTTTCATTGTGAATAAACCTAAAAAAACCATTTTCATTGTGAATAAACCTAAAACGTACAATCCTGAATTGCACGTGTAAGGCATTTGTTACACAGTTTTGTTGTTATCTGGTGAAGAACTAGCTTTTAAAGGTTTTTATAGCTTTTGAAAATGTCTATACAATATGGTGGTGTACCACTGGCAAGGTTTCAAGGATTATTACAAGCCATTCTGCTTAGATTTTTACAACCCATGTGTGTGCTGGAGTGCCTCTTATGGGTTCTGAAGGGATCCCGGTACAATCTGTAAACTGTGGAGAGACTGTAGTAAACCAGTGGATGCTATTCAGCAATATCCACAAAGATGAGCATGGCTGAACAACTGAACATTATATTTGGGCAAAAGTAACATGTCTGACGTGTCTGCTGAAGGATGCAGGTTCCTAGATGGGAGTTACACTCAGGGAAATCTGTAGAGCCAAATTGAAACAGCTATTCCTTGTTTGGGCTGGTCTTGTGATGCTTCTGTAAAACAGCACAATTCATGTTTTTTCTGTGACTTGCACCAAATCTCTCACTCGTTGACTTAGACTGCCTATTTTTGTCAGTGAGGCCATACTAACTTATTCTGACTGAAAAATTCCCCTGCTATTTAACTTTTACCCAAAAGTGTTTTCTGTACCATTGAGTTCTTAAATGCAGCTATTACTTGAAATGTAAACTCACTCTATGATGTAGCAGAGATGAGTTTTCAGTCTTTATACAACAACTTTGCATAGGATACTGAGAGATTTCTTATTCATCTAGCAGAGCAATTGGTTATCATCCTTGAATACTTCTTCAATCATTACAGTTGTAATGGTTCTTAGAACACCATAGCTCTTTCTTTCTCTCCCCCCTCTTTCTTAGAACAGTAAAACTTCATATTTGCTGTTTTCTTGCAAACAGTTCAGTTTATCCAAATGCTCAAAAGAGACATTTGTAAGAAGGTCAAGGACACGATTTGATGAGTTCTCCAGATGTCAGTGAAATGACAATGCTGCTGTTACAGGGAGAGAAACAATCCCTGTTTCTTTAGAAAACGCTGCTGACACCCTAAATAAACACCAAAGTTATATGGTGTGCTCCTGTGTGCAAAGTTGCTTCTGTGTGAAGGGAGCTTTTATTATTCTTTGCAAACAGGATAACTGCATTTCTAAAAGGCCTCTCTTATCTGTAAGCATATTATTACTGTACAGAAAAAAGCCCCAGTGTTAAGCCCCATGGGGCGTGGTTTATAATTGACTCAGGATAGCAAATATCATTGTGGCATCAGTCTCCTCTAACTCAGAACTATCTAAACTTTGAAACAGGTAAGGTTAGCTTATTTATTAGACAAAATATTACCAGAGGGCAACAAGACTTTAATTTTTGACCCATTTTGTGATTTTATTAGTACATTTCAGAGAGTTTAGAAGACAAACATTTTGTACCAGTGAACTGCTGGATCACAGGTGACAATCAGCATCAAGTTGCCAAATTGTCAGTGGGCAGGATCTGTTGAAGACAGGTAATCAGCCTTTATCAGGGTAGGTGGAAGGAACAAGTGAATATGATGACACTGGCAATAATTAAGTGTCAAAAAGAGGGATTTTTTTCTAGTATACTGCAGAATATCAGTGTCATAATGTAGTCTTACAACGTCTAAGAAAATAATTTTATGAAAAGAGAATGACTAAGGAAGGGGAGTTTTGTGATGTTCTAGTCCTCAGGTGAATGTGAGTGGAGAAGACTGATAATTTAAATTTACAGGAAACATGTTCTAAACAACCTACAGATCTGCACAATACTCAAGATTCAACAAGTTGCCCTGGGTCAAGAAACCCTAAATTGCATGTGAAGAGTGATTTGTTTCACCCCCTGAAAATCAGCCTGGTTTGTTACAGTATTTCTATAAAGACACAAAGCCATTTCTGCCAAAGACTTCCATCCCTGTCCTATCAAATACACACCATTATCAAATGGTCACCCTGGCCTATCTTGTATATACCCATTATGGTGCTCTTTTCTTGTCATAGCTGTTATAATTCATTCCTTACAAGTCTGAGATGGCAGCAGAACTGGAAAGCTGGGATTTTTAGCCATGCTTATCAGATGTGCTGTTTTGGGCATCCATGTAGAGTGGGAAGAAAAGTAACCAGATTTGAAGCTCCACTGCATTTTACCAGAGTCGATCATAGAGGAAAACAGCTCAGTTCACATAGTTTTAATCAAATCAGGATCAAAGCAGTTAATTGATTTATTAATGACAATCATTAACCAGCAGTCAATGAAGTGCATATTCAGGATCATTATCAGCAATACAGCATAATAAGCCATAATGCTACACGTTTACAGAAGGTTCCTAAATGCAGATTTCTCCACACCCTCCTGTGACTGATTGAAACAATTTCCAAGCTGCCAGTGGAGCAACTGCTGGTGTTTTCAGGCCTAGTTTTAACGCTGCTCTCTTCCTTTGTCTCTGTCCCCACTGCTACATATTTCCCTGTGAATTTGCTCCCCGTGTGCTGTCAGAGGAGGTGACACCACCCTGGAATCAGATTCAGTTCTACCTTCTGGCTTGAGAATAGGAAAGGCACCTTGAGCAGAGCTAAGCAACCAGACTGGAGCTGGTACTATTTTTATTTAGCTCTTTGTTTATCAGGAGCCTTTTTTCCCCCCACTAAACACATTTTTACTGCCTCGTCTCTAATTTATTCTATGTCAGAGACTAAGTACTAGATATTTTTTTTTTATTATTTGTGATGTTAGCTTTAAAAATTATAGATGATTCTATTTCCTGGGTAGATGTTATTGAAGAGTAACCAAGCTCAAACTCATCACTAGTCTGTAAATGTTCTTGGGGATATGGATGGGAAGGATTACTCTTTGTTGATGACCTATAAAATTCCTCAAAACATGGGATTGCAGATTTATATTCTTTAGTTGTACGTATTCCTTAATTTACTTTTGCCACTAATACTCTATTTCTGGACATATGGACAAATAGAAACATGTCTAAAAGCTTTTACTTCTAAATCGGTCTTTTAACTCTTTCCTTGTTTACAAAAATAATTTAATTTAACCAGGTTCCCAGTGTTATTGAATTATTAGAATTTCTACAAATATGTGTGTTGCTCATTATGTAGAAAAGTAATAGTCTTCTTTGTGGTTGTCTAATTTTTGATTACTGTTGCAATATTTATCCATTTCTAATCCATCATCTCTCGGAAGTTTCCTGTGTTTGTAATAAGCTCTGGTCTATCACTGTGCATTTTATAATACAGAGGATCTGGAGATTTTCTTTTTTTGCGTTAGATCCCACACATTTTTTCATATAACAGGAAACCAGGAATTTTCGAGAACAAACACACAAGCCCAAATTTTCAAATCTCTTTATTTCAGGTGCCATACTTGAGCATCTAGGAAACGTCTGATCTCCCAGGAGTACTAACTGTAGGAATCAAATGCTTTTACAGCGACTGTTGTATATAATATTTTTGGTTTGTTTGTTTTCCCCTCTACTTCATGTATTTCATATTGAGAAATTAGGAAATTACCACTGGATAATTTTTTTTAGTCTTTCTCACACTTTTCTTTCTTTTTCTTTATTTCTTATCATCAAAATCAAATACTGTCCATATGCTATTTTTAAATTTGGAAATTAAAACGAAATGAAAATCCCAAACGAAACAGAAATCAAACAGAATTCTCTCTGAAGTGACATGTCATGACTTATTCTTACATTTATCAAGTGTTTTGGTCTCTAAACTGCAACTCTGTGTTCTGAAATGTTAACAAGGTAAAGTTAAATCCTCTTTCCATTACTCTTAAAAAAGACAGGCATTTATGCATCCAGATTTTCAATATTGTGTACAAACAATTAGAAATGCAAACACGCCCCTGCAGTTGTGGGTAGTTTATAGCTGCAATTAACATAACTGTGGAAAAGATAAACATGATGCTGCACTTACCAACTGTACCCAAAATTACCTAGAATTTGTGCAGGTTTTTTTTTAATTGGGCAAATACAAGTTTTTTCCCATGTTGTAGACAGACATATCATATATTAGTGTCCACTGTTATCTCTCTCTTTATTAGCTGGACTCCCGAACTTAAGGAAACTTCTACAGAAAAACGTGTTTGCAATCCCGCTCCAAGTGTTCTATGTGCACCATCATGTTTGTGGTAAACTTTCCAATAATTTTTTTCCTAATATATAAGTAAAACACAACTACTTTTATTTCAGGAAGAACTATACCCAAGTTCTAGTGATTTGCTCATGAGTAATGGTTTTTTTTTTTTCTTCCGCCCTCCTTTATTTTTACCTCTGTTTGTTCTTCTTAACTTCTGTATATCATTGAAGTACCTGAAGAAAAACTGTCCCAAAAGCTCTTTCCTAGTGTGATGGTCAAAAGCTAACCTTTCAGCATAAAAATCAGGAAATCTTTTTATAACTGTACTTACATGTAGCGCTTTTTTCTGCTTTGGTAGTAAGAGAGCCATGTGCAGGTCTAAAATCCCCTGGGCAGCAAATTCAGAGGAGGTTAGACATAAAAAGACATAAAAACCCCTACAGCTGTAATTTCAAGAATTATTGTCACCTTTTGTTGGCTTTGATCAGCAGGACAGACTAGAGACCAAGGTGAAAAAATTCATGTGCTCTGTGGTGACAGTTAAATGCAGGAAAGTAAACAGATATTTTATGTATTCCCTGAACGGCTGTTCGGTGTTGAAAGCACCTGGAATCTGTAGATAGTTCTCCTGCACCATGTGTTTTGAGATAAAGCAGAGTGTGATAATCCATAAAACTCAAAAAATTACTGTTTCAAATCAAAGACTGGTATAGGAGCTACATAAAGAACGGGAAGATTAAAAACATAAACAAAAAGAAAAGTTGGTATGTACAGCTCAAGATGAATTAGAAGGTTTGTGAGATACTGTAGAAAAGTGTCTGTAGAACATAATCAGAGTGACATCCGCTGCAGTGAGAGGGAGTAGCATTGTGGGCATGGAGCTTGCAGGTGGAATATTCTAATTGCTAGAAATCAGTCACCGCTGTCTGGTGGAGGTAAACACATCCTTGGTGAGTCATTGCTAAAGTGACTGACTCTGAAACACAAGAAAGCTGAGGAAACACTGCTCTGCCAGGACTGTGTTTGTGTTTGTTAGGCCTTTGTGAGTAATGCTGCGAAGGGGCTGGGTTGTGACCTGGTCCTGAAGAATGTGGTCAAAGCTGAGGGAAGCTCCAAAGGCAATAGGGTTGCTACTTGTTGAAGAAATGATTCCTAAATAGAGCATTTGAAAGATGCAGGACTGAAACCTCATCAGTTCTATTTGTGTGAAGTCCTTCAGTGATGTAAGACACAGATATTAAAAAAGGAAATGCTTTTTCTGAGTCACAAAAGCTGCGTCTGACATTTTGTCCTTGCACAATGGTGCACGTGGAAGGAGTTATTGTCTGTTACCTCTGGAATTAAAAATGTAGGCAGAAGTAGAAGTCCTAAACACACCAATTATGAAAGTAAAACTTCAAAAGGAAAGAATCAAAGCTATTGATGTTCCCTTTTCCTGACTATAAAAGACTTTCTGTAAAGTGACTGATTTTGCCATTCATTTCAATGGCTGTTTATCAGTGTTTGACAGCACCATTTTCATTATCAAATTCCAGCAGACGGTAGCTTTGGCTCATCACCATGTCTCTTGGGTATTTCTTGGCCATGTGATCAAACAAGGCATATTTCTCTAACTTAGCTCTTTTGATATCACGGAAGGTATCATTCTTTGGAGTCATATTCCAGGTTGCAAGTTGATGAGAAGAGGGATTCAGCAGATGCAAAGCAGCATAGGTACCTTGACTTTGGCTTCAAGGATAAAATATTGCCTTGGAACCAATAAAAAAATTAGGCAGTGCTATCCCTGTGGCTATCACTCTTCTGTGTGCAGTTTCTGAACAGAATGTCTTTTAGCTGTCTGTAAGGTGAAGTTTAGAAAAAAGCTGAGACTTAGCTCAGTATGTACACAGATACTAATGAAAATCTACCTCAAGGTTGTTTTTGCTCATCATAAATTCTCTTCCCATTACATTTGCTTTCTAAGGCTTCATACAGACTTAATTGTTGTCCGGGTTCAGTAATGTGCATACACATTCAAAGCACTGGAGTAGCTCCATACAGGAAGAAAATGTCATGAAGCTGTTGAGCTATCTTAGCTTTGTATCCACATGCATTCCAATTCACAACCCAAATGGGATCAGGAAATGAAAATTAAAGCAAAAACTTGACTGTTAAACTAAATGTTATGTAACAGTCCATCAATCCATATTGTTAAAAGTGTTCCACGTCTTATTTTGGCAAAGTTTATGTGCTGATCTGATTCTGGTGTGTTCTTATCCATGCTGGAAAACTTTGTAGCCCAAGCCATTCTAGATGTTGTAAAACATGAGTTAAAGTAATTTGCTCTTTTATTTCTCTGTAGTGACTTATTCTTACTAACCAGAACAGAGTTCCTTGTTCTTTTCATGCAAGACTATCGTAAGAGCAGTGCCAAATAAAATAATCAGAACTTTACAATGACAAGCCTCCTCCAAGAGTTTTCACTCCATGCATAGTACACATAGGAGAGGAACCCTAAGTAGTATTTGCTTGACATAGTAGACTTTCAACAGTGTGACTTCAAAGATAAGGAGAAAAAAACCCAGAAGGCAAGAAGACACCTAGTTCTTCCTGCTGTGAGTAGGTATAATTTGTCTTAAGAGATCTTTCCATCAATAATATTCCATTCATGTTTTGCAATGAAGAATTGCATAATGTGTTCTTTGTTTGCAGTTCCTTGTTGTCTAAGAGGTAATTACCTCATAGCATTTTGTTGTTGGGGGTGACTTATGCATTATTGGAAGAAAACAAAAATCTATCAGGATTGCTCTTTGGCTTTAATTAAAAACTAGCACACAGAATATTACATGTTTCTCTCTTCGTAAGAGAAGTGTCATACAGTGCAAATTATTTCAAAATCTTCTTGCACATTGTACAAGCAATTACTGTTTGAACACATTTTTTTGCAAACTATTCTGGAAGGGAATAGTTGCTTGTATTATCCTGGAACCACCAAACAAATATTAAGGATGCTTACCTGTTTAGACTGTTACTGTCAGAATTTTGTTCAGGCAGAAGTGAATAAAAGCTACACAGTTGAAGGAATATAATTCATCTGTTGGACTATCTGGGTGGTGACTCCAAAGGAGTCACAGGTCCATACATATAACCCTCAGTGGCAGCTTTTTGAGTGCACCTTTAAATTATTTGGAAGATCCGAAGTCAAAGACAGGCTGCAGTGGGTACTTTGAGGAATGCTGTGTATTTTGTTTGCCTGAATCAAGCTAGGAAATACACTGTTTGCATGGCAAGGAATCATCATAAGCTACTGTCAGAGGTGTCTCTGTGAACAACTTAGTTACTACTCGGGTACACCCAGAACATTCTTTGTCTCAGGAATTCTAACATGAAAACATATTAAAACAGTGGTGGTGTAACTGAACAAATGAATAACTAGATGATGGGATAGATTTGGGTCAGAAGTTCTTTCCCCCGCCTTGTATTCAGATCTTTGGGTATGTGTCCTTTACAGACATGGCTTTTCTGCTCCCTCCTGTGGAAATACATCCTGTGGAGATGTACAAGATGCATTTGCTGTGATCCTACGTTGTTCTGGTTTAAGAGAAGGAAGGTTTGTGTTCTTATCCCACTTTTGGTGTCCTGTTGTCAGCCTCTGTCCATCAGGTTCTCAGTCTGAAAAATGAAAATGGTTTCATTGAGCCTCAGTCTTGACATGTAGCCTAAAATTTCCTAAATAGCCCTGAAAGTTTGGCTATGTTGCCATCTGGTATCTCCAGTCTGAATTTTTGCTCTGTAGTAGAAAACAACCATCAGAGATATGAAGGAAGTTTCTTTTTTACATTTTTTCTGCATGTATCAAGAGGGTGGGCTCTTATTCAAACAGAATCAGTATATAGATACACACCAATCTCATTAACTTTGACAAGTATTGTAAACTGTAAATTACAGAGGACACAGGCAGACCTCTTCAAAATATAACTCTATGTCAGGTTTTTGTTGTTAAAAGACATTTCAATAAATTCTGCATTGCGTGGGAAACTTTCTGAATCTAAACCAAAGAAAATACTTGCTTGTGCCCTTGGGAATCAATACTTCCAGGTTTTATGCAGCTCCAATTAAAATACAGCACACAACAGATACTCAGGCTCAAAAAACTCGAAATTTTTTATGTAGTACAGTGTTCATCCTTCGTTGCTGGCTTATTCATGAATAATGGATATTTTATTTGTTATTTAGATAAACAATTTTGTTTCTCCTTCTCATTGTTCTGCAGTTCGTTCAAGTTGTCAGAAGTTGCCCATACTACATGAAGTTAAATAATAGTTAAAATTAACAAGGTCTTTTCATTCTCCAGGAATGAATGGGAAGGGTAATGAGGACAGAGCTTCTGAGGTATGTCTGCTTACAGTTGCTGGGGTTAGCAGCAATTTTGGTATCACATAAGTGGACTCAACAATTTCTCATCTAGAATCCAAAATTTAAATGCAGTTGCAGAGAAAACATCTCCATCTGTTTTCTCTTTGGCGGGGAACGAAATTATTTCAACTGTCTTCTGTCCATCTCTTGTTAAGCTTACATGTACACTTTTTGCCTGCATTCCATAAAGCCAGAAGAAACCTATTAAAATGGATCTTCGAAATAAGTTTTGTCTCCTTTGCTCATTGAACTGTCCATAAAAATGTTAGTGAAGGTGTGTGTGCTGTTATTAAATCACTTGTATATCAGTCTAGCCTACGAATTTGGGATAATAAAGCAAGATTACTTTTTCAGAAACTCGTTAAACTTTACTGAGTTGTATTATACATGTAATAATTCTAAGTTTTCTACTGCAGAAGTAGAGAGGAGCAGTTTGTATCTGGTTTTGCAACTGAGAAAGGAAGATACATGTGATTCCTCTACAAGCTTCTGCAAACCTGGAGCTTGCAGAAAATATGACTACAGAGTGAGACAAGGGCATGACTGGATAATGAAAGTGAGCCAGAATGGGCAGCAGTATCAGAATAGATGTGAGGACAGGAATTATTCTGGTGTGTGTCAGCAGTTGTGTTGAAAAAGCCCTGTACTGCACAGGCTGGGGCTTCCAATTCCTTCCATCTATTGGTGCATCTTCATTGTTGCCTCCTCACACACAGACAGCAGCAGCACTCACAGCCATGATGCATCTCTGGTTTGCTGTGGAGGAAACATGGTTCCTAAATTTAGAGCTGCTCTGCGAGTGCAGAACTCCAGCACTACAATCCTTTGGGCTCTAATTCTATAAAACAGGGTTAATCACAACAATTTTTTAACCTAGATTTTGAATTTTGAAGTCTTTGTGGCAGAAACTGCCTTTAACAGTGTTCCACTGTCAGTGAAAATATTGAGATGCCTCTTGAATATGACTAACAATCATACACACAATGCAAATATATCTTAAACATTTCTAAATTTCTCTTCCCTTCTGCAAAGGGAAAGCAGTCTCTCCCATTTTATTTTATCTTTTGGGCTTTTTCTATTCTTATGATTTGTTGGCACGTGAAATGCTATTTTTTTTTTTTTTTTTTTTTTTTTTTTTTTTTTTTTTCCCAAAATTTTTTATTTTACACTTCTGTAAATCAGGACATTATAGCTTCACCAAAAGATTTTCTTTCTATTACTATTTTGTTCACATTAGTGTATCCCAAGCATCTTTTAATAGTTTTTTTCCTGCAGAGAAAAACCAAATCAAACCTACATGTAGTCACTCAGAGCAAATTGACTGGAAAATACCAGTTGCTGCTGTAGTTAAAAGTAATATTATGTTGTTATAGCAGTAAAGGGTAAAAAATCTGCAGAGTAACTGAAAAGTGTGTCTCATGAAGAGCTGAATGAAGTTATTTTTGCAAATGTCACTCAAAAAATGAGCCTGTACCCTTTCTTCAAATATATACCTGATATTTCAAAACTCATTTATTATTAAAATAGCAAATAACTAATGCCACTTATTGAAAAATGACTTGTTTTCATCAGAATCTGGAAATTATTATTGGTTTTGGTCTGATGCAAACAAAGTTATTCTAACTTTATATGTCTGTTACATGGAGCAGAATTTAACTGTATGAGAAACAAACATCTTGTGTTCTAATTGAATTGAACAAAGGTATACAAGAGATTCATTTCCTTATTATTGCTTTTTCTCAGGAATAGTTGTCATATGCAGACATAACTTTTATTTCTTTTTCTCTCTGACAATTTCAGCTCCCCGTCTCTGGGGAAATAAATCAGCAGAACACTGTCTGTGCTTTTTTAGAGGCTGGATCTGGGAGAAAAGAAGGAAATGCAGTATTGCTTCTGCTGGTTTAGCCAGCCAAATCTGTTTCTTCCACCAAGATTTTTCTGATTCTTTAAAGATCATAGAATCATCATAGAATCATGGAATCAGGCGGGTTGGAAAGGACCTCTGAGATCATCAAGTCCAATCCTTGATCCAAAACCACCGCGGTTACCAGACTATGGCACTCAGTGCCACGTCCAGCCTCATCTTAAAAACCTCCAGGGATGGAGAATCCACCACTTCCCTGGGCAGCCCTGGGCACCAGTGCCTGATCACTCTCTCTGTAAAGAATTTCTTTCTAATATTCAACCTAAACCTCCCCTGGCACAGCTTAGGGCCGAGCCCTCTTGTCCTACTGCTGGTTCCTGGGAGAAGAGACCAACCCCCCCCTGGCTACAACCTCCTGTCAGGGAGTTGTAGAGAGCGATGAGGTCTCCCCTGAGCCTTCTCTTCTCCAGGCTAAACAACCCCAGCTCCCTCAGCCTCTCCTCACAGGACTTGTGCTCCAGTCCCTTCACCAGCCTCGTTGCTCTTCTCTGGACCTGCTCCAGCCCCTCCATGTCCTTCCTGAACTCAGGGGCCCAGAACTGGACACAGCACTCCAGGTGTGGCCTCACCAGTGCCGAGTACAGGGGCAGAATCCCCTCCCTGTTCCTGCTGGCCACACTGTTCCTGATCCAGGCCAGGATGCCATTGGCCTTCTTGGCCCCCTGGGCACACTCTGGCTCATGTTCAGCTTCCTGTCAATCCAAACTCCCACGTCCCTTTCTGCCTGGCTGCCCTCCAGGGGGTTGTTGTGGCCAAAGTGCAGGACCCGGCACTTGGCCTTGTTGAACCTCATCCCGTTGGAATCAGCCCAGCTCTCCAGTCTGTCCAGGTCCCTCTGCAGAGCTCTCCTGCCTTCCAGCTGATCGACACTCCCCCCCAGCTTTGTGTCATCTGCAAATTTACTAATGGTGCACTCTATCCCTTCATCTAAATCATCAGTAAAGATATTAAATGGAACTGGGTCCAACACTGATCCCTGGGGGACACCACTAGTGACTGGATCCCAACTGGATGTAGCACCGTTCACCACCACTCTCTGGGCCTGGCCCAGAGATCTCTGTTGGCCTGCTGTTCCTTCGGTTTTCTGGCATGGAACAGACCCAAAATACAGCATTGCAGTATAGAGGGGCCTCTGCTCCAGAAGCCCTGTTCCTTTCCATGAGGAGCATTAGATTTCTGGTTCAAAGGATGCACAGGCAGTTAAGTTGGCTGACGATGGCTGCGGCTCACCCTGCTGGGCATATTACCCTCGAATTTCCCCTTGGTACGTGATCATTTCAGCTGTGCCCTACATTCTGTCTTATCTGTTTCGCCTGACAGCTGCTGCTCTGTGGATATTCAGAGCTTTCTTCCTGTGTAAGTTCTCATCCTCTTTCTTCAGATCCCAGTAATGGAAAAACTCTGGCACTAAGGACCATACCCGGGATCTCTTCAGCGCTCTGGCAAGGCGTGGCTGTGTAGTCGGATGAGACGATCCAGTTCTGCCTGTGCTCCAAGTTAGACCTGGATATGAGCCAGGTCTTTGCTCAAAGAAACATGTAAAGTCACAAACAGGCATCTCTCATTTCTTTCTCAGTGATTAGAATAATTTTAGATTAGACTAACAGCTGACAATTCTAATAGCTTTCAAATAGGCTTGTGTCCCTGGCTTGAGCACACCTCTTTTCTCTTTCTTGTCTAGTCCATATGCTCTGCAGAGTCTCGTCCCTTTCTGCAGAAGGTTTACAGTTTTCTCCTCTTGGAGACAGGTAATATTAGCATTTCCTGGTGTTGTTTGTTTTTTTGTTTTTTGTTTTTTGTTTTTTTTTTTTTTTTAAGATGGATCTTGCAATACAGCTTTTGCTAAACTTCCTTGTGTTCGTGCAGTAATTTCTTGGGTGAGAAATACTGACTATACTTAATTTGTTTTACTTTAGTTGTTGAATTTTTGTTCTCGAGTGAATATAAAAATTAAGACCACGATGCCTGAGATGGACTCATTGGTAAGCTAACTTGCTTTGACAGCTTTTTTTTATTACATTTATGTAGAACTAATTGCATGGGGGTTTCTTGTTCTCTGGTAGAAGTTTTCCCTCATTCACAACAGCTGACAGCATGATGCAAAATGTCAGAAGTAATTAGTCAACCCTTGTTAAAATCTTTCTGAGAGGTCATTGGTCATCCAAAGCAGCCGTGCAAGACAACACATAAGCACATTGTCACTAAACTTTAGAGAATGAAGTGCTAAAGTAATCTGCAAAGATACATTACTTATTTTACTATACATAGGGGATACCTCAAGAAGTCTCAATTCTCTTGAATCTGCTTCATGATTTGCTTAAAACACTTTTAGTCTCACGGGCTTAGAATTCTGCCTTCTCTTTTACCACTGACTTGTTATAAGCAATCTTGATGCTAAAGCTTTTTTTTCCTCTAGTGTTTTGGTTTTGTTTTTGTTTTTTGAGAATGCATATGGCACTTTTGCTTAATAGGATGAAAGAATTCCCAGGGCAAATCTATGCATGTGCAAGTTTAAACTTCAGGTTCTGTGATCATTCATACCACTGACATTTCAATCTGTTCAACTTCAGGGAAATCCTATTTCAAATACAAAAGCAGGGTGAGAAAAGACCAGAGGAGAACTCATCTAAAAGCTGAGATGAACGTTTGTAGTGAAGGCCTTATACCCACTTGTAACTGTACAGCACCAGCTTTAGGTAATAGGGTGTTACACTTTGGCATTTCTAAAAGGATAATTGGCCTATTCTATTTCTATCAAATACATTTTGAATACTGAGTTCCACCTGGCAGTTATGAATTTACAGCTGTATGAGTCCACCTGTTCCTATTTTTTTTCCTGGCAACAGCAAAATTTGGACTAGAAAGGTTCCCCAAAACTAGATACTTGCCAGATCTTTGAACTCAAGCTTTTTCCACTGCTGCAATAATTTAAAGGGAAGATAAAAAAAATAGCTGTATGTCCTCTATATATTGTCATTCATCTTCTACTCTTCTAGTCCTTGTAAAGGATTTTGAAGTCTTTAGATGCTGCTGATGTCTCTGTTGAGACATGCTCCTGGCCAGGTTTTTCTGGGAGAGTTAAGTGATGCCCTTGGATGCTCTGGGCTTAAAGAAATGTCCATGTGTTTCTTAAAACCAGCCACTCAAAAGGCTCTTCTACTGGACACAACTGAAGCAAAGGAGATTTTGTTAAAACTGTTTGACTGCATCCACTTTAGAGATTGCAGTGGTAAAATAGTTTGTCAGGAACAGTTTGTTATAGTGGCAGCACCGAACAATCCAGATACTACCTATAGACTGCAAAAAAAGGGATGCACTGGGAAAGATTTTCAATATAATCAACTTAAATCCTAAATTAATTTCTAAAATAAAATATGATAAATAGCCTGCCTTAGTGCATCATACAATCATATTGATAATAACAATAATCCTAAAAGCTATGCTATTGAACAATTAGATTCCAAAGTTCCTGATTTTAAAACAGTTAAATAGCTGAAAGTCAAGGAAGTACAAAATTGCTGGGGAGTTTCCTTTCAGCCAGGATGAAATTAAGCAGGTTACCCTGAGAGCTGGTTGAAACCGTAAGTTTAATTAATTAATGGTTCAGGGCACAAGACTTCTGATAAAGCAGACTCTTTGTGGAAAAGAAAAAACAATAATAAAATGAATTTTTATTTTCCCAAGAAAATTAATTAACTACTGGTTGCTTTTAATGGGTTTTACCCCTGCTGCCTTGCCCACCCTTACCTGATTTGCTAATTAGTCTACATGTCATCAAGAGATGATCAAGTCTCCTTGTAAAAGGAGTCCCTGCAGAGACTGTCTGACTGCCTTAGGCTGGAAGTTTTCAAAAACAGTTAGAGAGAGTGCAACAAAAAAAAAAAAAAAGATTAGAGCTCAGGAGAAAGCAAAATGAGTGAGTTCAAAAGGAACATGGTTTTTTGAAGCAGTTGTTACCAAGATGTGGCTATAACTGTAATATTTTATTAACCTTCTCACTATACAGTGAATTTTCTTTCTTCACCATCTTTAAAGATATCAGTCTGTGTTCATTAAAGCCAACGGATAAGCTTTTATGGGCCAAATTTGTAAGGTTGTTTTGACAGATAGATTCCTGTCAGAATTAGGCTTCTAAAAATCTCACTGGGTGCTAATCTACATCCCTAAGCAGTTTTAAAAGTCATCACATAATCATTTTCATTAGGTCTGTGATCAGGTCTTCATCATCCAGGCTAAAGGAAGGAAAGGTTTGGGTGGTCTGAATAAAGCACAGAACACATGTAATTTAGACAGCAGGATAATACAGTGATAGTTCATGAGTTCAGCTGTGGTGTTTACTTAGGTCATACATACCGAGACTCTTCCGAGACTCTTTTCATTTTTAAAATTGTTCAAGTTTGTTTGGCTACAGTAGAGAAAAACTTGTTTGAAATAAACCTGATCCATAGAAATCCAGCAGCACCTGTGGATGCCAAGTAGGCTTCAGTCTGCAGTAGAAATTTGTGGGCAAAGCAGTGGATGGGGGACAAAGGAAGGCTGAATTCCCTTTGAACTCTGTAGTTGGGGTGATGATTTCAGCTACCTTTTTTTCCTTTGTGAGCTAAAACCTTTATGTTATTATTAAAATTAGTGAAAAATTAATATTCAAATAAGCATTTGTAAGTTCATAAAGAGTTGTCAGGTGTGGTCAATGCATACTCAGTCCTGTCTCAGACATCAGCACTGTAGCCCAAGATAAGAATATTGGAACAATGCAAAGATATCGTTTCATCTTCTGATGCAACCCTTTCACTCTGCAGAAATGTGCAAACGTAGGAATTCTTGAACTGGAGACAATATCTTCCTACTTAATGACTCTTGAACGAATCATAAATAGAAAAAAACATCCATCAACTTCTTTTTGAACCCTTTGAGTTTTCCTCTGTCTTTGGAAACCTCACCCATGGAATCACACCTGGCACTGGCTTTTTCTCTGGTGACAGGAAAAAGAAATGTGATGCTACAGCCACCACCAGAGCGGCCAGGGGAAGTAGAAAGCAGCTACATCACCTGCTTCACATGGGGCATTCATGTTCTATGACCTCTTAGCAGCCCTGTGCTGGCCACAGATCTGTCCTGTCTCTGGCTGTCGATGTCTGTTTATCCAATGGAGTAGTCAGGCAAGTCAGGGAACTTCTGTCAGGATGAACTTTGGGACAGCTACTGAAAACAAAGATTCTACAAAAGTGCTGGACTTGATCACCTCCTAGTCCAACGAAATTAAAGCATTATTGAAACTACTTGGAAAGGAAGATTAAATTTTTTCTATTAAATTGAACTCCTTGGTCAAAGAAGGGGAAGATTCAAAGCAGACAGTGTATCAGTGGTTAGAGACGATAATTATCCTCGAGGTAGTAAGAGAAAAATCCTAGCAATTGAAAATTTTTACCCAAGAGAACAAAACTTTTCCTATTCGAGAATCTTCTAGTAGTGACTTAGGGATTAGAAAAAATCAAGTTCAAATACAAAATAAAGATGATCGTGTGCTTCTCTACACTTTATACTGTGTGATCCTGCAATACATTAACCCTTCTTTCTCCCCGCCCCCCCCCCAATCATGCATTTAACAATGTGATAAATTGCAAGTAGGGGGGATTTTTCCTTTTTCTTGTGTTCTTNCCATGGATTAAGAAACAATTCTTTTTTTTTTTTTTTTTTTTTTCCTGGGGTGTGGGGAAGAGGGAGTCAGGCACACATAAGGTGTATAATTTTAGTATTCCATGTTAGAAGTGACCACACTTAGATATGGTTTAGATATTCTGATCCTGATTCTCTGCCCTTTGTACCAATTTTGCATGGGTAGCTAAACAGCAATGCTCTCGCTCTGTTGGGGTCCCTTCAGGTAAAGGTGCTTGAACCCCTATTATCCTCACCTTGCTGAGGGGGGTCTTTTGCTTTAGTGAATACTATTTAATTTTTTTTTGCTCTGCTGATGGCATCATCATGTCAAGTAGTGTTGTTTGAATTGGAAGGCTACTCCTGATCAAACCAGTTTTTCAATTGGTTCCAGTTGTTTCACACTGCATTTCCATTATTGATCAGTGTGTGGATGGAATGATTGCCAGCTCTCCATAAGAGCATCTAGTTAGGGATGTTCTTGACTTTTTCTTATTGTTCTGAGGAGCAAATCTATCATCATGGCTTATCATGGTATCATATGTTTGTTAAGGCATATTCCCATGTTCATGTTTTTAGCACTGTCATTCTGATTATTTTATTCTGCAGAGGATGAATGTTAATCGACTGTTCTGTCACTTTGGATCACTGGTTTAACCCTAATAAAAGACTTTTACAGCTGAGTATTAATCGCCAAATTTTTGAAGGCTTTAGAAGCATGAAGAAAGCAGGAAAAATTGGGTATCTTTGGAATTTGTATTGCACATTTGTCTAGATCTTCAGCAACAAACTGTGTTATTGACCTGTATTATTGAAAGGTGGCTTCACATCTCTGTTTCTTTCTTAATGTGCTTCTGTACCAGGGCTTACAAGGAAATATTACAACTGGTAACTGGGCTCTCTGGATATTTTGTTTGGAATCCTAGAACTTTAGAATCCTTGTAGGCAAGTCCTGCCCTTTTATGGACACGTACCAAGCTTCAGGGATCTGCTGACTGAGAGTGTCTGCTATGTAAATTAATGTGGTTTAGTTGCAGTGTCTTCAGATAACTGCTGACCAATCGTAATGTTTGGTTGTCATGAGAAAATGGAAAAACCCCACATAATTATTTCATTTTCAGAGATAAGTAGGAAGGAAAAATACAATCCTGGTACTTAGTAATAGAGTGGAGGTGTCTGCAAGGTGCAATTTTCCCTCTCAAAATAAGTAGCTCCAAGTAATGCATAATAAATACGAATGTGAGCTGTGAAAGTGATGAGAGCACTGTTGAATTAATAAGGCTCCTCTTTCCCTGTAAATTTGTTTCTCTCATTATTTCATTCTTTCACTTATAAATCACAGGATGTTTGTTAAATATTCTCTTATTCAAGCACAAGTAGCTTATCAAATACCATACCTAACATGCCTTGTGGTCTTTTCTGCATCTGAGGTTTAGCATAAGAAATGTCAGAAGAAAAAATGCTTTATGTTAAACTTGGGGCTAGAAATATAACAGGCTTTCAGTAATGATATATGATCGGAATTACGCAAAGATGATGAAAAGATCTCAGTGGAATTTTGTTCAAAAATGTTTCCCTTATGGGAGCATCCTGTGAAACCAATTAAGAATAAACCCAAGAGGATTCTATTGAATTTGTTCCAAAGAGCTACTGTATGTAATAAAGAGCAATTGCTCTTTTTGTAGGTTTTTTTTTTTAATCATCCTCCAGAAGATCATGAATAATTATACCTCTGCTAGCAAATCTCAGAGGCTGGTTTTAAAAATCTGCAAGAATTTCCCAGAGGAATTAGTTTCTGTACGTTTGTTTTGTTCAGTATGATCATATTCTTTTGGACAATTACTCATTTCTTTTGTGATACTTTTGAGGATTGAGTATTTTCACATAGGCTAGCCAAACCTTGAGGTAGAAGAGCCACGGTACTTACAAAATTTTGCTTCCTTCAGAAATCCACTTTATGTCTATACTTGAAAAACCCCATCTACTATAATACACACAAAAATTTGGCTGGTTAATAGCCAAGATGGTGATGGGCTACAATTTTGCTTAAATTGCTAAGAATTTCTAGTGTACCCCAAAGGTTGCTTGTAGTTTTCCCACTTAGTTGTCTGATACAATCCCTGTTCTCTGTCTGTTCTTTTGTCAGGATTTTGCTCAGTACAGTTCAAATCTCTGCACTAGTAACAGAGATCTGTTAATTAGCCCTGTGATGGAAGTATTGTGTGGTTAAGCTGGTTTGTCCAGGCTTGTTCCTGTAGCTCAGCACAGTTCCCTGTGCTGTGTCATGTAAACATAGCCAGGGAGCTGAGCCCTGGATTGACTTCCATGGGCAGCACACTGGCAGGGAAGAACTTGACTGGCAGCTAATGGCAGCTACCTGTTCTAAAATGTCCCTGTGCTATGTTTGGGAGTCTCTGCTCTTCCTGATACACAAGCTTTTATAGGGGAAAAAAGGATTAGATGTTTTTCTGGTGGTTAATAGTTCTTATCTGGAAATTCAGTAGTTGGAAGGAGTAGTTTAAGTACTGGTAGCTCCCTGGGGAGGAGAAAGTAGGCTTTCCAAAGGCAAGCTGTCCTGAAGGGTTAGGGTCTCTCCTACCACCATTTCCTGCACATTTTCCCAACTGATTCTATTATTTTATATTCTACAGAACTTTTACTGTTAAGGATAGTTGCCATGTTTCTTGTAAAATCTGTTCTTTATGTATTCTGTTTTGCATAAAATACACTATTAGGGGACCTCTGTCAAGCTTGGCTGCAGAGTGATTTGAACCTTGAGCAACCCTTATTGTCACGTTCTGTTTCAGGTTACTTATTTGGAAAGCTTGGGAAACTGTGGATTTAACACTGGAGGTCCTTAGGAAGGACAAGGTGAATGGCACACTTAATAGAATGAGGAACTTACGGAATGTGTAAAATACTATCATTAAAAGACTCAAACAATTGAGATTTGAAATATTTCTGGACTACCTGCCTCTCGGCTGTACGATGGCCAAAATAGGCTACCTCTTCTTAAAGTATTTATGTAGCCAAGGAACATGACTAGAGATACAGGTGACATTAATCTGAAGAGAAATGAAGAGTTTAAGCAGTCGTGATCACTACAAATATATGATAGAAGGAAGACAAAATTAGTCCCAGGTGCTAGGACTTGGTGCAAAACAGTGGAGCTATTTAGAAGCAAAGTACCTACAGAATAAGTCAGGAGATACTGTTTTTTGAGCCATTAAGGGTCAAAAATCCCTCTACAGAAACAATAAAGTAGGAATTCTACAAGTATTCAATTAAAGTAGAAAATAAGCCTTCCCTTGGCTTGCCAAAAGAAGAAAGCTGGATGTAACACAAAGACTCACTGTTTTCTCACATTTGTGAAAGCTGAGTAGCTGGAAGAAGACATGGCAATTGAATAGCCTCTTCATGTAGTTCCTTAAAAGTCAATCACAACCCTTGTAAACTGGAGTTGGACAAAATGAATGCACTTAAACAATTGCTGGTGCCTGCCGACCCTAATCAGGCAGCATCGATCAGTCTTACAGTGCACAGCACTAATTACTATAGTTTGTCACCCACTCCTCGTGCCACTTCCCTCACAGCCCCTGCCTTCATATTGTCCTTTTAACCAGATTCTCCCAGTTCCTTTTCACTCAGATCTCTGTTTTTCTGTAAACTGCCATTTTTTCATATTAATACCTATTTTCTTTGTATGCTGTTACAGATCCATGGTTATTGTTGAGAGGGACTGTTCCCCTCATTCTACTGGACACCTCAGCTCAGAAATAAATTAACCCAAGGTAATGAGCCATTCTGTGGGAACTTCCAAAGAGTGGAACCACCTGAGTGTGGTGCTCCTACCCTTATAGAGACATAGGTCTGACCTCATTTTGAACATGCTTTGGAATAAGGGGAGATACATGAAGCCGAAGCCAAACCAAGGCTCGTGCTTTGTACCGGCTCTTCCTGTGAACCTTATCTCCGTGATGAGCACACTACTCCTTTCAGTTCCAGCTCCACTTCCTCTGTGCTGTAGAAAAGCAATCACTGTTAAGGACCTGATGAACTAGAGCTGCCTCTCTGTCTGTAGCTTAATTGCACATCAATTTGTAGCACATATGTCAGAGAGTGAGACACCTGCAGCGTTCATGAAAGAGCAGGAGGCCAGGCCAATGTACACCCTGCTTGCTGACCCATGGCTGTGACCCACATGGCCAGAGAATGTCACAAGACAGCTGCTTCCAGGGGTGGGCTGACTGGGCAGTACACACACAGATCTCCTCTGGGATGCCTGCCTGACATCAGTGTGACTGCAGGAGGGTACAGTGTGTTTGGGAATGGTTAAAACAGACCCATTGTAGTGAAAGTACCTCAGTTGTTGCACCTGGTCAGTGCAAGGCAAGTTGGAAGGACCTCTTCTTTTAACTAGCAGGTTTTATGCTAGGGATTTGTTAAAAAAAAATTGATTCTGAGGAAAAGTGTTTCTCTCGGTGCAGTATTTATTGGCCTTTTGTCTAAGCCTGAAACAAGACAAGTTTTATGTAAAGGGAAAAAAAAATAAAATCTGTGAGGGAATTATCATTCTAAAAGAGGCACCTTGTTCTGAGGTGGATATACAATGGAAAAAAAAATGTTCTTCTCTGTCTTGCTGACACTTCTAGGAATCAAAACAGTTGTTCTGTTTGTCCTCCAGCACTTTATTGAACCAGAGCTTCAGAGCCTGGTTCACTTCGAATTCATGCTTAATGAAGCTTAACTTATATTAAGAGCAGCTAGATAGCATGATAGAAATTTCAGCTGGTCCACAGAGTCTGACAATGGCTCAAGTAGCAAAGACTGGCAAACCCCAGTTTGTGATGCACTCCAGAGATTTCAATTCACTTCCTAATGACACTGCCCATGAATCACTGCCCACATAAGCAGTGTTTCTGGATATCAAACCCCCTCCACAAGAGGCAAAAGATGTTTTAACAACAGTATCAGTGAGGCACAATGCCCAAATATTTTCAGAGAAGCATGTTACAGAATATGGAAGAACAAAATCTGGCAAGTATTAAAAACCAGCCTGACAGCTTTGAAAAGCTAGGAGAATATTTTTGATAGTCAGCTCTTATTTTTTGAGGATATTAGAAGGGCTTTTGATGTCTTGGATACTCTAGGGGCTTTTGTAGGCAGCACTGGGCCTGAGCTAATAAGCTGTGTAAAATACAAGGTGACTGTGGGGAGCATTGTACAGATACCCAGCCTGACTTTATACCTAAAGCAGCTCAGGCACAGCAGCCTTGACTAGATCCAGTTCTGTGCTCTGCAAACATAGCTGCTCAGCTTCTTGGCAGACCATGGAGTTAGTGCACCTGCATTTATTTGACAGCACACCTGAGGTGTTAAGCCCTCCCCAATCCATCTGCCTTTGCATCAGGCCATCTTGGGAGCTGCTTCACCTGTGGTACTGTTTATTCACAGATAAACTGCTGAAGGATTCATCTGAGTTGATTGCACTTGTCAAGTCAGAGAGGCTAATGAGTTGCTTACATTCCCATCTCATCCTCTATACCAAAAGATCCAAAATGCTTTACAGAGTTAAGTAATCAATATATAAAGTGCATTACACAACCAACATGTGTTTTGTTTCATCTAGTTATTGATCTTTGCTTCTTGACTGAATAAGAGTCTTAGTTTAACACTAGATGTTTACTGAGAACTATAGGGGAAGAAGGGAAGAATAGTATAGGAAGAGACATAAATTCCACTGAGATAGATAAACAGAATCTGATAACTCCATCTGATACAGTGCCTAGTTTGGATTCTTCAGGTATTAAAAGTCCACAAGTCCAGTATTTTGCTTACACAAGAAGCTAAAAACCCCAACACCCAAAACAGAAGCAAGTGTAGTAATAGGTGAAATCTAGATACTAGGGAAACAATGTGAGTTCTGTCACTCAAGAGGTTCATGAGGGATCTCAAGGGAGGGTATAAAAAAGAGGGGTCCAAGAGTGCCCAGTGACAGGACAGAAGGCAATGGACACAAAGTGAAACACAGGAGGTTCCTTCTGAACGTCAGGAGAGGCTTTTTTAGTGTGAGGGTCGTTGAACACTGGCAAAGGTTCAATCCAGAGAGGCTGTGGAGTCCTTTTTCTTGGTGGTATCAAAAACTACGTGAATGTGGTCCTGGGCAGCCTGTTTGAGGTGTAGGGGACCCTGCTTGAGCAGGGGTGTTGGTCAAACTCCACCACACTCCAGTGGTGCCTTCCAGACTCAACCATGCTGTGGCTCTGTGATATGAGATTACCTGTGGAGAACCAGGGCAATAGTAAAATGGTTTAGCTTTTAAACTGTGGTGTCTTACCTGACATAGTAGGTGGTAATAATTTTTGGGTCTTAAGGAATCTATGCATCTCATACAAACTTCTATCTATGCCTGGAATCTCCTGGAGCAGTCTGGTCAACAATTTTTAAATTTCCTTGGATTGTAAACTATTTTAACCAGTGATCAAGATGATTCCCAATATTCACTAATGCTAATACCATAAATCTCTAATATTAAAGTTTTTGCAGTTAAAATGTCACCTTTTAGAAATCTCAAAATCTGTTTTTCCAAAAAAAACCCCAACCCTCTTTTTTTTAAAAAAAAAAAAAGAAAAGAGTCAGTGGCCTAAAAAAAAAGTCTGTAAAAAACACAATGCTTTTCTGTGTCTAAATGTCATATAAATGCAGAGTGGTCTCAATTTTCACACACGTTGTTGCACTAACATGTACCAACCACCTCTCTTGCTCCGTGTGTGGATTTGCTGAACACACAATTGCTTTCCTTGACTGTGCATATGAGCAAAAACTCTTTGCTTGAGCTGGGTCTGAATGCTCAATAGTTGTATTTTAGATTGGAGAAAATTATTTGTTAATGTAACCTGATCTGCACAAAAATAAGTACAAAAGAATGCAGCAATCCCTGTATTTAAGACTCCTATTTTTTTTCTGTGATGACACAAGGGCCTGAGAACTGGAGAATTTCCCAATTCAGAGGCCAACTAGCAAACTTACATTTTAACCTTTATTGGTTTTAAAACCTGTATTAATAGTCGTGTCCACTGTCCAAAGCAAGGCTGAATCTTGTTTGTCAGCACTCCAGCAAATCATTCCTACTCTTTCACCCTTCAGACTCTGATTTATTGTTTGTTTCTTCCTTTAGTGCTCTGTCATCCACCTCCACATTTACAGTCAGGCATTCACACCTGTTGCCTGTGATGGTCTGGTTGAAAGCTTTGTAATATCTGGTTGCTGGTCCTGAACCTTCTCCCACAACTCAAATTGCTGCAAGTGGTGGGATGACGAAGTTTATTCCTTCTTTTCACCTCCAATGTCAGCAGACTTTCCAGAGAACAGGTTGCCTGTCAGCTCATGGGCCTGGGTGTGTGTCTGTCCACTGGGTATTGGTTTTCATCACACAGAGTTTCTGAAGCAGCTGCTGAATAAAGATGATATTTCTGGATGAGACAGTCCAATGATGGCCAAAATGGTTTTCAGAGAGTGATTGTTCAATGTCTCGTGAAAGCCAACCTACATGAAAGTGCCCCAAAATGCAACAACTTCCAAAACACAGAGTAGTATTGTTTCAAAATCCTAGCTAATTTCTTGCTCTGTCACCCTCAAATGAAGGTAGTAGTTAGGTTTAATTTTCCATGTGATAATTATTCCACTTAGAATGGATGTATTTATGAAATAGTACAATAAATACCTGCCTCCACTGAAAATCAGCAAGCAAAATGACTTGTGTGTACTCTAGACTTTTGAGACAGGATAAATAAAATTGATGCTTCCTGCCTTAATAGGCTTTTTGCCTCAACAATTATTTTCACTAAATGCCTCAGCTTTGCCTTGGCATTTACTTAAGCAGCAGAGGACACATGTTCTGCAACAATACTCCAGTCTCTGAACAAGCTCCCTCAGTTATCCTAAACGGGACTGAAACCAGCTGTTTAGGACAAATGACATTTATTTATTGTGAAAAGAAACCTAAAAAAAGGCAGTGCTGCCATTAAACTGAAGAAATATGTGGGATAGAGACTTTGAACTCAAACTTCTGTGCATGTTAATTTCAGAATTTCTGCACTCCTTTCCCATTTCAAGTGTCTCACCAGCTCGGTGGTTGTTGTTCTCTGTGTAGGTGTAGGTTGGCAATGCAATGCTGGTGGCTGACAGCTTTATCCTTGGATGTAAGCTCTAGTTCTTACCCTTTACCTGTCTCAGAAGTATTTTAGGTTTAAAAAAAAGAAATAAAAATGTCACATTCTTGTAATCCCTGGAAAGAGGCCTTGTCTCAGTGTTGGATTGTCCGTGTAGGAGGATCACCTTGTCAGAGTGAAAGTAGGCATCAGCATTTAGATTTTGCTTTTTAAAACATAATGTGCTAGAAGAAGCTATGAGAACTGTGCATTTCGGAACTACTCTTGCTGTTCTGCCTGTGCCTCTCTGCTTCTTATTGTGCTTGATTTTGTCCTATCAGAAGACATCTCCCACCAGTATTATATAGAGTGCACCATTAGTATAGAGTGCACCATTAGTAAATTTGCAGATGACACCAAGCTGGGGGGGAGTGTTGATCTGCTGGAAGGCAGGAGAGCTCTGCAGAGGGACCTGGACAGACTGGAGAGCTGGGCTGATTCCAACGGGATGAGGTTCAACAAGGCCAAGGGCCGGGTCCTGCACTTTGGCCACAACAACCCCCTGCAGCGCTACAGGCTGGGCACAGAGTGGCTGGAAACCAGCCAGGCAGAAAGGGATCTGGGGGTGCTGATTGACAGGAAGCTGATCATGAGCCAGAGTGTGCTCAGGTGGCCAAGAAGGCCAATGGCATCCTGGCCTGGATCAGGAACAGTGTGGCAGCAGGAACAGGGAGGTGATTCTGCCCCTGTACTCAGCGCTGGTGAGGCCACACCTGGAGTGCTGTGTCCAGTTCTGGGCCCCTCAGTTCAGGAGGGATATTGAGGTGCTGGAGCAGGTGCAGAGGAGAGCAACGAGGCTGGTGAAGGGACTTGAACACAAGTCCTATGAGGAGAGGCTGAGGGAGCTGGGGTTGTTTAGCCTGGAGAAGAGAAGGCTCAGGGGAGACCTCATCGCTCTCTACAACTCCCTGACAGGAGGTTGGAGCCAGGTGGGGGTTGGTCTCTTCTCCCAGGCAACCAGCCGTCAGACAAGAGGGCTCGGCCTTAAGCTGTGCCAGGGGAGGTTTAGGTTAGATATCAGAAAGAAATTCTTTACAGAGAGAGTAATCAGCCATTGGAATGGGCTGCCCAGGGAAGTGGTGGATTCTCCATCCCTGGAGGTTTTCAAGACGAGGCTGGACGTGGCACTTAATGCCATAGTCTGGTAACCACAGTGGTGTTGGATCAAGGGTTGGACTTGATGATCTCCGAGGTCCTTTCCAACCCATCTGATTCTATGATTCTATGATATGTTTTCAATTCTTGTTTGTGCAAAACTGAGGCCTCCAGTATGTATTGTGGAATTTGGGACCATAAAATTAATTGCATAGATAATATGGTAGAAAGTATTTCTAGGTTCTTCAAATATTTTTGGAAATTCATTGTGCTTCTTTATATGAAAAATGAAATTTCGTTACCTGAAATACTTTAATAATACTCAGCTTAATATTCAGAGAGTTCAGAGTAGTTTTATGAATTTCTACAGATCTCCTAGACCACTGTAGATCTGGTCCTAGTGTTTATGAAAAGACAGATTTTTATAGTCTTAGATAAACAATATTGGTTTTATATTAAACTTACCCTAATGTGTAGAGATTGCCATATCTTTATGTACTCATCATGTATTTGAGGAGAAAACTATATTCCGTATAAATAAAGAATTTCATTAGGACTTGATTGTGACTGCTGCAATCATCTGCTTTCTCTGGACAGAGCCATTCACTTTGAGGCAACTGGATGCCACAGTCTGATTCAGTTTGCAAATGAGCTGTGTGAGAACAAGATTTGCTTGTAATGGCAATGTTTATGATCTGTAGTAATTGTGTTCAGTTAGTCACCTTGCTACATAAGCTGGTTATGTTGGACTGACCACAGACAGGGTGCACATCATACAGTAGAAAAGATAACTAGAAAAGTTTTTTTAGATCCATTTCATAGGTGTAAAAAGTGAAGAACAAGGAAGGATGAAGAATCAAGTGAAGATGAGAGGCAAAAAGGGCCAGGTTCGCATATTTGAGGCTCATCTCTATCTGCTCTGCCATGTCACATTCCAGGTAGCATTCCAAATGTCCTCCATGCTGTAGTCTATAAAAAATGCAGTAGGAAAGATTACCCCCAAAATCTTAGAGGGGAAATATTAAACAGGCCTCAACGGACAGCTAAAGATCAGACAGACAGTGGAAAGCAGTGAGGCAAAGCTGAGCAGCCTGATAAGGGGCAAAACCTTCTTGAAACTTTTATTCCCTACAGAATGACTGTTTCTGTCTTGAATAATATCACTCACGAGTGACACAGAAGAAAAGTTCAGAAATGGGAGGGGTTCTTTTGCCTGAAGAAAGGCAGACTGTGGATGCCACTACTGAAGGTTCTTCCAAGCATTTAATCTCCAGAGAAATTAATTGAGTATTTGGTTCTTGCTGGAGTTGCTAATAGTATAGATAATTGAGATGGTGATTCCTGTTGCCATAAATATCTGCTAGAAAGGAGGAGACAGAAATGTACTGCAGTTAAATGTAGAAAGGTCTCAGATACCACAGTAAGGGGGGAGATACAAGAATGTGTGTAGAATGAAGCAGTACAACCAATCCTCTCCATAAACTGAGGCAACCGTCTCTTCAACAAAAAACTACTTTGCTTGTTCTAAAGATATAACTGAGTTTGAGGCATCACTGAAACTCTCAAACTCATCTCTGAAATTTATTTTATCTCTGAAATTTTTTTCATCTCTGAAACTCTAGCATCTCATTCCTGCCTATCTTATGTGAACATATAAACTTCACAAACAAGATCCATAGTTTTTGCTCTCTTCATTGACCACCACACTGAAAGGCAGCAAGAGCAGACAGAATCCTTCCTTTTCCTTTCCTTTCCTTTTCCTTTCCAAAAGTAGCTAGCAGAGCTAGAAAGGGTTAAAAATAAAGCCCGGCTTACAAATTTTTAGTAATCTCAGAAACACAGTTGCACTCTTTCACTAATTGGTACATTTCTAAAGGTTTTGCTACATGAACTCTGTTTTAAGGATGCTGTTTGCAATATTGTGCCTAAATATCTTCTTCCTCCTTTTTATTCATGATTTTGTTCAGGGAAGTTATAGTTTTTTCGTTATTTTTTAAGGTCATACTAGAAAGACATCTTGAACCCTCTAATTTAAAACACAGGGAAAAATACCTGTTTTTCCTCACTCCAAGGTCTGTAGTGATCTTTGTGTCTAACACACATCTCTGTCAATGTGTCTTTGTAATGCCATTAACTTTATAGCACATGACATTTTACAAAGTCTTGGGAAATCTGGAGATAGCTGCGAGTTCATTTTGTTATACAAGAATCTTTTACACAGATTAATTTTTCTCTCTGGACTCCTGCAGCAATTTTTATAACTCGTATATGTTTGTAAATCCCTTTTTGGTGGTGGTTTCATTTGAGGAGACATTTCTGACTGAGAAGTTAGTAGGATTCACACAAGTCCCACTGAAAAATTTGCTGTCTCTAGGAGCTTCCCTGCTGGCAGGCACTCTCTGATTCCCTTGGTGAGCTTTCCCCTAAGTCCTTTCATGCAGAAGCAGCCAGGGAGATTTAAAAACTGCCTGTGGTCTTATTTACTAGTCTGTCTCATTTTTGTTAAGAAGCATCAGAATGTAACTTCTTTCTTGGGGAGAGTGACAGAAGAGGCGGGGAGGACTGTGAGTGTTGCTGACCTGGGCAGGCAGCAGTGTGGAAGCTGGGAGAAAACGTTTCAGAGAATCACAGGACATACTGAGTTTGCTGGAAGGTACCCACAAGGATCATCTGGTCCAACTCTTAGCCCTGCACAGAACCATCTCCAAGAGTCACACCTGGCACACCTGTGTGTGGTAGAAGGGAGCAAAACCCCTCAAACACAGTAGCTTCTGAGCTAGGCTACATTCACTGAATTTGTTGTAGTCAACCTGGAATAACTGTAAACCACAACTTCTAGACCACCAAGCTTTTGGTGGCTCCTCCACTCTGCAGAATAATCTTCGTCATGACAAGGAGGCATCTATGAATCTGTTGGTCCTAAATCTGTTCCTGCTTATGCTTTTTTTTTCATCTCATATGTGTAATAGTATATCATTAGACCCAATACAACTTTTTAAAGAACGTGGACATCTATGAACATTTGCCTATATGGGATTCATTAGCATGTCATAGAATGGTTTGAGTTGGAAGGGACCTTAAAGACCATCCAGTTCCAACCCCCCTGCCATGGGCACAGACACCTTCCACTAGCCCAGGTTGCTCAGAGTTGCATCCCACCTGGCCTTGAACACTTCCAGGGATGGGGCATCCACAGCTTCTCTGGGCAACCTGTGCCAGGCCCTCATCAGCCTCACAGGGAAGAATTTTTCCCTAATATCTAATCTAAACCTGCCCTCTTTCAGTTTGAAGCCATATGTCAGGTAAGTGCTAAATGCTAGTTTGGGTCCCTTGCTGTAACTGCTACTACCTTATCATGCAGCTGATCTTGGGACTAGGACCAGCTGCTTGTTTCATGTTTTCAGGGTGGTAGATTGTCATAGTACAAGCAATAGCTTGCAAATAAATGAAGAGGCAATTTGTATCAGTTAACTTTTAATTTTCAATTTTTTCTTCCCAGTGTATCTTCTGTGTAACTCAGAAAAAAAAAAAAAACCAAACTTAAGTTTTGTGCATCTGTGTTAGGGCGTTTTCACCTTCCTAAACTGGGGAAGATGTAGCAGAGTGTTTGACTACTTGAGATGTCTTATTAAACAGACCAAGCCATCATGATTTGCTGAAGATTTTCTAAACTCAGGAATGATGATCATGCAGGTTATTTCAAAACCTAAAAAGGTAACAAAGGCTTGGAATTATGAATAGAATGAAATAATAAATTGTTTCTATTCATAAAACTGTAAGTAAAAATTATTTTCTGTTATATAATACAAAATAAGTTTTTGCAGAGGGTTATGGAAACCTTAAAGACCTACTAGATCATACTTCTGATTTTCCACAAGCTCTTTGAGAAATCTCTAAATAAAATGTATGACAACATTTTGTCTTAGTTATTAGCCAACACTGTTTTCTCCTATGTATTTATGAAGAGTCACAAAGGGAGGAGGAAAATTACACAGTGGAAAATTTTAGGCTCTTCTTCTACAGCACCTGTAACTCAGTTTTTTTCTTTGAATCACCACAATTTCATTCTAAGTCATTAGGTCTAGACTCAGGACTTCTGAAAAGCCCACCCTAAATTCTGGACAGCGCTAACAGCTCTTTATATTTCTAGAAACAAAATATGTGGTCCAATCCTTGCATGCCTTTTCAGGTCATTGCATAGAAGATGTACATTTCATATTAAGAGAGAGTGCCAAGTAGGGGTAATGTGTGATACAATTTTCTTTCTTTCCTCTTTTATTTTATCAACTAATGACACACAAAAAGTATAAACCTAGACTGCACTGAAGGATGAGGGGAGAGGGAAGGCAGTCAGGCATTGTTCTCTAAGGAGGGAAGGATAATTGGATTTAAAAACTCTTTTTCTATTAAGAAAACAGCCTTGGAGCCACGCAGGCTGATGGTGGACCCAGCCTTGCTGGTGGCACACTCAGCACAGCTACTCCTAAGTAATATTTCAGACCCTCAGGAAGTTTTAACATTAAAGAGAGAAAATGACCAGATTTAATCACATGTTATGCTAAAGGGGATAACCTTTCAGGATTGCAGGAAGTATTATTTAAATATGCCTCCTTGGCCCTCCTTAGGTAAAGAGGAAATGGAACTTTATACAAAAGTCATGTTTACTTGAATTTGGAGTTTAAGGGATTTATGAAGGCCTGGCTGCTGCAAAATTCATTCCTCCTGTAGGCTGTTAGCAGCGAAAATTAAATCATGGACCAGTAGATATCAAGAACTATGGGGCAAATCCCTTAAGCTGATGTGCCTAATGCTATCAGCTTAACTCCTGTAATTATATCACTGTTATTCTTCTAAACTCAAAAAATTGTACACAAACACAAATAGACCACGTGGTCATTGGACAAAGGTTGGACTTGTTGCTCTTTTGAGGTCTTTTCCAACTTAAATGATTCTGGGAAGACAAAGTGTAAGTTATTTTATAGGCTATTTGAGGCAAATCTTCAAAAAATTACTTGGGTATATATTTTTCCTCTTATATATAAAATGGATCTTGTTATGCAGTTCAAATAACAACAGGTCAATATGATGTTAAAAGTTAATATCTGTCATCTGTTTATGCATATTACATATTTTGACTTGCAAGAAAATTGTGTTTAGTAAGACTTTCTTAGGCTGTTGCACATTTATAGATAAGTATGATAATGCTTTATGACATCTTGCATATACTTGACCTTAGTATGTGCAGATTTTTGATTGATAACTGTATAGGCAAAGTTATTTTCAAAGGATATGCTTTATCCATTGTATATACTCTATTTAAGTAGCAGCTAGAAAAGTATTTCTGTGTTCTTTGCACTGGGGGGAGTTTGAAGTTTCCAAAACTCCAGCCAGCCACGGGATGCTCTGCCACTGAAAACAGGAGTGCAAAGTCTACTGCAGCTTCCAGCATTTGTTGTGTTCAACCCAGCCCAGCAAGGGTTGGAGACAGCGATTTGGATGTTCAGGTGAAGCTTTTGCTTGTTGCTGAGACTTCTGAAGTGGGAGATGTACCCTTCTGAAAATTCAAAAGAGATGAATTGCATCTCAGCTGAATTTGGGAACTTAACTGCACGCGGCTAATTAAGTGTCCACGTTGAGTTTTTACTGTGTTGTGACTTGTAGATCATACTTTATGTAATCAGCGTAACGTTGCTAAAGAACCCAAGGAGCCTAAGGAGCCAACAAGGAGGGGGGCTTTAGATAGAGCACAAAGCAAGAAGCAGTCAGGTGTATTCCTGTATGTGATGAGATCCCACATATCACTTCCATGTGCTAATGCAATTCACAGGCAGGCGACTCAAAATTATGTTTTTTCCCTTTATACTATTTCACATTTTATGCGTGTAATACATGGCATATTCATCCTTCTCTTTAACATTCTATCATCTTTTATCACACCAAAATGAAGTGTGAAAATAGATGGCTATTAAATGTAAATACCAACAGCTCTTCAAAAAGCTCCCTTTCCCTTGCTTCCCTTTCCCTATTTTCAGCGGCAGGATGAAAAGTTATGTAGATGTTCTAGAACTGGACTGAGTCTTTTGACATATGGCACATTCCTCCCTAGGAATTAGCAAAAGAGCTGACAGATATGGACCAGATATTTAACCTTTGCCGCCAGAGGCGTGTCAATGTTTATTTACACAGCTTCAGGAAATGAGAACATCCCGATAACTGGTGAAATAAAGATTACAGAACATTACCTCTTATGTGAAATTCTAAAATTATATTTATTGGCCAATTCACAGAAAGTGCCATAGTGACCACAAAAATGAATCTGGTTTTATCCACGTACAGGACGAATTTTAAAATAACAGATTTATTTCGGTTATGCATTGAATCAGTCATGTGGAAAACGTATGGATATTAACAATGTTGAATTCATAAATGACTGTGCAAATTGACATGGCTTTTTGAAAGACACACCACTATGCCATGGAATAGGTTTTATATAACTTCTTCCCACTATATGTAAAGTTAGGTTTCTTGTTCTGTATTATGTGTCAAAATTTACTGTACATTTTCATATAGAAAGGGTTGGGTTTGTTTTTTTTTTTTTACACAGCAATTTGAATCTGTTCAAAAATAATTTCATATTCACCTTTTTAATTGCATATAGTCATTTAATTCATCATACTGCATAAATGGTATAGATTCATGCTTTCAGAAATGCAATTAGCATCTGCAACAAGACATTTCAAGATGTGGCTTATGGTTGTTTCACATAAACATTAATATATTTATATAAGAGCATCTCTCCTGAACTGAAGAGTCTGTTGGTTTGAGACGTATTTAAGGAGTCACAACCATACAGCATATCTTTATTTGAATCCCTTCTCTGGTATATTTTTACTATCAATAGAAGTGGCCACAACTACACAGAAATTGGACTGCTAGGAAGCAATCCCAAGCTACAAAATACATGCTACCAGCTGCAGTTACTGCTCCTCAACAAGAACTAACACACCAACATGGAAGCAATCTGGGAAATGATGAACTGTTCCACATTTTTGCAGGCAGATGAAGTATCACTTTTACTGTCAAACTATGATGAAATATGAAATAGAATTGTCCCAGCCAACTAGAGCACAGCTGTTACATTCATTCAGCATGATGAGAATTTCTCACTCTTCAAAATCATACACTCTCAGTAACGTATAAAATTTTTAACAATTACATGGTTAATTTTAATTAGAACAACCCCTTTCACTGAACTGCAGCAATACTCAGGGTGAATGTCTGACTCCTGCTCTGCTGCTCATCACATTTTAAGTCATGTTTTAACAGTTCCTTGCTCAGGAATTACTCTTCTTTTTCCTCTCCCTTTGTGTTGCAGCCTCCTCACCTTGCAAGGCTCATTCATCTTCCCACTTGGTCTATTAGACTTCGGTTACTCTTGGAGCAATGGCTCGTTCTGGAAAGGTGAGCAGAGAAGTGGCAAGTGACCTAAACCCACTGATGGCAATTCATCTCTTTGCACAATATAGTTTGCACAATGCTGATTGACACTACTGGGGACAGAGATGTGCTGAGGGAAGTGTTGAGTTCCCTAAAGTCACCCCTGGAAGCCTTTGTGTTCCTGCTCTCCCTTTCACACCAATCCTTGTAGATAGAGCAAATGAGGATGATGGTTTTATTTCCCTTGGGTCTTAGTGATGCAGTGGGCCTTTGAGCACAAGGATATTAGTTCTGGGTTGGATTTCAGGTACACAAGGTAGGACCAGAAGGAGGAAACAGATCAGTTAGAAGACCCAAGCTGACTGTGTACATCCTTCTTGCTTGCCTGTGTGATCAGGGTTCTGAGCCAGAGAACATGCTTGAAAATGAACCATCTATTCACCATGCCAGTCAGAGACCAGAAATGCATCCCAATTTTGCAATATAACGCATGGCAGTAATCAGAAGAGCTGGCACAATTCTATTTCTTTGCAGCAGTTAGCACATGGCTGGAAATCTTGAGTACTTGTTTTAGAAAGTAGGAGCATTCTACCAGTGAGATTTGAGGAGAAGCAACACAATCTGTCTTAAATGAATGTATTCATAGTAGTTTAGGGAAGGGAGACTGAAAAGCATGGGCACATGAATGACCATGTCTGTTTTTACATTAATGATAGCAATCTCATTTTTAACAAATTACAACTTTGTATCATTGTTTGGTTGGCTCCAGCATTTATTGGTTGGCTTTGTCAAATCATACCGACATAAAAGACACTGCCAAATTCATATAATGACAACTCATCCATAGATTACAGAAAAGATTTTTTTAAAAAATCATGTTTCAATTCATTGTTTAACTGTTGACAACCTATGCAGTGACACACACCAACACAGAGCACTTAACAGAGTGAACTGACCGTGACTAATTTAAGGAAATACCAGGGGTTTAGCTTTTGTATTAACAATGTTTCATGAAAAGGTAAGAAGTATGAGACTGAAGGAATGAACTGAGACAAGGAGGGATTCACAGCATCTCTAATAAATGACCAAAGGCAACGAACTTGATTACTATCTAAAAATATTCAAAGGATATAAATCATGGTTAGAGGAATTATTTAGAGTGGTGCAAAAGGGTATAACTGGGACTAATGAGATAAAAATTACAAAAAGGATTATTTAAATTCATTTTCAGGAAAAGATTTCTAGTGGTTAATTCTAATAGACTCTAGAACAATCTCCTAAGGGAAGCAGTAGAAGCCTCAGGCTTAGAAACATTTAAGTAGGTTGAAGCATCCCCACCCCTAACACTAGAAATATATTCTAGGGAACAATTCTGCATTGTTAGCATAATACTCTACCTGCACTACTTTTTCTGTCTACTAATCTTTATTTTTAGGATTTTATAAGTCTAGAAGCAACTTCTAAACACACTGAAATTTAGATAAAAGAGTTCTTAGGAAGCCTAACCATACCGTGTATTACTCTGCAAAGCAGTAACTCACTGTGGTATGTCTTTCCATCCCTGTTGTGATGACCCTTTGTTCAGAACTGCCTGTTAACCACAATCAGGAATTTACTGTTAACCACAATCAGGAATTTACTCAAGATTCTGGTGGTACACCATTTGTAACAGAATATTTAAAACTCTCATCTCTTTTCAGATCCACCTCACGTTTTCAGATCAGTTTGTGGAGAAGCCAATGAAGGTGCCAACAGCTGATTCTGAGAACGAAGGTAATAACTTCAGCTCTCGGATTTGTTCAGGGACGATTGTTATCTTTGAAATCTTTTTGTATGATGTATATTTTCAAAAATCAAGAGTCTAACTATGGGGGTCACTTAGGAGATTGTGTCAGCACAAAAAGTTTATTTAAGGGCCTTCACAATATGTAGTATAGTCTGCCTTGGGTGTCCCCAGTTCTCCATCAGCCTACAGAGTATGCTGGTTGTAGGAAATCTCTAAAACTAATCAACAGAGTTGTCTGTGTCCAAAAGATCCACTTCTTACCTGAAGTTAAAATGTGTGGTAACTACCCTTGAATTTGAGGCACAGCAGATAGAATGTTTTGCCCCGAACTCCCACGGGCCCTCCTTGGCCCCAAAATTTCCTACTTAATGTACGCACAGTGTAGCAACATCTATCCTGGTCTTGCTCCCTCCCCAGCTCTGCTGGAGGTAATGTAACTGTAACTAAGGAGGCAGCTGCAGACCATATTAACCATGCTAAATAACTGGAGGTTCTAGTTCATTACCACAACCATCACCTCCATGGTGGTATTAAGTAGGTGATTTTTTTTTTATACATATATATATGTACACAGACACATACCTGTGTGTGCATACACATGTATGTCATCTCAGAACCCTTCAACATCCCAAATTCATCCTCTTTCTTGTTCATTCTCACAGTTGTAGTTCTGGACATGTTTGTTTTCCTTTTCTTACCATTTGACAGGCACGCTTTTAATGTCTCTTTTTTTCCTACAAGATTAAATTCCAACTTTTTTCACATCAACTGTAAACTTTAACTCTTTCTGTTATTCATGCAGTATTCTCTTCCACCTTCCTTTTCACTCTTACCTAAATAACAGCTTGATTTTATAGAAGAACTGACTCATTCCACATTCCAAAGAGCCTGCCCACCTAAAACAACCATCAGCCTTCTCATCTATATGTGTGCACATTAAGCATATTGTAGACAAGAATTTATTGCCAATTTCAGTACTAGTTTGGAATGTCATTGTAGTCACAGACTTGGTCAGGGTTGTCTGATCAAATCTTTTGTATCTGTTTATATATTTAGTTGAGGCAGAAGTAGTAAAGAAAAAAAAATTGTAATTTTTAATAATTTTTCCTTTTTTTTTTCTTAGGCTATCCTGAAATCTTCGGCCAAAAAAAGATTTATTGCTTAATACACCTAAAGACACTTGAAAGAACTTTATATCCAATCAGAAAGTTACACGCCTCTGAAAACCTAAAACTGCTTCCAGATTTATACAAAAAGAACAGGTAGGGCTGCAGAAAACCTTTATACTCCCATGAAATTTTCCGGGTTTCTAAAACATGAGGATAGAATATGGTTGTAAAACCTTTGTTCTCTATTTGGAGACAGCTTTTCTCTGCATCTGGCAGGCTTTATGCATCTTGCCTAGGGAGAGCCAAAGTCTTTTACTGCACAATGTACTTAGATGGGAAAAAAATCCTCCTGCTTCTTTGTTCTCAGCACAGACATAAATAGTGACAATACACGGCCATGTAGCTTCAACAGCTGATGAATGCACAACTTCCCCACAACTTGGTGCTGAAAATAGGAATGAGGGCTTTTCCTGAGCTCTGTTTTAATGTCTGCAGTGCTTTAATGTTTCTAGTGCTTCATGCTATGGAGAGTATTTCTTTACAGGCAACAACTAATGAAGCACCAGCCCAAAGTTGTTGACTGTTACCATTGTGTCCTTCCTTCTGCACATGCTCCACAATGAGGGCTATAAGCAGAGCCACAAGAGAATTATTGAACCATAACACCACCAAGCTCTTTGATGACGCTTTTCATCTACAGGGCTCACAGGGCTTTGTGAGGGATGTCAGGATCACTATTCCTATTTGCTAGCAGAGACATGGAAACCATAACCACTGTTACGGTTGATACCCACTCAAAAGGCAGCAAAATGCGTCTAGGGAAAAAGGTTACCTGATCTGGTACCTGCCTTTTCATCACCCAGAATGAAGTGATGAACATACAAAACCTTCTGGATTCATTTTATTCTGCTAATTTTCAATAACGTGGACTAGTTTTGTTTATTGTTTTAAACCCCTTTGTTAGACAGACGTTTATGAAACGGAAGATCCCTTTCACTTTTGTGCTGTTTAAGGATTTTGCTTTTTTATTTTATGATTATGCCTTCTTTAGGGAAAAACAAAAACAAAGTATACAAGGCTTGAACCTCGCTACTACTACAAAGGTAATGAAGCATAATTACTTCCTGAGATATCACTGGAGTAATTTTCCTTATATATTTAGCAGAAATATTTCTTGAGATTCAGTGTGTTAAGAGAGTATGAGTTTTGCTCTGCTGTAACTTTAGTGGTCATCTTTATTCTTTGTGTCTTTATTCTCCACACTAACAAAAAAGAAGCTGGAGGCCAGGAGAGACTAACAACCTAGAGCTAAAGCAAAGTCTGATCACTGGATACACAGTCTTTCGTTGGTTCATCTGAGACTGACATCTCCTTCACTGGAAATCTGAAACATGCAGCATTAGGCAACCTGATCCATTCCAGTTTACAACACTCCCCACACTGCTTGTTATGTCTTTAATTTATTTTTTAAAAAACATTTGACCCAAATGTACAAAGATCGTACAGGATCACTATTTGCTTCTGGGTGCTGTAAAAAGTATTTATTTACTATTACAAAGTGTTGCATGGTTTGGGCATAAGCATGGGAGTGTTGGTTTCTGTGGGAACACCGAGATCTTTGAGGGACAGGGCAGCTGTCACCCTTACAGCTGTTTGCAGTGGCACTTTTACAGTGGGAGGTTTGCAGACTCTGTGGCATGAGCAAAGCCTGTGAGTCTCTGTGCCTGAGAAGGGAAAAACCTAATGTTATTGTGTGTTTGGTGATACTGGTTGAAGCTTGAGGAAGATTATATTTATATAGCACAGCATCATGCACAATTAATAGGAATAAGTTTTAGTGACTTAACAGGTGGTTTTATTTCTGCTGCCTTTGATATTCTTTTTGATATTTGGTTTTTTTTGGGTTGGTTGTTTTTTTCCTCTGATCTCCTTAGATCTGCCCAACTGCTGAAGGAGAACTTCTTTAAGCAGTTGTTCAGGAAAGGTCAGCAGATACAGGGATCACTGAGAGGTGCATTAATCCCAAGACTTGTGGTCAAAAGTAAGCAAAACATCTAGATGAGTCTATTGCACATTCAGGTTCCCCCAAATATTTCCACTGTTTTTATTCAGTAATTTTATCAGGGCAGAGCTTGATGATACCAGTCTCAGCGGAGATATCAGGTTTTTATTCATTCATTCATTCACACAGTCAACACGTGTGAATTAAAGAAAGAGGAAGCCCTGGAGATGTACTCGGTTTTATTTTCTCTCCCTCTCTAGGTATCCATATGTTTTTGCAAACATCCTTAACTTTGTATTCTAATCTGTATTCCAGGATGCCAGGAGCAGCTCAGTCCCACCAGCCCCCAGTACAGTCTTACATTTCCCTGTTCCTCTAAGCACGGAGGGTTGGAGTTGGAGTGAGTGCTGCGTGTGCTGGCACCAAAACTTCCAGAGGAGGAAGTGCTGTGTCCCAGAGTGCTGGGATCCCTACCAGGTAAAAAAGATTAAAGCTGCCTCTCAGGTTATAGCTCAGGCAAAGAGAAAACTGAGACACAAAATAGGTGCAGGGCTCAAAAGGCTTTGCCAAAGAGAACTAAGGGCTGCTGCTGCATCACCCTCTGACCGGTCCTTCACCTCGGGCTGCTGATCTCCAATGCCATTATTTCCAGTTTAAGGTCAGGCACGGACAGCTCCTGCAATGAAGACAGTGGATTTCATCCTCACAGGAGGAAATTTATAACCCTCTGGTCCTTTCTGAACCTTATTTTCTTCCAGCATGAAGGAAGGATGGTGCACAGGCGCTCAGCAAGCTCAGCACCTCAGCATACCAGAACTGGAAATAAACTGCTCCTTCCCATCAGCCCTTGGCAAGGGAGATCATCACCAGGTAAAAAGTAGTCATGCCACCACTGCAGGATATTTTTACCTGTTTGAATGAACAAATAGCAACAGTTTATTTCAATTAGTACTAAACATGTCAGGAACCCTCCATGTCTATTTCTGATTTGAACTAGTGTCAGCCAACATAGTAAATATTGAAATTAACCTCGACAACTGTGCATTTTAAGGCTTACTTGCAAAGATAAAACATCTGTGGAGGGAGTAGAAAAAAAAGAAATGAGAGGTATTAATCATGAATGGCCACTTAGGCAGTTATATTAATTCAGATAACATCATACATCACCATCTGGAATTTGCATTTGTAGGTTTTGCAGCTTTTCCCAGCCTTAGATTAGAATTTTAAAGATTTAAAGGCATCACTGATGTGATGTCATTTTAGACCTGTGCTCTCATGGATTCTTGTATTATGGGTTCAGAAATGTTTTCTTTGGATACACTTGTTTATTGCTACTGTAAAAAAATTCACCTCATGATGTTGAGGTGCTGGATTGAGCCCAGAAGGGAATGGAGCTGGGGAAGGGTCTGGAGCACAAGTCTGATGAGGAGCAGCTGGGGCTGTTTAGCCTGGAGAAAAGGTGGCTCAGGGGGAACCTTCTTGCTCTCTACAACCACCTGAAAGGAGTTTAGAGCCAGGTGGAGGTCGGTCTCGTCTCCCAGGTAACAAGCGACAGGATAGGGGGAAACAGCCTCAAGTTGTGCCAGGGAGGTTTAGATTGGACATTAAGAGAAAATTTCCTCATTGAAAGGGTTGTCAGACATTGGAACAGGCTGTTGAGGGCAGTAGGGGAGTCCCCATCCCTGGGGGGCTTTAAAAGCTGTGTAAATGTGGCACTTGGTGACATGGGTTAGTGATGGGCTCGGCAGGGCTGGGTTAATGGTTGGGCTCAATGATCTTAGAGGACTTTTCCAACCTCAGTGATTTTACAGTTCTAAACACTTCTTCCAAAAGAAGGGAGAGACTTTTGGCTTTTGATTAGGGGGAAAAAACCCACGTATGTGTATGCAAGCACACATATGTGTATGTGTTCTGTTTTTTTGGGTTTTTTTAAGCAAGTAGTTTACATCAAAAAATAATTAACGGAGGGGAGGAAATATTGTTAAAATCATTTTAGAAGAAGTGATATTTCTCTGATTTTTCTGTAAGTAGGCTTTTGCTCAGGAGGCCATTGCTGTCAGTGCTATACAAACATTCTAGGGTTCATTTTGTGAACAAGTATCTCATTCTCACTAACGTTTTGTGAAAAGGATTTTGCTGTTTATTTGAATGCAAAAGCTGCACAATGCACTCCAATGAGTAATCTAAAATAAGTACAGTGAAACATTTTAGTTTGCTCAGTATCTTATTGCAAACCAAATTTTAGTGATAACACACATGCCTGTATTACTTTGCTTAGGTTTAAAAATGTAGGTTTATTTACAGTAGAGAAAATACTTTGTTTGCTTCTTGTGTAATGTATGAGTACAACCTGAAAAGATTTACTTCCAGTAACAAAAAGATAAAAGTCTATTAGATGGAGAAACACACTGATGAATTCACAAACATGTAAAAGAATTAAAGGCTGCCAATAAGATTGTAAATTGCTGTTTTCAAGTTGCCATAAGGTTTGCTATAAAAAAAAAAAATAATAATCAGGAATAACAGAAACTTAAAAATAATTTAAATCCAGCTTTAAATCTGAAATTGACTTTTAAATATCTACTTTTAATTTTAAATATTTTTTTTTTTTGTCTGAGCAGAAAGATTTGCTGATATGCACTGATAACAAGCACCACGAAGAGCCTGCTTCATGTCACTAACAAAAATTAATTCAGGAAGGAATCACTAGGAAATGATTTAGGATAGGAGGGTGCTAGGAAATGATCTAACATAAAATTTTAGTTCAGGATAATCAGAAATATTAATATTAATTTTTTATTAAACAGAAATTTTGGACATTTTTAGAATCGTCATTCCTGCAGATAAATTGTATTTATGTGGGCTTGATTCTGCAAATATCCTTCTAAGCTTAATATAGATGAGAGAATAAAAATGAAACAGGACTGCTAAGATAGAAAAACTCCTGTATTGCCAATCTTAACAGTCATGTGACAACATGACTGGCACAACAAATAAAAGCATCGAAGATCTCTAATTTTAAATTTAATATAGAGTTTTTTTCATTTACTCTCTAGTTATTAAACTACAAGGCCCAGTTGCTGTCAGTATTTCCCTTCAACTATCAGATGCAGAAACTGGAATTAAAAGAACTCCCAAACCCACAATATATTCTCTATATTCCAAGATATTCAGGAGCTGCTGATAATTTAGTACTGAGGGAGATGGATAGCCCAAAGATCGCTCTGTTTGCTCTTTGCAGCACCAACTACCACTCCGGGGTGCTCAGGAAGGTCCTGTTGTTGGTAAGACTGCTTGTTACTCTGGGGGACAGGAGCAGAGGAAGCAGCTCATTTTAAACAGCAAATTACAAAAGCAAAAGTCAATGATGAAATTGTAAATGAAGTATTTAGGGAAAAAAAAAAAAACCCAGACAAGCCACTAAGCAGCATTCATTTCCATGCCATTTTGTTTTTATGCATTAGAGCAGTTTTCCTAGCAAGTGCTGCAGCATTTGGGATGCAGAGCAGTTGAAGATGCAAAGGTACTTCAGGAAAGGGGACAAAAAACACACCACACAGACTTTTCAACACACTGTACGTAGCTTTGCTTTTTCTTTTTTTTTTTTTTTAAACTTTTTAAACAGTGTTTAAGAAAAATATGCTGTGTTACCATAACAAACTAAAATACTCTCTCAACCTCTTAAGAGTTTAGCTTTTGTTTTCAATTATTTTGGTTCCAGGTAGGTTTTATTCCTCCTTGTTCTACTTTATAAAACCTTTTCTCAACATTAATGGCTTCAGGAAGAAGAAATAAGGGAGAATTACGAGCACAAAAGAGAGCTGACAGTTGTTTGTGTTGCTCCTTTCTTTTGTGCCACTATAGGCGGGCAGGGGTACAGAAGAAATAGGCCATAATGTTTTGTAGTCAGACAGGGATTCTGGCTGGCATTCACTAAACAAAAGGGAACATTTTCCTCATCCAAAATAATTGTTTAAATCTCAGCCGTACATAGCTATGGAATAATGGGGTCACTTATTTTCCACTACTTCAGTGCGATGCTGCAGCAAGTTAATGATTTTACGAGACAGACAGTTTAAAGCATCGATTTGCTGCAAATTGCTCAATCCATAACTAATGAGCAGCTCTACGGATTTTCAGTGAATCAATCCCATTAGAATTTACAGTTTGCATAAGATCATATTACTCAATCCGTGGACACAGAACGAGTTTGGTGGTTTTTTTGGTTGGTTTCTTTTTTTTTTTTTTGTAACCTTCAGCAGCCCCTTGTTGCTGTTTTTTATTAAACTCTCTTAAATTTCTGATGGTAGGTTGGATAAAAACCCCTCTCTTCAGGATCTGACAGCATGCCTGAAAAAAAATACACTGTCCACTTCTACACAGGCACACATGTATCCCATGTGAGGTCCTAGATATTCCCTTGTAAGAGACAGGTAAATCCAAGAAGGCAGGATGAGATGACAAATGGAGTTCAGCCTCTGTCACCTGTGGCACTAAAAGTCTGCCCCAGTTTGGAGGTGGATTATTATTTACACCTGTAGGAGTGTGGAGCCAATTTGCAACTGTTATTTAGACCCATACAAGTAATTCTTCATAACAAGCTGAAATCTCTCTTGTATGAAAAAACCAAACAAACAAAGACAAAAACCTGTATGGGTCGGGTGACAGGACTTTTGTCACATACCTGTTGTATAGAAATAGGAAATGAGAACCATGCTTGCTAACAGATCAGGTTCTAGTTACTTTATTATTACTGGGTAGGCCAGTAGGTTTGTACCATGTTTTCTCCAGGCTTTGTAAGAAAAGGGTCTGTTCTATCATTGCCAATTACTACAACAAGATCATTTTAGGCAGAACAGTTATAGGCAAGCAGAAGTTCAAATCCTGTCAATGCATTCACAGACTCTGAAAAAACATTGTATTGGTTGTTACAAAACTGTGATGCGGCTGGAGGGCTGTTAGTATGGGAGTGTTGAATCATCCCACTCCAGCTGCGCTTGCCTGGTGGCATTCTGTTTGTCCCCCTTTTGGACAACCACTTCCTCTTCCTCCTCTTCCTCCTCCTCCTCTTCACTTTCATCTGATTCAGCACTGGTTGTGTCTTCCTCTTCATCTTCTATGTCTTCTTCCTCACTCTCCTCTTCTGTCTGGTGAGGCTTTTCATATTTCTACAGCACATTTAAAGAAATGAAAGAGAGACAGTAGGAGAAAGGTGCTTTCTTGCTAACCAGTGGCTGTGAGAATATGAGCATGTAGTCCACATTCAAATGCCAGTATCCTGGGAAAAGCTGATTTCCATCATTATGTGACTATGAGGCATGAAATCTGGTACGATTCGGTAGCAAATATTCAAAAACTAATGTAAGAGGAATAGAATGTCAATAACCAATACCTTTGCTAGTCATGCTGCCAAAATTTAAGTAATCAAAATCACTTTCTTTAAACTCTGATCATTTCCTCTCCTTTTAGCTTATTAGTGCTTACATTAAAAGGTAAAAACCAAAGAAACTATATAACCTTGGGTACCTAGGGTACAAACACGGATGGAGAGGAAGTGTTGTTGTACTCAAGAATTCTTCACCATCCTAACTAGTGGTTATATATGACAACAAATATTAAGTTCTCAATTATATATTATCGTGGTGTGTGGAGCAGAGAAAACTGAGATGGGGTCCTGAGTGCACACACAACTGCTCTGCCAAGCCTGAACAACTGTACTCTGAATGAGGCTTAAAACTCACTGCTGAGTGAGCTACCAGCCCAGGCAGTGACTGCAGGCAATGCCATGCCATGATCTAACATTGCAAATCAGGTATGTACCTCCATGGGGTTGACGGTGATGGTCAGAGCAGAATCATCCCAATCCATCTCGTTCTCTTTGCTTCCCTCGTGGTCTGCAGAGCCGTGCTGGTGGGCTGTGCGGATCCGATACACGCCCAAGGTTATCACAAAAATGAGGATGCTCACACAGATTATGATCACAATGGTGGCCACACTTGGAACAACTGCAACAAAAGGTGGAAAAACTTACACTTGTGGAACAAATCGCCTAAACCCCACTAAATACGCTGTCAATTTTTAACCCACAGCATTTCTTCCCTCGGACTGAGAATCAGGACAGCCATCTCCCATGTGCCTGGGGCTACTGAAAGCTTTGATGAGTGCCCACCTACTAAGGCAGAGTGTACAGGAATGGTGCTTACAGATATCTTATAATGAGCATTATAAATCATAGCTAAAAGGTGAGCATGCCAACCATTTGTTCTTCGAGCCACTTTACTACAGAAGACAAGTATTCAACCAGTGCAGAACACATTAGTTTCAGAACAAGTGCTTTTGCAATAAGGTTCCCTTCTCTCACCCACATGTTAACCCCTTCTGATCACAGCTGAGGCATCAACTTCGCTTGGGAGAAAAAGTGCATTCCAAAGCTTATAAAGGTTCCAAACACTTATACTGGGATTTGAATCTCATTCTCCAAGAAATAAAAGAATGCATTGCCACTATACTTGCTTGTGTTACAACCTTCCTGGGACACTCCTGAGGATTCAAGACATTTTTCCTCACTGTTTGGTTGCACTCTGAGAAGCCTCTGCCTCCACCTAGCCACAGGAAGAAATCTCTCTGAACTAGCATATATCAGCTCCATGAATAGGTTAGTGGAGAATGCTGCCACTTTCTGTGTAACCTTGTTCCTGAGGTACTGCAGTTCCAGGAGCTATAGTAGTTCTATAGCCCATTTTATCACCTTGCCCTGCCCATAAGAATGGAAGTCTGAAATCAGAACAATATTAAAGAAGAAAGAACTAGTTTGCAACAGTTCATTTAATAAAAATTTGGTTTCATTTCAGTGAACTGCCTGTACAAGTGTAAAGAAAAATAGTCATCTTCTAAGCATATCTGTATAAAATTACTTATAACCATCTACACTTTACAACAGCTTTATTTCTTTACATATGTATCATTCAGCTAAAGGGATTTCAGAACTAAACCTTTAAAGAGGTATCTCTGCCCTGGGTTTAACTTTATTGAAAAGGTTTCAGATTTCATATATATTTTAAAAACATAATTTAAATTCTGTATTTAATATAGTTAATGCCCACTGCACATGGCTAGGTGAACCTATCTTCTCTCCAGAGAGCCCCACACTGAGGCTTTGACAGCAGCTAACAAAGCCACTGAGGCAATTATGTATTTAAAAAATAATATAAACCTTTCTTCCTTTTGTTTAGAAAAGAGTGGGCAGAAATTAACACGCCATAGAAATACAGATGCACAAAGACAATATGAGCATAAATATTACCCTTCATGCCATTCAATACTAGAAACAAGACATTTTCTTATCTGTGTGGGCAAAACAATTAATGAGGACCTTAAAAAAGGATACCAGGTTTTAATGACAGAATAGAATTCAGTGTTACCTTCTTTCACACCTGTGCAACAGTCTCTGTGAGGTTTTCCAAGCTGTAACTCTGGACCTCAGGGCTTTTGTTTGTTGCCCAGGCTGGCTCACAAGGGAAATACTGACACACCTGAATCATTAGAGCAGTCTCTGTAAAGGTGTCACCTACCTGAGTTGTGAACAGCACTTACACCCCCCTCAGGGTGGTGAACAGATTGGAGAAATTGTGGTTGTGCTATCATATGATTTACATGGTCCATGAAGTTGGAGTTGGAGCTGTGTAGAATATTAACCTGGTACAAGAGAAAAATAAGGGATCAGATACCAAAAAGTGTTTTATATTCCAAGCCTGCCAGCTCTGTATATTACATTGAAGTGTGAAGTTCATGAGCAGATAGGAATGTTATTACACAGATCTTAAAGGCCAAATTAACTCTTTTTATGCCAGTAAAAATACACAGCTTGATACATTTCCAATTTCTATCACAAACAATGCATTCTAACATTTCTAGCTGTTCACTATGAACTGGCACAGAACAGGACTTTATTGATTTACCTGTCTGGGAAACTAATGACTTTTTCTTCTCTCTGTACTAATTAGCTTTTAGGTGTTATCTAAACGTAACATGTAAAAACTTCATTTTATTAACAATTATTAAGTTAATAATACTTATAAAAACAATCAACAAGCTTTGACCCTATTGCTAAGAAGGCCCTGCCCGTTCCTGTGGTAACTTGGTATCGGGGCTCTAGGCTGGTTAAGAGATAAGATCTTCATAACAGCTCCACGAGTCCTGCTGAGGGGAACCAGCACCCATGGACTCAACAGAGGTGTCTAAATATTCTTGTGGGTACTGACCATGTCTGGGGAGTAGATCCAAAGCATTCTGTGTAACAGGAGTAATTCTCTGTGTTAGTGGAGTTTGAGAGAAGGGTCATCTCTTCAATTCACAGCATGACAGAGACCCACACTGAGGAATGCCCACAGAAATCGACTTCCTATTTGAATGGAACTTGGCATTTTTTTTCTCTCTTTGGTTACACTTACCAGAGCACGTCAACCATTTTAGATATTTTAAAGAAAACCCCACGCTGCTGAAGCTAAGGCCAATGCTCAGCCTCAGCGCTAGACAAGAACGCTTGACTGAATAATTGCTGACCTCCAGGTTGAATTCATTGCTCATGTAACGCCCATTCAGCTCTGAGCACTTGACCCTGAACTTCCTGTCGAAGGTGGCAGCGGTGTCCCAGTTTCGGTACCGGATCTGCCGCAGAACCTGCTCGTAGTTGAACATGCTGTCCACACCTGCAGGGGGGCAGAGCAGGGACAGGCTCAAGGGGAGGCCACGGAACATTGCTCTGTGCAATACAGGAGAGACCAAACGCTCACAGCAAGTATGAAAGTTGGCAGAATGGCCTGAAAATGACAGAGAGTCAAATACTCCCTGACAGAGCCTCTGGCTCATCCTAGACTATGTGAGAAGAGTTTTTGGAAGTGAATGTAGGTCCATAATGGAGAGGCACAAATACAACAGCAAAGATATAGAATAAATTACTTAATAAAAAGAAAAAAATGGCCAATAAGTTACCAGCACTGTACAGAAGGAATCTCCTCATATCCACATGTCTCCCAGGAACCAGCAGTAGGACAAGAGGGCACAGCCTTCAGCTGTGCCAGGAGAGGTTTAGGTTAGACATTAGAAAGAAATTCTTTACAGAGAGAGTGATCAGACACTGGAATGGGTTGCCCAGGGAGGCAGCACAGTCACCCTGGAGGTGTTTAAGAAGAGCCTGGATGTGGCGCTCGGTGCCATGGTCTGGTAGACAAGGTGGTGTTGGGTCAAAGGTTGGACTCAATGACCTCAGAGGTCTTTTCCAAGCTAGTTAACTCTGTGATGGTCCATAAGAATCCCACATTTAAAGAAAGCAGTGATGCCATTTTCCTTATTTGGGGAGTGGCACAAGGGATTCTGAGATTCCAAAGGATAAACACAGCAAACCCAGAGATCAAGAAGTGACTGTGCTTTTTGTGATGGACTCCCTCTTGGAATATTTTTACAGCTAGTAAATCAAAATTTCTAATTTCTAACATATTAGTGCTTTCACTCCAATAATATAATTGGCGTGACAAAACAGGGGAAAGCAAATTCAATGAACATACCATAGATTGAGTATCCTGCTGTGGAATTTGTGGCATCTAGATGTTTTCCTTGGAGCTCCACATGATCTAGTTCTAAACACTCTTGTTCAGGATCTAGTTCTGCGCCCATGACCAAGACATCACAGAAATCCAAGTTGTGGAGCATTTCCTCTACTATCACTGGCTTATCAGCTGTGAACCCACGGCACATACCATGAAAAAAAGAGGGAAAAGAAGATAAAGGATTACAGAACAGCTCAGTCATTTTATGTGCTTTGCATCAGGGCTTTCAATTTTTGCAAAGATATCTGAACTGTATTGTGCTGATATTAAATACAGGATACTTGAAACAAATCAAGAGAAATGTCTTGTCTGTTCAGGTGCCATGATGATGAAGGCCTAGAAAAACCTAGTGAGATAGACAGAAGATATATTGCCCCTTAATGAAAGGCATCCAAGAGCATCACTGGAAGCAGAAAACTGAAATTTGATCTTGGAAATAAATTCATGTAAACAATTCTGGTTTTTAATACTTTATCAATACCAGGCTGATGCCACACATTCATTTTTTTATCAAGGAAAACCAAACAGGAAAAATATATCTATGCTTGGATGACTCCCTCAGTTACTCCATGGCCCATAAAGAACTTGCATTACAAAGACACGGCCAAAGAGCAGGATATTATCATAAATGGCAAGATCCTCTGTTGTGTGACTTAAAGAAATGAAATTATAAACTGACTACCCTTCAGTATGTACGAGTTAAAAACATAATTCTGTCACTGGAAAAAGAGAAATGTATCAAGTTATCAGTTAAATTCTCTGATCAACTCAGCACAGAGCGTGTGGTAGGACTGCTTAACCAGCTCCCTGAGGGCACTGCAGACACAGACACTGCAGTCTTGGAACTTGCTGCCCATTTTGTGCATCTCATTTTAGAGGGTGTTTGGGGAAGGAAGGCACAGACAGAAAAGCCTTATGCCCTAGATTCCTTACTCCTAGTACAGTGAATTTGGGTATCTGATCTCTAGGTACAGCTCTAACCTACCCAAAAACGCAGATCCAGTCCAAATTTTCAGGCTTCAGGGAATCCATGCTCCTAAACTTGCAAATCATCACTGATTTAATCTTCCCCAGAGCTGTACATCTAGTTACTGCTTAATCTAGTCCAACAAATACTGCTTAGAATGATTCCTCAGACTACTAGACCTTTCACTTACCTTGCACACAAGCATCCAAAAGGAAGATTCCTTTCTAGACAATTATTTTAAACCTGATTTATACTTTTGAACATTCACCCAGCCTTGAATAATAATACACACATTGTTCAGCATTAGAATAAACTGTCATCATTGAAAAAACATCCTTTTAAATTATTATATTTACATGTTACAGTTGCCAAACTGAGGCATGAGATTACCTTCTCAAGTGTAACCCACAAGTCAGTATCAGAGCTGGAAACATAGGAACAGACTAAAAATTCAACTATCAGTCAATTACTGCTTTTTACTTTGTCAGTACAATTAACAAAATTCTGTTACAGAGAGATTCTAATGAAAATAATTTATTCAACAGAATATAAGGAGTGGAAAGGTATTATTTTGAACTAGGGAAGACACTAAATATAAAATCTGTTTTTTTGAAGCACATTTTGATCTGTCACTATTTAACACATTTTTCAATGCATTTAATTGAGGTTCTTCAGTACCTCATTTCTGTGGTCTAACATTGCTTAAATTAATCTGGGTGAACTGACTTCTTTTGCATGACTTGTTTGCACTATCCCTTAAAAAATATGAGGGCCCATGTTACAGAATAAATAATAACATTTAAAAAGCAGACACAAACCTCTGTCGTGTTCTTTCAAGTCCACTGGATGCCCCGTTTTAGTGACTGTGCTGACAATCCTGATGTCAGGTAACAAAATAACACCTCTTTCACTTTCAAACTGTGCAGCTGGTCTAGCAAAGTGATCCATCCCAGTTATTGTAATCTTGGGCTCATTGGCCTGAAACACCATTACATAGGCATCTATATCTGGGATATTAATGCAGACATCTTCACCAAAACATCTGAAAAAATACATTATTCATTAACTGCTTGTAAAACATTGCACATCAGCGGTGTGTGACCCTTGCACTGCCCAAACCCCACCTGGTGGCTCTCAGACCAGTCCCTTCCACACTGTGACACTGCCACAAGCAAGGACACACACCTGTACCACCAAGTCCACAAGCCTGCAGGGAGAGGAACAGCTCTGTTCCCCTCACCCCCTCCCACCTTGACAACTACTGAAATCATGTAGGGACAAGCTCAGTCTTTCATAAGGGCACTAAGAGAACAACATCTTGATGTTTAACTGACATTTAACAACAGTAGCGAATGATTAAAAAATAATTAGATGATAACAACTGTAGTAAAGCTAACATTAAATTCTGAAAGTGATATCTAATGAATATAATATGGTTATCTTGTCACATGTGAATAAAAGGGCCTAATTATCCATTTAAATTGATCCCATCATGAAGTCTTTCTGGCACCCTCCAGTATTTGCAAGGCAGAAAAGGTTCCTGTACCAGCACTTTCATCTGAATCAGCACTGTGCTTTGGAAGTGAATCTCCTGACTAACTCTACCTTATTTCATCCTGGCACAGGGCTTGGGCCAGCCTTGGAGTGTGCAAACTGGACTGATTCCAGGGAAACTGTATCAGAAAATGCTCTATAAACTGTTTAGTCAGCCCACAGCACTGGACTAAACCTGGTACTTAGTGAGAACTGTGCACACAGCGGGTGAGAGTCCACAGAAGTGATGTTTATTTTCACTCTAGACCTGCTCTCTCTGCACTGTACAACTGTCTGTACCAGAGACGTGCCCCAGGGGAGCCCAGGAGTGGCTCTCTGGCCATGTAGAACTGTAAACATTATTGAGCAGGTTCTGGCACTATTGCTGCATGAAAACGGAAGGACACAGATTCCTTAACACCCACCACCAGTATTTCAGTGACAGCAGGCATATGAGGAGACAGAGAGACAGATTATTCCAAGTAAAGCTACAAATCCTGTTCTGTTAGATGCAATAAGCCTGCTTTAAAAAGTCACGGCTCTACCTATCTCAGAAGGCACTAAAAACGTTTAAAATGAAAAGTAAATATGAATGCCATAAATACAAGTACTGTTCAGTCCAGACTACATGCTCCAAACTATAAACAGAATGCAAGTACATAACATGAACAAGAAAGGTTTTTTAAAAGGATAATATCAAAAGAAAACCACCATGTGAATTGGCATACAAGTAAATTAAATTAATCCTTTACACTCAATAACAAAACAGTATGATTTATCAATTTAATTTAGCCAAAATTCTTCCTTTTTACATGTCCAAAGAAAAAAGTAATTCATTAAACATGTTCCCAATCTAATCAATTCAGCTGAAGCATAACTTACTGGACTTTAGATGAGACTTTGAGACGTCGTACGCCTGCAGTGGGGAACTGTCTGGAGTTGATGTATGAGACCTTTCGGAGAGCTTGATTTATATTCTCAATGTCATCTCCTTCCATGACAAGGACTGACTGCGAAGGGTTGAAGTGATACTAGGAGAAATACATATCATTAGTATTTAAGGTACTAGGTACAGAGTACAAAATAAGACATTTTTTAAGGAACGGTGTACAGACGTAAGTTTAAAATCTAATGATTTAAGAAAAAAAAAATAAATCTTAGTAGCTATTGTTGGCTGAACCCACGTGTTGTTCCCTAAAAGATGGACTTGTATCAGTCATGTGTTCCATATCTGAAGAACTACTTTTATAATTAATTTTGTGGAAAATTAATCCCAATTTCCTGGGTTTTGCCCAGCCTTATCAACTTTGCTGATACTATTTCTGCAGCAATTTCTGATACTGTATATTTTTGAACTCTGTAGAGTTCAAAACCTTAACTTATTACCATGATTATTATTACTATGTAATCTTTTTAGGTTAAACACATCCCCCATATAAAAGCATTGGCTTGAACCAGACTAGCATGCAGAAGCATATTTTGGCTGCTTTCTGTGTGGCTTTATCCTGGGCTACCTTTCCGAGATATATTTCAACATGAATGAACAAAACAATTATAACATTTGCCTCCTAAATCTTCACTAATGTCAGTCACAATAAAGGGGATTCTCAGTTCTGTCTCATGATCAATAAGGGTGTCATGATTTAAGATGGAGCTGCTGCTTGCACAAAGCCAGCTGTTCGTCTGAGCCAACAAACCCTGCAAAGCCAATGGCTGCTCTTGTAGCCCTGAACCTTCTCTAGTCCATGGCACTGAACACAAAACAGCCTTGCTGACCAAGAAACTTTGCTACTATTGTGACGTAGCAAATGATTGATTTTTCTCTTCATCATAATTAATCCTGATTCCATTTTTTGTCTGTTAATTGGTTCAGCAAATCATCTGCATTGCAGAGAAAAGCAGCTTAACCCCCTTCATTTCGTACCCTACTGTTGTCAGCACAAAACACAAAGAAATGCACCCTTTTCTCACGTGTAGTCCCTTCCTGAAGCTGGATATTGATCATATGAACACATTCTATTATATACAGACGATGTCTGCCTACACTTCCTTACAACAAGAAAGGTTAAAAAGCAAAAGATCAAACAGACTGTGAAGAACAGAACGAAGCTCAGGGCTCTCTGTTGAACAGAACATGGAGGACTGGGTTTAAAGCTTGTGCAAGAAGGTCATAACACACTGAAGGGTATTTTTTAACAAAGAGAAGAACTAACATGAGTCACAGCCTGCATCCCCTTCTTTTCCCTTTCTGTAAGCTAGCAGTAGTAGAGAATAAAATTAGCAAAAGGAGACTCTAGCTGCCAGAACAGCTGGAATGCTGCCAAAGGGACTGGAGAAAGCCCTAGTCTGAGCCATTTTTGTCTTTCTCAATAAAAAAGGCTAAAAATAGCAACAGTTTAGACAGTGTTTTGGAGAGCTGTTACAGATATCTGAAAATTAGGCTGCAGTCCAAAAACGTCCAAGACTATCGTGTCAGAAACTCTATTACAGCTGCATTGCTCTTTCTCAGGTGATTAAAGGGTGAATCTTCACAAGTCCCAAGTGCCCAGCAGAAACACCTTCCAGCATCAGTTTGCCAACACTGAATCTGCAAAGCATCACATAAAGAGCCCCCACAGAACCCGTCACCTGTGCAGCTGTCACACGTGCCTGTCTGAGAGCAGGTACGTTTATTTCTGACACCAGAACACCTTTCTCTCTAATTTTCTGTTCAAGGTCAGGCCAACTGCTCTGCTTTCATCTGAGCTTCTCTCTGTCAGCCCCCAAAAGAAACCCTACCACAATCTATCCCTGACTGCTCCTTTCATGTTCGCTTCCTGCTGTTGCGCTCACCGTTGAGCTTGCTGAGGTAGTAAAAGCAAATCAGTAAGTTTAAAAAAACCCACTGTGCCTCATCTCTATTTCAGAAAATGAAAATGTTCCGAAGGTTCGCAAAAGAAAGAAAAGGCAGAAAACAAGCCCTCGTCTTCCTCTTCCCCACACCACTGGTGTACTGTGAGGAAGCCAATCCCCCATGCTGGAGCAGCAGTGGGTGGTAGAACAGGGATTTTTCCAAGCCTACGAAATCTAGAAGACTCAAATATTGTCAAGCTGCAGAATGCAACAGTGGAGGAATAACTATGCTTTCAAGCACCATGCACCAAGTGTACATTGCTTTAATTCATGTAAAAAACCCCAGCAAAGAACTTACTGTTGGGCATACACTCCTGGGTTCCAGGAATCCCTACCTGTCCTTGTATGCACTGCCTTTTAAACACAGGATTTATCTATCCCTGTATCATGTTGCTGTGAGAAGTAGCAACGTGAAATTCTTAATGATGTCCTTGGTAGGATGATAAAACAGCAATTCTTCGGGGTGTTTTACTCACATATAAAAGTTAGAGCCAGCAAAACTCCTCCTTCCCTTTGCACTTGCAATTTGCATTTTTACCCTTCTTTTCAGAAAACATATCAGCTGTACTACACGCTGCAACCCATCACCCAGACAGACAGGGGAGTGGATTTCAGATCAGCTTTTTATCTCGTGCAATGAGAGGTTTAGCTAATAAAATGTAGCACATGGCACTCCCCCTGCATGCTCTGCATCAATTGTTACAGCATCGTCTTCCTCCCCTCTGGAAAACACCGCCCTGAAACCACGCTGTGCAGCTCCACAGGATGCAAAGCCTGCAGCCAAAGTAACTTCCCAGTTTGGAATTTGAAGCTCAGATCCTCTGGAAGATGGTATCTGCGTGCTAGGAAACAGCTTTACAGTGTGTTTACACGTTAAGCACAAGAACACTGGTCACCTAATAACAGTACCAGTAAAATGCAGCTCATGTGAGCATTACAGAAGTTACAGCCAGGATCCTACATATATATCCAGAGAACAGAATTTGTCTGAATGAATGCAAAGTAATGCCACATTACCAGTAAAGATATTTGTATGCATAATGAAGGTGGATAATGATTTATATGCAAATCTATAAATTTAATTTCTTGACTTTAGGGTTTTTTGTTGTCCAATTTTCACATACCATAATGTTTTCCTGTTTGAACACACTGATTTTTTCAATGCTATTTCATTAGGACTTATGTTTTCCACTGTTTTAAAACTGCTTGAGATAAAAATTCAATAAATCTTTGGAATCATGCCTATTTCTGTAGAACTACCAAAAATAAGCACGAGAACACAACTTGGTAATTCACAGGGACTCTGAAATATCAGCAGTGCCTCACTTTCTGAGCATCTAGCTTAGCAATAATGGAAACATTTTTCTTTGCAGTGTCACAGCTCTTCTACTGTTCCGCTTTTTCTTTGCATGATTTTATGGGAAATTACATTGCTTCTGGGAGTACATTTGTACTGTGTGTACTCTACCTTGGGCTCTCCACTTCATAAATCAGACCTAAATTTTTATCAAAGATGATGTCAGTTCATCCCTCACCTTTATTCCTTGGCCAAGACTCTCAAGAGAATTAATATCCAGACCTTCCTTGCAGGCCTGCAAACAGGAAATCACTTTCTGACTCTCAATTTTCCCTGGCCTGATAGTAAGACTGGCCAGGCTGCCATGGAAATACTGAGCAAATCGGGGCTTGGTGACTTCACCTCCTGCAAGAAAGCAAATACAAAATGATTATTGATACCAACACACAAACCACACATCTAACAATTCACTTTGTGCTTTAACACATTTAGAGAATTTATATCCATTTTAGCCAAGTGTGTTTGAGATCCCATTTATTGTGGTAGGTGGAATGTCTCTGTGGGTTGTTGGGTGGTACCTGGTAGCAGCCTGTCTCTAAGATTCTTGTTTTTCCAGGACTGTGTTCAGGTGTTTATAAAGCTGTGGTAACAAACTTTGAGATGAACCATAGCTTCCCAAATGTGTAAATGGAAGCACATAACTTTTAAAAATAAATTGATTAATTTTTTTCAGTAATCAAACACCAGTTTAAGAAATGCTTAAGGTCCAGTGTTTATTTATACACAAACTGTATTTGCAAGCATTCCATTACAAGGTCACTTACTGTGTTTTTTGGAGAAGAAAGGCAAAGGTATGAAAGTTCTCAGTCATGGTTCTGTGAAAGGAAACTGCTGCACTCCCTGTAACGAGCTGTCTCCCAGGATATGGTGTAAATTCCAGCAGTGACTGTGGGCCAATGCACTCAAAGGTTGACAGTGCTGTCCCTGGCCCAGAGTGGTTTATTTGGTGCCAGATTTGGTCTTGTCACTGTACCTTATGTTAGACCCTCCAGCCTTCACTCCAGGCAGCTTCAAAGGAACACTGATCTTTAGGAGCTGTCAATAAAACGTGATTACAGACTGCCTGCACCAGTGATCGTAGCATCTAAATTACTCTTGGGACATTTAGTGATTTACTCATCCTCCTTCAGGAGAATTTTTAGAGCTTGTCACTCCTGCAGGTGTTAGATCTCACAGTGCATGTGAATTACTGCCTACCTTGAGCCTGGGAGGACTGAGGGAGCCACACAGCAGTGAGACATGCAGACTAATTGGATTAGCAGTTGCTAAGCTGTTGTAATTGGTAGATAACTCATCTCTACAGTGTTTGTAGCTTTAGTGTCAAACAACCTGGTTTTGCCAGGCAAGTTACCTCCAGATTGAACTTGAACTTGGAGATTTGTGTGTGGACTGGGGTTAGGACAGGGATGAAGTGGCAAATTTTCTTTAGGCTGATGTTGCTACCTAAAAGCCTGAACATCACTTCTGGTCTCTGCAGGATAAGCATTATGAAGAAGGCTTGAGTTATTTTATATAGTGAAGAAAGTATACACTGGCGTCCTGAGAGGAAAGAGATGTCCAACAGGCATTTTCTTCACAGAAGTAGATAGGTTTTGTTCTTTTTTTCTTAACATTGCAGCATAAACTGCCTTTATTTTTTTTTACCCCAAAGGAAGGTCCCCAGGAGATTATCCTTCTCCACTCTCTCACTCATTTGTCCATTACACAGAAAATTTTCTCTGGGCAGAATTTTGTTGAAGTTTCATAAAAACTTTAATGTATGCAGCAGCTGAAGTTCAGCCATGCTGATACTTACCAAAGCAATTGTTTGGTATATAGGTAGTGCATTATGGGAACATTGACCTTTCAGCATAAATGTTGTTATATTAATCTGGTAACATTGTCTTTAAAAGTACATGTTGCCACTAATAAAGCAGCAATGCATCTGGACACAAAAAGGTAAGCCAAATTTAAAAAACCAAAAACCAAACCTCTCCCTAAAAAGGAGACAAGGAGAAAAAAAACAGTCAAGAATGTTCAGAAGAGAAAGAAATTTGTGTTTTGAAGCTCCACGTTCTCATATCACTAACAGAACTGTGAAAACAGCAAGTTCCAAGGCTAAAACACCAACACTAATCCTGGAGCTTTGAAATTTAGAGACCTACAGTAAGTCTGCCAGAAGGTCTTAATAGTTCTGAGGAGATGCAAAATAAGCAGTTTCAGGCTATCAACTGCCTCTTTTTAAAAAACAAACAAACAAACAAACAAGTATTTCAAGAAAATGGGAGTGAGAAATAGCTGGGAGTAGCCGATCTCACATTGTGTGAGTAGAGAAAATCTGCAAAACCGTGGCCGTGGTTACAGCAGGTGATTCGGGCTGGGACAACTGCACTGGGACAACTGCAGGGGCACTGAAGGAGGATGCAGGCTGTCCCCAGCCCCAAAACAAGAACAGCTGCACTTAATCCATCCTTGAGAATTGCCTGAGCTGTTCTAAACTCTTCTGAAGACAGAGGCTCCCCAAACAATCCACTCCAGTGGCCACTGATCCACAGAGTTGGACATTTATTCCTAATAGGGAATGCGAGCTGTCAAAATATACCTATATCATCCCTTTGCCAGGCTAAACAAAGACTTTTCTTTACATCTTTCACCTAATACCATAGACTGTGAATATTCCAGTTGCTTTTCCTGGAATTTTTGCTATTATCAGAAGTACTAACCATAACCTAATGTTCTTCTCATCATTATGTGTAAAACACAGGACATGCCTGCTCATCCAGGGCAGTGGATAGCACTAGCTTTTTCCACAAGGAGAAAACAAGAGCCCTTAAAGACAGAATACTATCTCACACTTTATTAGAAAAAACAGACTGCTAAATAAGCCTTTCACCTTTTACCAGTGCTAAAGACAAAATTACATACCTGCCAATTTAAACCTTGAAGGTGAACAGAGCTCATTATATCTGACTTTTCTCACAGCTGCTTGCAATTGCAACATGTTGGTATTTTGATATTCTTCTATCTCAGCATTTCAGAATCTTTCAGCTCAGTGGGGGATGTTCCAGTCGCCAGTAATTATTAGATTGCAAATGGACAAAATCCAATGCAATAAAATTGGGAAGCAAAACCCAAAACTGGCTCTAAAATTGAAGGAATGGCCTAAAGCCAGTTTCCTACAATCCTGCTTTCCAGCTTTGATAAAATGTTTTATTCATACTTGGGTTTACTATATTAGCATGTTTGAATGCTGTCCTTCCTTCTTCTTCTGCAATTCAATATTCTTTGAGTATTTGACCTCAGCTTGTCAGTGGATAGAAATTTAAGCTAGGATGGCCAGTCTCCAAATCACAGTCACTCTAAAATTCTTAGCTCCCAAGATTAGATGAGTATGAATATATTTAATCCAGCATGAACATAGCAATTTTATTGCATGTTTAAACACAGTGCCTAACTGTACCTAATGCTCATAGTAATATTTTTACCGAATATTATCCAAATTCTTCTAAATACTGATTTTTCAAATAGAGATCCTTTGAACCTGAGCATGATTCATTTCATGCCTGTGCAGCTCCCCCACACAGCTGACGGGCAGCTCAGAGCCACTGGCCCCATTTGGGCAGCAGGATGCTCAGTTCCACTCAGCACTGAAGTTACCACATCCTAAGAATCAACTGAAGAAAAGGCAAAAGGTACTCCCAACAGCTTTTACTGCTTCAGGACACTTTGAACTTAACTCTTGGCTCTGACACCATACAGCCTAAGCAACAACATTTTTGGGATAACAAAGAACTAAATAGATTACACGAGCCTCTGGAGCAACAACTGAAAGAACAGAGTGGAGCTCCAGGGATAATGCCCTTGAGGTAATCCAAGTGTCCTAAAATTTATTCTCTTTGTCAGGGTGCAGTGAAAGACACAGTGACTTGTAACACAGCATCTCCTTCTATCCAGAGGTCAGGCCATGCAGTTAACCTAGACTGCCTCAGCAAGTTCCATGGGACTTTTTTGCTGTCAGGGTCTGGAAGTCCTTTCTTGTAAGTGAGATACTGCTCAGATACAGCTCACTTCCACAGAGATGTTACCAAGATCTGAGGGAATAAGAAAACAAACTCCTCAACTGTGTTACATGTTGTGTTTCACTCAGCTCTATGTTTATTGATTACTATGGATTAATATGCTGCAAGTGCTAATTCTTGGGGGACAGTTAAGTAGTTAAGACTTTGATGAATGATACGGCCAAGAGAGGAAAACAGAACCTTCCCTACAGTCAGGGAATTCAGTTAATGTCTGCAATACAAAATAGACTGAAACTACACTACAGAACATCATCACCAATTCTCATAACAGTTCCTTGCATGACAAATTTTTGAAGCTAGTGGGTTTTTTCCACTCCTTAAATGTGAATTTTGTGGTCACCATCACAGCTGTGAGGCAACACAGGCCATGGTGTTATTCAGACCTTGATGATAAAATTGTGCATCGCCTTTCCCACCTGACCCAGCATGCACCTCCACTTCCAAAGTCTGGCAGATACAGCAGAATGGATGTTGGCTTTTTGGTACTAATTCAACCCTCATAAAGGGAAGGTGGTGTCAGCAGACTGTGGGAGGCATCCAGAGGAACCATCAATATACCTAATTATTCACTATAATGCTGTTCTCTGCTTAGTCATTGTCAAAGTAGTATGCATCACATTTTTCACTTGCTAAAATAATAACTCTTTTCTGGACTCAAATTCTTCTATGCTGGTTCTGGTCTCTTTTGCTGCTGGAATTACCTAGGCAACTAGAATTATCTGGGTATGCTGATGGGTACTGTCCCATGACAACATTTCAAACACAGTAGATCAAACATAGAAGCAATCTATTTAATCCTACATAAGTAGGTTGCAGATGTCTGTGTTACCTGGGGATAGCTCAGTTGGGATGACTCCCTTCCACACATGGAAGAAAATAAATGCTTCTAGTATACACATCACCTTGTTGCAAACAGGTAGAGTCTCCCAGGTGGATAACAATTTAGGGAGGTTAAGAACTGCTGCCTGGCAAACACCTTCTGATCCCAGACAGGAAGAGATTCTGTTTGATATAACATTGGAGAGTCCAGGGGAAATGGAAGAGTCTCAGGGTTGAGACTTCATGGGGTTAAGGTGCATTCATTAATGAAGCAGAGCCGGTTTCCATGACACTTTTGTTTTTCATTTTGCATTGAGTTGATATAAGGTGTGACAGAATTTGATTACCATTGAATTTTAGAGTTGTGGTTTGACTCCAGAGATGTGCTGTTTGCATTCACTCACCAGTCTCCAAAGAACAATCAGGCATGTCAAAACAAGTGACTTTATTGAGCTCACAGATTTTGTAGGCCTTTTGCCCTACCCTAATAATGAGCAAGTAATTATCAGGGCAGTCTAAGCCCAATGAGGTTTTCATGGGGAATGATGAATCAAGAGAACTTCCAACTGAGATGTGATTCTTTTAAGATATGATAGACTCTGGTTACTATACTGAGCCAGATAATTAAAGAACAACCGATTATTCAGGGTCCCGACATAAAGATTGAAATGAAGCTGGGAGCAGCTGCAAAACATTTTGGCTCTGAAGTCCTCAGTTCCAAGCCTCCAAATTTATGCCATCTTTTTGTTATGGCAGTTTAGGGAGCTGGGTTTAATTCCCTGACAAGTAGATTGGCTGTTAAACAGGATGAAACCTAACACAGATTTCAGGAGAAGTCCCAATTAGTGACTTGAGGTTTTATACTCCCAGAGCTTCTCAGCACAAAAAAGTTTCAGTGGTTTGTTTTTTTTTGGTTTGTTTCTTTTTTTTTTTATATCGCTCAGATAAAAATTACTCAGAAATTGCTCATCAAACATGGCATTATTTAAGTCTGCCCCTGCTCTGGGAAGATATCATAACCTGACAACCTCACACAGGAAGCTTTAGGCTTTAAAGCATTACCTGAAATATGACAAGCACAGAGAACACGAAGGGCTACCTGCTCTGAAGTATGCATATGCTGACCTATCCCTGTGCAATAGATACTTAGATCAAAAGCAGGTATAACTTACAGTATTGAAGATAATTTTTCTCAGGATAAGAAAAAAACCTCTATAATACCTCAAAATTAAGCCAATATATTTTTGTTATTTCCAGGGGAAGTGTTGGAAATTCTGGCAATCATAGAAAAATGTTACAATCATATATCTCAGAGTAGACTGCAGTCCAAGCAACGTTAATGTTGCCCAAAAAGCTATATTCCTATTCTCCAAAAAACATTCTTGTGCTGGTGCATAGTGTTCCCTGCAGAAATTCAATTAGATAAGGGGCATATATCTAGGCTGAATTGGTGACAGATTTGAATGCAGATTCAGCTCTCCAAGAAAACACACTCCTAATCGAAACCATCCACATCTGTTTGCATTTCTACTACAGCTAAAATTCAGCAAAGATCTGTGAAGTGCACAGAAATCTGCTCCATCTTTGTTTTGATGAAGACAATACAGCAAGAACACTGCTGTACTTATGGAAGCCTCAGTACAGAGATTTTCAGCATCACATCACGTTGAAGTCTGCTCTTGCACTAATTTATTTGCTTGTGTCACTCCTGAGAGGTCTCAGGTTGTGCAAGCTATGTCAGCCTCCAAGGCAGGATCCAATGATGTCAGATGCACAGTAGAGGTTATCTTTTTCTGTTGAATATCTTAATTTCTGGGGGAAGTCCAAGGTTGAGTGACACATGCTGCTGCTGCTGCACTGCCCAGTTTATTTGTCTCTCCTTGATCACCAGATCTCCAACTTTTGTGGTTCTTCTTGCCTTGAATAGTCAGTCAGTTCTCTGACTGTACTTTCTGATTTCTCTGTCAGCGGAGGGCTGGCATACAAGGTTAATAAGGTTACTTCACAGAAGGGCATTGTAAGAAACCTGGTTTCCAGTCTAGGTTGAAGAAAGAGGAAAGTGACAGGAGAATACAAAAGAAAAATAGAATAGAAACCAGAAATTACTCAGAAAACAGGAACTACAATAGCCTTCTGTTGTATCCATGATAACAGAGTTTGCCTGTTGACAGGCTTCTCCTAAAGCCCTTCCCTGTACAGAGTCCAGCATAATTACACTGTGAGGCTCCAGCACTCTTGAATGGCATTATTAGAAACAGTGACTTACAGCCCTGGTAAGCTACAGCATAACCTTGTGACAACTCATTAACTTGAGTCACTACTTTCCTGACAGTGCTTTAGGAATGATACATAAACTCCTTCCCTCCCCAAATGCCTTGTACGAACCCAAGACCTTATCTTTTCAGGGAAGCAGTGAGGAAGCCTGTTTTCAGCCTCTGGTACAAAAAATTATTAGACTACCAAATCACGTAACTTGTTCCCTTCTCTTGTCTGCTTTTGCCACCGAATGTACAGCAATAAAGGGATCAGAGTGGGAACCTATAAACCTTGGTTTAATGGAAGAAATTTCTCACTCTGTAAAAGGGTCCATTTGCTATGTCCTCAGATAAACTGAATCAAAAACAATGAACTCGGAGGGGAACTTACTAGGGTAAGCTCTTGTAAAGCACGCTCCAGGATAAGCTAATGATTTGCTAGTACTGCTGAGGAGAACATAACAGGATTGCAAAAGCTAGAAGGGAGAATAAGAGCAATTTTGTAGTAGATCAGGAAGTCTGATTCTATTTTTGCTGTGACGCAGATTTTTTTAAGTGACCCAAGAAAGTGTCATCTACCCTCTTGATAGTGCACTTCATCCTCACAGAGAAAGGGTATTTCCTACTGCAAAACTGTGTTACCTCCTTATTGTTTGAAAAGGTTTGACAATCCTGACCTAGAAGGGCAGAGCTGAAGTATCTTTATTGCTAAAGAAGAAGAGAGTAGTAATGAGAACCAAAGCTGAGCCTAGGACAGTCCTCTCCTATCCCAGTGGGCCATATCTGCTTCTACCAACCATCCAGGGATGTAGAGGCTCACAGACAGTGCCAGGTCACACTTCCCACATGTTCTCTTTGGTGGCTCTTGTTCTGGGAAGCACACATGGATCAAGTCAATTTAGTCATTTAGATGCCAAGAGAAAGAGCGATTTTGCAAGAAGTTTCTTTCACTGTTAGAGACAGAACAGCACTTTGGCTTTAAATAACCTGACCTACATCAAAATCATACCCTTGACAATCATACGTGAGACCACTGATGTGACCAAAATTTTAAAGATGTTAAAATTAAGTTATATACTTAAGCCTGCAAAGAAAGCTGTCAAACTTCACCAGGGTACAGAAAGGCCTAATTTCAGGTACAGCTGCACTAACACTCCAAACTGTTCACTTTTGCCCTCATTTAGTTCAGTAAGAGTCCAGTTTGCTTAGCTCTGTAGTCAGTATTAACTGTTTCCAGGCCTTGTGTCACTGAAATCACAGCTAAAAGTAAGTTAGGATTTGCTAAGTATGAAGCATCTCTGTTGGAGATGGGCTGCAACAGGTCCAGAAGTTTCTGTTTCTAGCTCTCACTGCTCCTGGGTCACATGTAACCAACATAAAGTTCAGCCTAAACATAATGCTTTAACTCTCACCCTCAAAAAAACTACCCCCACTAATTTATAGCAGTATTCAACATGACCTACCCAAAATAAAGAACAATTCACTCTATGTTAACCATTGTAAAGGATCCTAAATCAATGAGGTAGCTCTGCTTAGATCTTCCCTTTAATGAGGTCTCTGAAGAAAGAAGCAAGGTTTTTAAGTTAAAATGGAAGATTATACCACAGTAACATCCAAAACACCTAATTGTAATTAGATAAAATTCGTATTGATTATGTTAGAACAAACTGTACAACTTTCCTTACGCCCAATGTGTCATTAGATCTGGGAACTATTCCCCAGGCTTGGTTTCAGTTAATTAGGTGACTTCCTGGGCTGCAGTAAACTTTACCCAGTGCCTGACAGACTCTAGGAATGTTCTCTTCTATCACCTTTAAAGCCTGGCTTTCTGCTCATTCAGCCATCTTCACTCTCTGCTTGTCTCCAAGACTCTGCTCTTCAGGAAAAGGCTAATTTTTCCTCCTTTCAGGAGAGTCTTAGCACTCAACTCACATTTATTTAAAGAAATTTGGCATAAAATCAGGAACAAACATGTCAGACGCACTTTTTACACTGCCAGGACAAAGGTAAAGATGTAGGAGAGATTTGCATATTCCACCCTGAATGCTGACATTAAAAAAAAAAACAAAAAAACAAACCCCAAACCAAGGTACAGTGAACACATCATAAGCTAAAGTTTAAATATATCACATAAGCCTGAGAGATTGCACATTTGGTTTGTTTTCATGTTATGGTCAGGAGAACAGCACCGAACTTAAACTGCTTTTATATTTCACTTGAATAGCTGAAGGTAGAAATAAAAACTGACCTAACTTTTCGTAATGGGTGCTATAAACAAGGCTATAAAAGTCAGAAAACAGTTACTCAGGCATTGAAATATTAATAATAGGAAATAATAATCTCAAAGAAAAGAATTCTCTTTCCATGCCTAACATCCCTGCATGATATAACTGTGAGAAAGACAAGTAGGATACTCACTATGTAACCTCAGGATGAGTACCAGTGTCAGTGATGAAAAGACCAGGGCTGAAAGAGTTACAAGAGTAACTTGGAGGATGCTCAGTCCCCTAAAGAAATAATTCCCAGTTTCCAGACCAGAACTGAAAATTTTCATATTTGGAAGGGTAAACCCCTCACAGCAGTAGCAGATTTTCCTATTAATGCTAAAATGACAGAGTAAATGACAAGTCTTCTTGTCCTTGATTTTTCATTGTCCTCTAAATACACTCTTCCTGCTCCCTGCCAGTTCTTAAGCTGCCCCACAGTCACAATGACTTACTTTTTGCTGTGAGCAAATCAGAACAGGTGTGTTAAAGAAAAGGAAGATTACTTATTCTGCTTTATTTAGTTGTGCCAGTGCTTTGATGAAAAGGGAAGGAGGCAATCTTGGCAAACCAGAGCTAGAAACTTCTCATATCCTTTTAACAAGGAGCCCCTTGAATGGCTTATGAGACCAAAATCACTGGATATTTTACTAAAATAAATCACAGATTGTTGTGAAGCAGTTTTGCAATGTTTTGAAATTGTAATTGTTTAGACTATTCTTACTGGATAGAATGTATTATCCTAAGTAGACCTAGTTAACAGTTTCGCAGGAAGTATTTACAACCAAATTACTTATCTGACAGAGTCCCTTTCTCCCGAAATATATGGATTTTGAAAATTATCATTTTGAATGGAACAGATTAGCTTTGTATGTGGAATAATTACTATTTCACAGACTAAAATAAAGTGCTGAATCTTATTAACAAAGTGACTTTCCACACCATTCATTTAAAATTGTTTGAGGTGATCAAAACAAGCTTTTCAAAGGATAAGCTCTGTCAAAAGCAGTATCTTGAAATCTTGTTTCACATGAGCATTAAAAGTTCATCTTTTTGCCTGACACATGACAGTTTATCAGAATCTTTAGCACACCATCTTAGCTAAATCTTGACATTTTCATGAGGTGGAAAATCTGTTTCTACTTTTCATGAGTTCCAATTCTCTCCCTATTAAAAGAGCAATAACACAATCTTGCAGTAAATAGTAACAGCTGCAAAAGGTGCATTTTCAGTAGTTTAAATAAGGTGTTTCACCAAAGAGGAAGAAGAATCTTATCCTGAATGGTTATTCACTAAGCTATCAAATTATTCAAGGCAAAGATAAAAATGTTTGAAAACAATTGCAACTTTCTATTTGTTTAACAGCTTAAATATTAAATATAGCCTGTGCTCTAAACGTGTTGTTACCCTGTAGGAGAAGTTTTGCCTTAATTCCTTCTCTTGACAATTTGAGATGAGAGACAGAAGTGCAAAGGGAACAAGATTATTGTTGCTGTATTTAGCTGCAGCACTGGGGCAAAGGAGTGGATTCCCACCAATACCAAGACTTCTGGGAAAAATCACCCAAAACACTAAGGACAGGTATCAGAGAATGATAAAAACACAGTGCATGAGTGAAAGAAGATTAGGGACAGAAATAATACAAATCATGCACAAAAACATTTAGGTAGACCTATGCAGAAGAACCTGGTATAAATATGAAGCAAGGAATTCAAATAAAATTTTTTAGCACAGCTACTGAGAAATGCTGATTTTTCAGAAGGCAACACTCAATCATTATTCACAGCCTCTATGGCATTTGCTCATGTCTGGAAAGAACTGAATTTACAGATGACATTTGCATTTGTTAACTCTGGAACTTTGATTTTAAAGTACTGCACCAATACTACCTAAGAAAAAAAATCAACCAGGTCCAACCAAAAGAAAATTCATGCAAGTCAAATTTATATCTGTCAACTATTCATCCCAGTAAACTATGGCCAAACCAAAGTTCTGGTTTCTGAAAAGTTTGATAGATACTTCACTATGTATTTTTAGCAAAAAAAGGACTAAAATTCCCTTAGAATATTAACACCCTAGAATAAAATTAAATGTATTCAGTTATTTGTTTAACATCAATGAGAAATTCCATTATACCAAAAGATCATCTGAGAGATAAAAAGCTACACATGCAAACACCAGTTAGAGAAGAATTAGTCAATACTTTTCCAAATATTTGGGATGACTGTCATTTTGACTAGCTTCTCATAATACCCATCTCAGTGATCAATATTCTAAATGTACCAAACCTTGTTTTTAGGATTAGTGTGGCTTCATTCTGCATGTTGTCATCAAAGTAACGATTGGATCTTTACCCCAAGGTGTTTGTAATTCAACAGATGGATTTATTTCTATTTACACTGAACAGCTCTGCCACGAATAAGATGTCCAAATTTTGCAGATAACATATCGTAAATGAGCAGAGATTAAACAGGCAAAGAAGGTAATAATGGAGAAAGTGACACAACATGAAAGAGTCGGGAAGAACCACAATCTGTGTTAAAGCATTTTTCCTATTTACACAGTTTGATTCACTTCATACTTTGTCTTAAATGAAAACAAGACATGCTGTGTAAATAGCAAATCAGTAATGGAGGCAACTTTACAAAAGCAGACAAGCAGAAAGAGTATTTCAGGTGTTGGTCAGAAAACAGAGAAAGAAACAGTGTAAGGAAAGGAGAAAAGAATGAGAGGAGTGGGACCGTAAAGGGTAGAAAACATCAAAAGCTAATATTTAAGCAAAGGCCCATACAAGTATAGCTCAGGGGTTTGGACTTTTGGATTTATTCTATTCTCACTTTTATCTCTGGTCTATAACAGGGTGAATCAATTAAATTACTGGAATTGCTGGTAATATCCATCCAACGTGAGGAGCACAGGATTGGGCCATGAGTCATGAAAGAAATTTGAGGCAGGGACTGAAAAGAGATAGCTGAAGGTTTTAGTATTTAGATAGTTTGCTTGAAGCTGGAGAACGAGAGAAACAACTGAAAGAAGTGAAGACAAAAGATAAAGAAGACAATCTTTCACACTGAACAGACAACCTGTATCCAACACTCCTTTAGGTGATGAAAATGCAAAGACTATTAATGTCCCGCCTGTTTTATCCTTGGACTCGATTCATTAACAACTCTGGATTTACCTCTGGTTTTATATCACCAACTGTTTAGCAATTTATTTACCATGCAACCAGCGAGAAAAATAAGATTATTTTTTGCTCTGAATTGCTAATTCCTAATTGTCTGTTATTTGCAGTCACATTACCTTGCCAACAAGCCCCAACTGTGAGCTGCATGGCAATGTGGGAGGGGTGGATGGGCCAGTCATTGGTCACCAGGTAAGGTTCATATGTGGTTCCATCCATGTACAACGTAACAACGGGAAACTCCACATTGACAATGTAGTAATGCCACTCTTTATCACATATCTGAAAGACAGAATGGAAGAAAAATATTATTTAGCACTTAGGGTGACTAATTGTTATATCCCATGTGTTTTTTTAATTGCATTGTTTCAAAATTTCACTCATGGAAAAGAAATAACATTATTGTAATTTATACATCTCTAACAATAATGAAACCTAAACAAACAAATAATAAATACTTGTGGTATATTTGAAGAATATATGTGATATATGGAGGCATCTTAAAATACGCTCTTTGAAAACAATACATAGATAAAATAGAAAAAATCAGGCAATTTGGTATTTCTTTGCTATTTTCAATATCAGATTCTTAATGTCCATATCTACTTTTAAGAACCTAAAATTTTATGCAAGAGACGCATACTTAGGATGTATCAGCATAGTTACTGAAGATCCCTACGAGCTTCAAATTAAGCAAAGGAAATATATAGCACTTAGTCACTAGATTGATGAGTTCTTATCACTGACTGCTGTCATTAACTTACCACATTAGTACTTAGGAAGTCCTGTGCAGCACACCAGGACTGCTGCAGTGCTACAGGGACCTCAGCCATGCTCTGTGTACACACAGATGGCCCAGCAGTCCCTGTGTCCAACTGATCCGGGCAGGACACTCGCATCTTCTCCTCGGTTCCTCTTCTGGCCTCAAGCTTTTTCACAGATACTTGGTTAAATGAGGATATGTGTGGTTTCACTGACACACGTCAGCTTTGAAAAGCAATGGTCATAGTTACAACATGATTTCAACGTGACAATATTAGTGTCAAATCTCGTGTTGAGATTTCTGAGCTGGACAACCAGAGGTTACTGGAAGATGGTCAAACTCAGTTCTAGTTCAGAAATGCAAACCTAGATGAACCCAAGCCTCTAAAGATGAGCCTAGTGTGTAAATATCAATGTCTGTCCAATTATTTTTTTCCTCTGTTATATCTTGCAGATCGAAAAGTTCAAAGGAATAAATCACGTCAAATTGGTAGGAGGGGTGAGCTGTTTTTAAACCAAAGCAATAGTTACAACAATGCTATTTTCAATTCTGGAGAGATACTTGTTTTGATGTATTAAGAAATGAAAGTGCTTGAATGCAGATATCCTTGCTGTTTCACAGAAGCAAGCAAAAAAGTGATGTTTAAACATAACACTTTGTCCTTGGCCAGGTTAAGTGCTATCTGCTGCAATATCTGCCCTTTGAAAGCAAAAGCTAATGTTTTGTTCCAGAAGACATTTCAACAAGCACTTAATCACTTCTATTTCAAATGGATACATTTATTACTGCAGACATCATAGCTCCACAGCAAGAGATAAATGCAGCAAGGGGCTGCTACAGCCTTCCTTTTGTAAGCAGCAGACAGCACAAATGTTTTCTGAAGGTTAAATGAACTGAAACCAAAATTGAAAGTAAATAAATTGGAAGACTGAAAACTTTATTGAACAAACAGCAATCATGTATAGTATTCTGCAGCCCTCCCTTTCAGAGAAAAACAGCTTGCCAAGTCTCCTGACCTGATCATTAGCATATGATGCATCACAGCCTCTTGTGTCAGACATTTTATATAAAACAAAACAACCGATACACCTGATTTTGAGAGACCTTGCGTGGCAAAAACTACAGTATTAATATTTGACACTTTTCTGAGAACTGTTTCACACTATGTCTGTTTTGCAGCCCTAAACTGCATCACTTGGGATGCCCCAAGTGCACCCCAGTGAGTGAGCAATCCTCCTCATATTTAATGAAAGCAAGAGCATGTTAATATAGCAAACCCAAACCTTTTTGGACATTATATACACAGAGAATGTGATAATGTGTACTATGTAATTACTCCATTGACTGATCATTAGGCAGTTACATTTTTCAAAGACAATGCTGCCTGGAAACACAAGATTACATAAAGTCCACAATTCAAGCCTCCAGCAACTGCGCTCAAGTGCTTCCAAGAAAAATGGAGTTGTCCAACCGTGGATGTCCGCACTAGACAAAGTATTTACTAACTTTATTTCCTCTGCTACATTCCACCAAATGATCTCTCAGTATCTGTACTGGGCCCCAGTGTAAAATCAAATATTCTACAAGGAAGTAAAAATTTCCTTCAAAACTCTGAAATACATCCCAGTCATCCAGCGGCAGGTAGTATTTCACGGTTGGTCATTTCACAAGCAACAAAATAATGAAATAAATAATTGTGGTGTGTAATTTGTTCTGCTGTCATTTTAGACACTTTCTTCACCTTCTAAACATAGGAAGCCAATTTTTTCCCTGCATGTATTCCACAGTGGAAAACAATGTAATATGAAGCAGGGAAGCCATGAAAAGAAAATTCTAAAAAACAGGCAAATAAAGACATTTTAATGCTCTCAATTAAGAACTTTATTAAAGAAATCTAATTTATAAAGCTATCTTAATGAGATAAAATTACAGATTAGTAAGCCTGGCTTTCAAATACTGCTGCATGGCTCTAATCACTCTATCACGCCAGTGTATGCCTCTCAAATGTATTAATCAAATCACAGTGAATTAAGACTGAAGTCTTAGTGCTGATTACAAGCCATTGCATTGGAATATGCTTTTATGAAACAGATAAAAACACACTCCCTATAAATCTCACAAAGTAGGTGTCCCAAGCTTTTAGCATCTTCTAACGAAAAACATCAGGGATTTTTCCGTTTTACATTGAAAGGCTTGGGAACAGACTGAAACCAAAGTACTTTGGTCTGAGAAGCTGATGGTGCTTTAGCAGCAGATTTTGTTGGTCTGCAAAATGCTCCATTTTTTGGCTTTGTACAGAAGGGCTTGCCATGCACATGTGGGAACACGGACTGCGCAGCTCTTTAGCCTCACTCAGGTCAGTTTGGGCAATATGGATCATTCACCTCTTTGACTACACACACAAAGACAACCTGTGCTTCCAAAAGTGTTCCAGTGCCTCAGTGAGGAGCCATGCCCACTCACTACCCTCTGACGAGCTTCCTGAAAGCCCCTTAAGTAATTTCAGCAGCCCCCGAGTCTGCCCATGCCAACAGCTCCGTACGTCCTGCCAGAGCTGCCCAGTGCTCACTGAGTGCATCCCTCTAGAGCTGGGAAAGCAGGCATTGCTTCCAGCCACCGCTTTGTGTGGCTCTGCCGAGGAAGTGTTCTCAGAATACACTCAAATATCCACAACAGAAGCAGTAAGGAGAAAAGCAAAGCAAAGGAAGCTCTCTGCTTACTGTAAATAGCCCTACTTACTGCAGGTACGAGACAAAAACTCCTTTCTGCCTGAGTGGTCTGAACCACTTGTTTGAAGAACAAGTTACTGAAGATCCCTATGAGCATCTTAATCCAATTCTAAAGAACAGAGCAAGTCACTCTCTTCACTTATAGATGCCTGTCGTAGCCTCTTAACATACTCTGAATCTCTCACCTCTATTCTTAGTCACCATTTATTAGACAACTGGGCCTAGTTTAGGCCCCTTTATATGAGAAATATATAAACTGGAGTGAATTCAGTGGAGAACCAAAAAAATGGTCAGCTCCTGCCACGTGAGGAGAGGCTGAAGGAAATGGGCTTGTTCAGCCTGCAGTGGGGCAGCATTAGGGGGCCGGTCACAGCAGGCTCGTAGCGCCAGGGGAGAAGTTACCAGAGAGAAGCTTTTCCAAGTGTGCTTGTGACAAGGAAACCACGGACATTCACTGAAAACACAGCAGGTTCAGGCTGGATATAAACTAAGCCTTGTAGGCATTCAGGCAGTAGAACAGGCTGCCTGTGCCTCCATCCCTGGAGATTTTTCAAGGGCTGGTCCAAGCTCACAGCTGCCCCCACTTTGAGAAGGAGGTTGGCCCAGAGACCTCCTGTGATGTCTCTTCCCAGCTAAATTACAATTCTAGTTCCATAAACACCATTGTGCTGAAGATTATAGAAGGGCAACACTGTCACTCTGATGTGACTTTTTTTCAAGGTGGGAGATATTCAAAGCCTCTTAGCCAGAGGAACCTTAGGGAATAAGGTTCAAATTCATAAAATTCAGGCTTGTTATCTTGCAGGTGACTGTTGTAACCACCAGGCCATCAGGAACAGCAGCAACCCTACCACCCTATTCCTCTGGCCATATTTTGAAAAAGAGAAACCAACCCCTCAAAAGTTCTTGAAAGGTGCATGGATGTCTTTGTGTCTGATGAGTGATGATTTTCTTACACAGGCAACTCCTCTCATGACATATTTAGAGGAAGTTATGTGGACATTATTTCTACATGTACATTCCACCATGTTTTGAAATACTGGATGTCATTTGTCATTGATGTTGACAACATGGACATTTATGAATCAGATCCTCTTATAAGGACGAAAAATGTTTAAGGCTTTTTTTTAAATTTTGCACTATTTTCACATAAAGATTAGAAGATCTTGTGTCTTTTTACCAGCTTTGATAAGAAGTAAAAGTCTAGAGAATAAAGAATAAACTTTGTACATGCCTTTTGGCTACTCTGACGGACTGCACAAAGGGCACATATTGGAGTTGTTTGCAACTGCATAACATGAAGGCAAGTCCTCTTCTAAATTAGTTTCATGCTTTTGGAAAACCTGTGCCTTGGTGGAGGCAGAACAAATTTTGGCTAAGCAAGGCCTCTGAAAACCTTCTAGGCCCTACCCACGGATGTTGTCACTTCCTTTGTTCCACTCTTGTTATCCAGTGCCAGCTTTAAAGTACTTCTCTTCTGCTAATGGCTCACTGTTAATGTGAACTGGGAGACTCATGAGAATAAGAGCAGAACTGTTTTGCAAAATAAATTTTTAAAATTCCATTTTAGAAATAAACCATCCCACACACTAAATTCTCTATGGAAAAAAAAAATCCCAAATTATTGGTTTACATCAATCACAATATTTCCACTGTAAACTTACTTCAGAAATAAAAGAGAAAATAAAATTAAAAAAACCCACAAGCAACAAGGTGAAAGTACAAACAATTTCGCTTGAAAATGCTAAAATGCTTTCAATCCTAACGGGAGGGCTCTTTTCCAACTTTTCTTTCATCATGGTTTGGCTAGGATCAGCAGAGTGGGAAACACTTCAACCTAAGATTTCTTTTCTGAAAAAATGTTTAACTTCAAGTATTTGCAAACACCCCCTCAAACCCACTGTATTCACCTGTTCAAAACATGAATGGCCCTTATACCAAAACCTTCAACAATGGAACAGTGTCCTTGTTTTCCAGCATTTCTCTACAGAGCTGGGGCAGGTCATCATAGTGGTGATTTTGTAAACACGCAGGGACAGCTCAGGCTCTGCATTTTTATCTCACTTCACTAAACAAGACAACAAATGCAGGGAATCTCCCTTTGATCTTATGCTTAATGGCATTAGCAGTGCCCACCCAGCCACAATCCCCAGGTCAATCCCCTGCCTTGTTCTGAAAGCAGCCACATGCTTTGTAGCTCTGCTTCAAAGCCTGGCACCCATGACCTTGGTTCAGAGCACAGGACACAGATGGTATTCGGATGGGGAGAGGGATATTCTTTTGAGTTTAAAAAGATACCCATGTTTTTTTCTCTTCATCCCCAAAATAATCCTTCTGAAAGAGCTTTGTAAAGTTTTACAAAACTTGGTATTGCTCTCCTTCTGTTAATTCAAATAATTTTGGTACGGTTTTTATATGATTTGATGTAACAAAATATTTTTTATTATGTAATTTTGGACGTGTTTTTATAGCGCTGAGAGAAAGCACTGAACTGTTTACAAACAGAGCTCAAAGGAACAGACCTAAAGGTTCTGAAAGACTCTTCCATTACACCTTGAACTGGGACCTAAGGAATAGTGTCACTGTAAGCAAAGAAGCCCAAAAAAGATACTCATTTGGAAACAATTGGCAGTGGATTTCAAATAAAAGTTAAAAAGTTACATACATTTGCAAATTTTTTAAAGAAAGAAGTTGCATATTTACATATGCAAATTCCAAAAAAATTAAGCACTTTAGGCAATCGAGCCATTGGGCACAAGATTGGTGAGTTTGGCATGAAGGCAATCCACAGGCGAGCACAGGAAGGCCTCTGCTTTCCCACTGGGGTTTCTAAGGATTGTCTCTGAAACAGGATCTTTAAAGACATTGAATGAGCTTTTATCTGTTCCTTTAGAAACTCATTTATTATCTTAATTGTTTTCCTAATGTCAGTTCTCATCCACAGACTTCTACAATTCAGGCATGTTAGTGTAAAAACAGGAAAGAAAGTATCTTGGGGCACTGCTTTTGCTATAACTGCTGCTTTCTGATGATTTCTTCTGATAAATCTTAGCCTTAACTTTCAGTAGCTGAGCTACCTGCAAAAGCTGATTAAGTGATATAGGGAAATAAGTTACACAGTTGAGTTTTTTTAAGCTCTTTTTCTCATTGTCTATAAACTTCTATGGTTCCTTCTTTTTTTCCTTTTTTTAATTATCCCAACACCACCAAGAACAAAAGATACACTGCTAAAAATGTCCTAGACTTGTAGAGTTCAAGTATGTAATTCAGATATTCAGTATTAAGGATGGGCTTGCTTCCCTGAAAAGTTGGGTTTCCTAGTGCATTTCTGTTTCCTGATAAAATGAACAAAAATTTATTTCTGCAGGGAATATGTAGTCTCTGTGGTAAAAGTTTGCTTTGGGGAGAATCAACAGATATGCACCTGAAGTTGGCTTTGTGCTACAGTACAGCCTGCCAGCATATTCATTTCGGGGAAGAGCTTTCGAAAATAAACAAAAGCAAAGTGCAAACACCGACTAATCAAATCCATCCAGGAATATAAATTGCTATATCTTGTAGCATTATTTATTCTACCTCAGAGTAGTAGGCTCTGTGCATTAGGACAGAGATTCACCACATGTTTTGGCTTCCCTTAGTCTAAGCATTGCTAAACTGGAAAGGATTAAAACATCTGCGGGAAAGGGTCTGGATATTCTTGACCACTAAGGGGAGCTGTGCAGATTGCAAATACCTCTCCAATAGCTCTGCAACCTCTTCAGATAACCTTAAATAAAGCCTGAAAATATCCGTATTATGTACTGGGTTGCTTTTTTTTTTTTCTTTAAATAGTCTCTTTGGGTTTTCTGTTCTACATTTATCCTTTAGAAGCTCCTTCACATGACACTTCCCCCCCCACCCCGTCTGTAAAATCAATATACAGTGTCTCTGAAGTGACAATAGATACAGAATGTAGGTAGTTAATTAAGGGAGGACGGAAGAAAAATATACTTTATGTGGGAAAAGAAGGCATCAATATACTCCCACCAGTTAACAGATGATACATCGAAAAGCATCATCAGAATCTACCAGTTCAGTGGTTTGTCCATAAGAATGTTGCTGCACGCTTCATCTCCACACAAAACTTGCAGTTTGAACCTTAGCCCTGCCCAAATGTGATCACAGAGTCTCTCTGAGCAAGTTGCTGAATTTTTGACAGCTGGTGGCAGTGAAGTAAAAAAACCCCAACCAACCAGCCTGCTTTGCTGTGGAGCAGCGCTTTTATGTTTAAGAGACTGGAGCATCCACTAATACTCAGTTGTTAGCAGTAATGCTTATAGGGTGGAGTAATTTGTACTCCTTTGTGAGGAAGCTTTTCCATAGCTACTGGAGCTGTACTGGAGGTTGGATGTCCCCAGTACACATGTTAGCTTCATACACAGGGAGTTAACCTGGAAAATTAAATAAACATTCTTCCACATCTGCATTTGTAAAGGACTGTTTATGATCAGTCCTAGAATAAAGCAGACTGAGCATTGTGCAAATTAATTCCTTATTTCTGGGACCTCAACTAAGTATCAGAAGAACATTAACCAGACAAGGGAGCAAAAGAGAGACTTCCCTGCTCCTTATGCAACTCTTAAGCAAGTTAATGCTTCCTCATAGACTTTTGGTGAGGAATCTAGAAACTCAGCTTGTATTTCCTACCTCTGGCTGCACAGATATAAGGAAGAGAGGCCTCTTGGGATTATATTGAGGTGGGTGAGAGCCACAGGAATATCAGTCTCAAGCTTCTACTGACCATGGCACAGGTCCGAGCTCCTAAATGAAGTACCAGTCACATGCCCACAGACAATATGAAATCCTCACAGCGATGGCCATGGCTCTCTTTAGATGTCACTATACTGACACCTTATTTAGGAAGCAAAGAAAAGCAGAAAGATTTTCCACAACAGTGTATTTTGAAAAAAAAGGGAACTGGAGGTGAAGGATTGGGAAGCACTTCTCTGCCCTTATAATCTCAATAATTGAAAAGATAATGTGGCTTAATGATGATTGATTTAAAATTGTAGTTCATATACCTTATAAAAGAAGCATTTCTTCAGTATAAACTACTGAGTGTGAAAGTTTAAAAAACTATCCTCTAGAAAAACACATTGTATTTTCTCATGTACTTTGCTCAAGTAAATGCTATATGCAAATAAGCACAAATTTAATCACAACTGATATTTCCAACTGTTTACTCAACTGTCTAGTCCATGGTTTTTCTTCTGCTTAATGTTTATACAACTTAGACATTTACTTTCACTTAAAAAAGAAAATTTCCACAGACTCTTTAGGAAACAGCCCTAAGATTTGTTCGGTATTTTAAAGAAAATATGGATAGAATATTTGATTAGAATACCTTGAGTTCTGCAATTTGTTACGCACTATGATTTATTTAATATGTCAAACAGTAGTGGGTGTCCAATAAATCAGAAAATTTGGTGAGGGAAGTTCCATCTTTTAACAATTTTTTTCCCTTGAGAAATACCCCAAGAATACCAATTTATCCAAACTAATTCGTGGAACACATTTATATAGCATGTTTACCAAGTATATTTCTTTACAACTCCTGATGTTCCCACAGGAAATGCCTTGTTTATTTAATTAGAAATTCTTATTTACCTTGTAGTGACAAATAAAAGTAATTATTTTTCTCTCTCCTCAGCCCTTTCCCCTCCATGTACATTCAAATGAATGCAGAAGGAGAAGAAGGACCTAAAAGAGGTGAGTCTGTATTTAGCACCAGATGTAAGACATGTTTTGATCTTTGATTTTCCTGAGCTAAAACCTGAATCTTGCAGAACTCTGCAGTGTATTTTATTTGGAGGTTGACAGACACAGCAAATGTCTTCCATCTTAAAAAGAGGGTGAACACAGACACTACAACTCCCCCTGTGGCAACTGGGGTAAATTTTTCGTTATTGTGACTTAGTTTTTATGTGATTTGTGTATCATCCGCAGTTTAAAACAGCTAAGTATCCAGATCTGACTCTGAGTTTTCCAAGATGTATTATCTGGTTTTGTCTGAACTACCTGCCCCACGTGCTAGAGGAGGATGTTAATTGTAGTGCTGACCTCTCTGTTAGGCAGGTTCTCTTGTCGTGCTGCTGGCATTCTGCCAGGCAGGGAGATCACTGCCTTTCATCCTGGCATCCTGTGCCCCCGTTTGTAATCACGACGTCCACTCTATTATTCCATCGCTTAATGAAGCCAACTTAATTCCAACCACATATGACGTTTGAGTCATCTGCAAATGAACCTTCAGTGGTGAAAACAGAAAGGATTTTGAAAAAATCTCAGGGTAAACTTCTATTCATTCACCGTAGAAAAAGAAATTACAGGGAACGAAATAACAACCAAAGACATCTCTCAGCTTTTTATTCTGCAGTCCCCTGATGAGATCCTGCATGACACCACCACTGGTCCTTCTCCATCAGAAACCATTCTAACTGGAAACATGTCTGGCTGTTTGCCTGGATAGATTCTTCTCCTGTCTTACTCTTAGAAGACACTTATCAACTCTGTACTGAACCTGAAGACTTTTATCTTACTGTAAGACTGAGAGATGGTGGGTGGGGAAGGGTATGTTAAAAACAATTAAAAGGTGCCATCCTTTGCAGCTTTTAGTGCTACAAATCTATGTATGAATGTATGATATATAACAATATGCATATGCGTACATACACATAGACTTTGGGGGGTTTTACTAAAACCTAAAGCGCAACAGATTTTAAAACAAGGCTGCAGAATACTTACGTATTTCTAAAGTTTTAAAATAAAAAGGGAACACTGTTTTCAGAAAGTCAGCGTGTTATAATCACTAAAATGAATAAACTCCAAAGAGCTTGTTTTAATGTGAGTAAATTCTCAAACCAATTTGTAGCATTCTACCAGTTGTAAATCTACTACTCTAACTGTAAAGACTTCAGGGCACTTTCACAGCTTGTATCTGAACAAATTGATTTAAAAACTTTTAAAAAAATAAATTGGAAGAGCATACAAAAATAAAAGTTTTCAGAAATAACTGGGTTGGGCTGAAATTGAAACTAAACTACTGAAGTGATACACAACTAATGAAAACTGATACCTTTTAACTATACTATTAAAAGAAGTTACTATTGATATTCCTTGAGCTACCTAATAACAAAGTCTTGGTAGGTAATGCAAGGTAAAATCTTTTGTAGAAACTATTATAATGATCCCATAAAGAAATACTGACAGAATTAGGAAGTAATATATTGACTATTCTTCACCAGTAAGGCAATTTTCCTGGCATTAATCTCTCTCTTCCTTTCTCTATCTCCTGTCAATAAGCCCAATTAACACTATTTGAATGTGGTGATCTGGATTGGGCCATCCCTCTTTCCAGGTTCTCTCAAAGGAATATCAGGTAACTTTGGGGTTTAGCCCTCTTCTTAAGGAAAAAGTATTTACTAGGTATCAGAAGATATTCATTTTACACAAAAAAAGCCCACATTCATTGGACTTCGCATTTTTTTAAATATTCCTTTAACAGTGGCTAAAAATTTAAAAATCTTCATTAGAACAAATTTAACACATTAATAAATGCATGCATTTCCATGAGCATTCTACTCAGAAGAAGTTCCCAAACCAAAATAAAACACAGCGTGGTAGAAAATTAAAAGAAAACAACCCACAGTAAAATGAAGGGTTTATGCCTTATATTCCTCATATCGCAGAACTTCCACAGATTTCAAAAGTGCAACTCCAAATTTGTAAACAGATCATGAGTTCACTGAATCTCTTCAAATCCTGAACCCTCATTAAACCAAAACATTTCTCTTTGAGAAAACGCAAATGATTATTTTTGAACTGCACATTCATTCATCAACAGAGTAGCATGAAACGAAAAGGTGAGTAAACTATTTGTATAGCAGTGTTTATCAGCAGATAAACTCTACACTGCCCACACCTGCAGCAGGCAATTTCTGCTCAGCTTTTCATCCTCAACTAACCATAACCAACTGTGACCAATTCTGTGCTCTCTGATCTCTTTGACTGAGAGATGCCATTTCTGACCCACATGATTTATGGCTCCTTCTCTCTTGTCTTTATAGATTTTAAAAGTAAGTATACAGGCCACAAACCACCTCAGGCTAGAAGAAGCGGAAATAACTTCTTTCGTCTAATTTAGGTGTGAAAGTTGCCCATGCATTTTAAGTGTGTCTCCCCTTCATAAAATAGGTAGCTAAATCCCCTATAAAGTCAATGAATTACAAATATATTACTCTGAAGAGTTTCAAAGAGACTGACAGTCTCTTTAGCTTTCTTCAGCAGAAAATCTTCAAAAGCTTGTCCAGTGACAAAAAAAAGAAGGTCCAAATTTAGCTTCTTCAGCCAGGCTGCAGAGACCCCAACCTGATGTCTGTCACCTCTTGAAAACAAGCACACAGTACGACTGAAAAAGAAATGCATTTACCATCTGTTTACATTCATTATACAACGACAAAAGTTCAACTTCTGAGCTAACAGAGCTGTAGCCAGCATGAAACCTTTACAACATTTTATCATCACACTTCAGCAAAGGGGAAAAAAGGCAGCCCTGCATTCTCTGAGTGCACCACCTGCAGGCCTAACAACTCCAACGAGCTCTCCAGCTTCCCACTCTGATATAGAGCTTATCACAATATTTTCAAACAAGACGTGTCTTAGTCGAATGCCAAAAGACAGCTGAAGTGTGGCACTCCCATATTTGCGGCATTACTGCTGGGAAAATTCACGTAATGCTGCCAGGTTGGAGATGGCTGAGGCCAATCCACCACTGGATAGGAAGTCTACAAATGCTGCACGGACCTGAATACACACTGGTAGTATGGAACACATGACATCTCCTCTGCAACTCCTGCTCGAAAATACAGAAATATATAAACATTGGGAGTTTTGGCAAATATCTTACAAAACCAGATATTTTCCATATTTAGTGAGTAAATATGCAAATGGCTGCCACTAAACTAAGGAGAACCCTTTTGAAATACTGTGTAATAAAAAGGTCATTACAAAGGTTCATAAATCTGTGTTAAAAACCCCAAACAATTTATGAAAGGAATGTTTACCAATTTTTAAATCTCATTCATATTATTTGCTGCTAGACAATTTTTGGTGTAAGTCAGTAACAGAGAATAAAACTACAGATACAGGACCCACCAAACTCATTGCCATCCTATAAGTCCGTGGTCTAAAATTACCACCTTCTTCACATCAGTGAGTAATGTAAGCTACAGTCTAAAACTAATTTTAACAAGTGCTCAAATAATGCTAAAACAACAATGGGGAATGCTAACCGCATGGTGTTCTCAAATAAGCCTCCAGCTTCCCTTTTACTCCTTTAAAATTATTCAGAAAAGTTTCAAGTTCACTTGAAAAATCAGTATTGGCAAAGAAGAATTTCTCCTTTGCAAATCAATATTTGGCCAGTGGAAGCTCCTTCTATCACCAAAGCCAGAGGATGATCTAGAAAAGCACCCTATGTGTGTTTTAAAACAAAGATTAGCATTTACATGATCAGTTCCTGCACATGTAATATTTATGGGTGGAAATTATTATAACATCCTCGTTCTATTAATGTGGGAACTTTAATTATGCTCTTTGTCAGTTTTATTCCAAAGATCATCCCACCCATTCATATCTTTTCCGAAGCCAAACCAAAAGCAGCATTTTATAGGACACATCCACTGCTTCCAAATGTCTTCCCTTTTAAATGGGGAAGTTACATTAATAGTCTTTATGAGGAGCTCTCAGTTAATATTAAGGTTACTGCTATTTATTTGCAGCCCATATCAATATTCAAAAAATGAGTTACCCACACACATAAAAGAATAAATAAAACTATTAAGGATAATGCAAAGGACTTTGCTTTGGAGATGCAGCTTGGCCACTGTCAGCTTGGATTTGCCCTGGGAAATCTACTGCTGAGGAGAGCAAAAAAAAGAAAGGGAAGAAAGAGGCACTGGACCTCCCACCATGAATGCTGCAGCTTGTCAGGCTCAATAAAATACTTCCTTGGTCCTATCAGGGTGGAAAACTGCTTCTTTCTAAATGGAAAGAATGATCAATATTCTGAGATGAATGCACTTTCTACCTAATAATGAAACATGGGAGCATTTTTTAAGATCAACCATTTTCTACCTGAATCTGAGGAATGAAAAGAACAACCAAAATCTTAGCAAGAATAAACATTACAAGCTTAATTTCCTGCCCCCTAATTTAAAGGGCTTCTATGATTATTTTATTTATATGCCAGATATTGATCTACACTATGGTTTTTCAGTATAAATTTTCTGTTAAATCTCTTTACATTACAGAAACTACTATAAATGTGATATAGCCAAATCTATATATATGACCAGAGATTAAAAAATGCAAAGGCTTCAGGAGATAGCCTTTGAGAATTATACACAAACAGAACACATCACTTAACAAACAAGAACATTAAGGGAAAATATGAGAACCATCAGATCCTTTGACCTACTACCTAACTGAAAGAGCCCACAGACCTCATTTGTTTCACAGTCTGAGGCCTGATATCAGATTGACATTATTTTATTGAAGTTTTCAATTAATTTTTTGAATTTTGACGATTAATGCTTTTACAAAGAGTGAAACTGTTTTGTTTCCAAACAGTACACGTTATGTTCATGAGCACATCAATGGGAAGCTACCAAAGAAATTAGGGATAATGCTGAAGCCCAAACTGTGTTAGTCTTAAATTTTGGCCTTATTAATGTCTTTCCCAAAATTGAGAAAGAGGGGGTTGTCACTGTTCAAAATAGAATGATATATCTGTCCCTCCCTACTGATGTCTGAACAAATACAACGCTTGGTTCAGTCAGTTCTTTGGATGTTATGAAGGTACAGAGGGTGTGATTAATGCAAACTAGACCCCAGAGACAAAGAAAACAGGCTGGTTGGGGTTTGTTTGCTTTTGAGGGCAAACACTCGTGCTCAGCTCTAAAAACACATTCTGAAGAGACCTGCTGTCTCCTCCCTCTCATACACTCCCACCTGCACACATCACTCACTTCGGTAGAACAAAGGACTAAACCCCCCTTATCAATTCAAATCCCACAGGAAGTGTTATGTGCTGGTGTTAATTCATTAAACAAATATCCAGACTCAATACCTCTGTTCTCACGAACCGCCTGGAAAATGCCAGGATTCCCAGGTTATTCTGCACACAGAAGAAAGCCCTCCTGACTACTCCCCTGGGCTGGAGAGCTCTCCTTTAGGCAGTGGTACTGCTGGCTCTTTGAAGGCTTTCCATCACCTGGCAAATCCCTCTTCAAAGGTTTCCTATCTTGGAAGGAAGTGTTGAGACTACTTGCAAGGGTTGCTTTAAACCTACTCAGCAAAAGGAAGACAGAGCTGACACAGGCACTGAACACTCTTTCACAATTTCCACGTTTCGGGAAAGGTGATCTGCTTGAAAGGTATTTGCTGTGTTGAAGGTGCACAGTGCAAATCAGAGATGAAAGAATTTCTGCTCTTACACAGCTCTCACATTTAATTGAGAGGATACCTCCAGAGAATGACTTGGTGTGAATCCCATGGAACCCACCACTGTAAGTTTTGAATATTGCTGCAGCCTGAGATGGAGGGACACACAGCAGCAGAAAGACAGATCAGAAATAGATGCTCCTTCTCCATTCAGGTTAGTGTTGGATTTACTTCAGTTCCAGCAGGCAATTAGGACATAAGGCAGAGAAGAGCAAAGGATACTTTGTTTTTAATGCAGCTAAAAGGTTGCAATGAGTCATATTTGGCCACCATAATAATTTCTGTGAAGAATGGTTGTGTATCCACACTTCTGTATTTATACTCAGGGATAAGTCAGGAAATTATACAACACAAATATTATGCATAGTCTCTTTACTGAAAGGGGGACTTTAATTACATAGCTGGCATTTTGCAGACAGGCTGATTATATGTTATATACCACACCGAGGTAATTAGTTATCAGCTGTATTTGTGACTTTGCCTGAGAATGTTGTTATTTACTCAATATACAGCTTGCTTTCAGTACTAATCATGATCATGTTCTTAGTGTTTTTATGGGAGGAAACAAGTCAGCATTGAGGGTCTGCATCCCAGAATAGTTCTGGGTTGACATTAGGGACATGAAACAAATAAGACTGTGGGAAGAAATTTTCAATATCAGTGTTGCACAAACTTTTAAAGTTTTATGAATCTCATTGAAGTAATTATTTCAAGGTTCAAACATGTATTCACAGTTATGCTGGCTGAAATTTTCCCTGTGAAGCACTGTTTTGCTGGTGGAAAATGGCTGCTGGATTGCAGACATATTCTTAAAATGAAATTACTATTGCTGGAAATGGCAAAAAAGGTTCTTCGAGAAAAAAAAAAAGACCACTGAAAAAATATGCCTTTTAGTTTTTTCAAATAGTTCGGGTGTTTATTTGCAAAACTGTAAATAGCCTTTTTTTAAAGAAAAAAAAAAAAAAGAAGAAAAAAAATCTGAATATTGAGGACAAAATGTCTAATATGCTCCCCTAAAGTATATTATAATAAATTCAAACCAATTAATATGGAAGTCTTACATGACATGAAATCACTGTAATTTCTGAAATACTTAAAGGTAAGTCCAGAGGCGAATTGTATGCCAGCTCAGGGCTGTGTATTTCTGAAATCAAAACACAATTAGTCCACTTGAACAAAAAAGTGACGGTGAAAAAAAGGAAGAACAGTCCTGCAAGGACTCCATGTCTGACATTCACCAAGGTCCCTTATAGCAGATATCTGAAGGAAACTGGACTTTCCTGTTACCTCTGCATACAAAGTACAGATAATGGTCTTCCACAGCACACACACTAGAGTCAGATTAATAACAGAATTTTCTGTTTGAACTATAACACGCTGAACTGTAATCCCAGTTCTCCTGTTGACTTTGGCTGATAAGTTACTGCAAGAACCTTCATTAAATCAGCCACATTTTGTTAAATATTCAGCATATGGAAAAGGAAGACTGAATTTGAAATCAGGGTCTCTGTGCTGGCCACGGAGCATGACAGCAAACCCTTACTTGGGAGTGCAGCCAGATCCAGGGATGTCGGCAGAGATCCCTCGGTGAGAGTGTGAGGCCACTTATGGAAGAATAAAAAATGCCATGCAGGCTATGCATCCAATTACAACAACAACAGTAAATTACTCTGAACAAATCCAAGTCCACAGGTTAATTGGAATAAAAAGTTTGAAAGGGAAAAGACTGAACTGGTAATAAAAGAGCCATTGTAAGACTGGAAAATAACTTAGCAAGACCCTGGACTCTGATTAAGTGCTTGAAAAAACGCAGTAAAACTCTTGAATCCATTAACCGTCCATTTGGAAGAACACTAGCATAGGTCTAGGAAGATCTGTGCAGTATCAGTCTGCAACTTTTTGTCTATTTTTGAGCAGGTTTGAGTAAATGAGGACCTTAACTGGCTGCTGTGAGGGTATTTTAAAATTGGAAGGTCTGTTATAATACACTACTAGACCTTTGTGCAACATCTGTGTCATAGAGATGTTTCTTTTGGGAAATTTACTTGCAGATGGAGGATTGTTATGACTTTAATATGCAAATACTTAAAAAACCCAAAACCTAAAAACCATCCCAGCTATCAACAGTAATACCAAAGTATGTCAGGAATTTTCATTAAATTATGATTCCATAAAGTCACAATTTCTAACATTAAAGTTTCACTTAGAGTTCCACTTGAAAACAACTTCTACCAATGAAAAATTCAAGCGAGGATCCAGCTTTTGCCTGCCTAGGAAGCTTCTGTAGGGTTAATTTCCTGCTTACAAAGAATATACGACTCTAAAGTAAAAAATGCTTTTAAGACACAAAATTATTCATAAGGATTTCCATTTTCCAGCCAGCACTTATACTACCACAAAACTATAAATGGATTTGCAATTATTTGTAACCTAATCAGGGCTGAGATGATGGTTAATGTTAAATTTGAAGTAATCCTGGCTTTGTCACGCTCTGGCAAAGCTCATGGCTCCAAGCACAACCTGAAGACTCCATTTTTAAATGGTGGCATTGAACTAAAAACCTTCACAGTTACCCTGATCTTATTTAAAAGCTGCTGATGTTCCCTTTGTTCTTAGAGAGTGAATATTCATTTGGTAAGAAAGCAAAGGTTTAGATTCTCAGCCAGTGCAGGAGCACTGAGAACTGCACAGATTCACACCAGTGGAAGCACTGGCTTACAATTTCTGCAGGTGCTTAATGCAGCCCTCAGGAATTTTTTACTTTCTGCAGCAAATAAACACACTAATATCATAAAAGTTCAATATGGCCAATAGATATCAATTCTCCTGAAAGCCTGGTGAATGCAAAAAGTGTTTTTTAAATCTATGTCTTAAGACAGTCCATATTTTAAAAAAAGTGGAGCTCTTTGTGAAAAGTGAAATTGATCTTTCTTCAAAATCATGTAAATCAAACATTTGGTTTACCCACCACAGTCATTCCTAATGCATCCCAGGAGTTCTGCAAATAAGAATATTGATTTCAATGATCTATGGAGGCGGCGTAGCGAGGACTGACAAATCCATACTACAGCTAAATGACTCCTACGTCTTGGGTGTGGAGTTATTTATATGGTTACTCTCACATGACAAATTACTGATATAAGTTTTATTAAACCATTAACAACCATAATAATATATTTTTAGAATATTAGGCATTACATAAAGAGTCATACATAAGGCTGGAAGGAATTTTAAGGTGATAAAGTACATCTCTTTCTTTGCCAAGGTTGCACCATGTACATCCACTACAAATTAAATAAAAAATATAAGAAAATAAAATTTGGTGGGTAAAGTATGGAAAAGGAAGATTAGTACGTAAAGTTCTACTTCAGATTAGTAGATCAAGTTCTACTTCCTTTTTAATGGACATTTCAGTAGCAAAGAATTTGATTTCTGTAAGCTTCAGTTTCCTAGTCTAATAACAAGTTGGATTTATGGACAACAATGCAAATGGAAGATTTCCATTCCGTTTTCTCAGCACGGCAGACTGAGCTCACAGGAATCTGACCATAATGTGATCTACACTTCTATTGCATTTGCCAGAATTTCCCATTATTAATATCATGCTCTTCTCAACCCAGCACCTGCTCTTGAGCTCTACAAATGATTCCCTCTTGCCGTTAATTCTGCTTTGGACACTGGCCAGAAAAGTTTTCCCTGTAAGACCATATTATTTCCTACTGTCTACCAACCTCGCTTCCATAAGAAGCAACTCCATTGCCCTCAGAAAAACACGTGCCCTGGGGTGTCTTCTGCACAGCACCAGCTGGGCAGAACAACCTGCTGCATTCTCTGTGGCCTAATGAGCTGAAATAATCAGCAATGAGCTTCATCAAGCTCTGATCTGCATTCCTGTAATGAGGATCTCTTTTTCTTCCCTTACTGGGTGCAAGTAAATAACTGCCTTAGGAGAAAAAATCAGCTTTCAAATAAGAACCTTTCTATGTAACACACATTCACTGTTGCATTGTGACAACACTGTAAGAGTTTGCAAACTGATTTGCATGCAGGCTGTGAGCTGCTTTTGTAGCCTTGAAACTCGTAGTGTGTAATACTGGTTTTCACAATGGGTTTCAAAAATATGGATGGCTTAATTACAACTTTAAATAATGAAACTGCTTAATCATACTGACAGATAAAATCACCTGAAAACCCTGGTTATGTACTGTATCTGCAGCATGTCTTTGTGCTGTCATGCTGTAACTTCCATGTGTCTTAGTAAATTAGATCCGTAGTTCATTCATGATGAAATAATTCTATTATAATCCACCTTCCTTGTGACTAAATTGCATCAAGCAAACATGTCAGCTCAGTAACACTTGGTGACTACACCCTGTGTTTATTTTCTAACTGTATAACTAGAAGAGCTGCTCGGTTTTGCATTTTTACATAATTTTTCATCATGTGCTTGAACATATGCCTTTCTAGCCTTTGACATTGCCAAGAGAGTACCCAGATGTGGAAAGCAAATCAATGGAAAACCAACATCATACTTTCTTCCTGAACTACAGACATCCAGAAATCTCTAAGGCTGGAATAAACAGCTTGTGCACATACACAAATGAATTTATATTTATTGATAGCACAGCCTCTTTTTCTCCTAACCTGCATTTGTAAGGACAAAGATGTCAGTCCTACCTTAGTGAAATGCTTCAACCACCACCTGAAGGCTCCAAAGCCAACCTGCCTTTCTTGAAAGATTAACAGAGGTGCCCAAGTAGCAGCTCTGGCTCTTCAGCAACATTTTCAAAACAGTTTGTGCATGTTTTGTATAAACTCTGGTGGCACAAGGGATAAATCAGGGGCAGTGTAAAATATAATTATGAGCAATAGCTAATAAATAAGGAAGCAAATGTGACTATTCACCTTCACATCATAGCTTGGTAGGGAATTTCAGTCCTTGGCATTACATTTCTAGAGTTCCCAGAGTATTGTAGGAACAGGGTAAGTTAACAGACACTTTAATCCAGCTTGTTTAGGCATATTAATTGCTCCTTATCAAGATATTCTCTATGAATTTTTGGGGGCCTTCCCACAGTATGCTTAAAGAGCATTATACTTGTTATTATCTCATGGTACTATAGCCAGTTTTAAATTCCTTTTTATTCTATGCAGAATTTCCTTCCTTCTTTTTTTTTTTTTTTGGCCTATTTGATAAAAAAAAAGTTGGTGTTTTAGGGTCTAAAGGGCTTACTGTTACAATATTTCTAACTTCCCTTGGTAAAAACCATAACTACATATCTGAATAACAGTTTCCCACGTAAGAGCCAAAAGATAATACATAATAGGTATCGTTTCCATAAGAGTTGTCCTTGCTCATCTTAAGCCTTTGGGAACAGTAGGTCAGCACAAACAGGTCTGAAAATCCCAAACCATTGTAATATAGCTGCCACAGTCGGAAAATTGAGAAAATTGCAAAATACGAATTATAAAACCAGAAATATGTCCAAATAATTCCAATCAAATGAAAATATAGAAATGATAAAATACTCAGCTCGGTTGCTCCTTAAGGGTCTCAGAAGTTTTTCAGAAGCACAGAGCAGTCAGTGCATTTCACACTGGGCTGGACTGCAGAAATCAGAAATGCACATCATCAGATCAGTTTGTAGGTAATACTTCAGAGCTGGCCCAAAGGAACTTTGTATGTCATAAAGAAAGTTCTGGACAGCCACTGGGAGTGGTTTGTCAAGATTTTGTTATCAGCAGTGATGCGGCAGTTCCATTAAAAACATAAATTAAATGAGCTTCTTTCAGTTGGGATCCCAAAGAAGATTTTTTGGAATTTATCAGCACTGGTGACTCATCCTTGTGCTACCAAAAACTGTTTTAAAGCAAGATGCTGAATAAAAATTTGTCAAAATAGCATTTAAAGATGGAAACTGCCAATAAACTGTGCCAGAATAGGCAGGGCTATAATATTACACACTGCCATGGATGCTGCAGAGACTTTTAAAGTTCTGGAATTATTTCATCTCTGTTGCAGGATTAGTGTGATTCATTTATCATTTCTCTCTTACTGGTTCTATAGGAAAACACCTGATTTCTCTCTGTATTTTTATTAAAGGTGTAAGCATAAAGCATGTTGGAGGTCTTTTATCTAAGAGGGGAAATTTCACGCACAGAGATGATGGAAACTTGCACCATCCTGTCTCCTCCCTTAACCCTTTACGACTCAGAATACTGTGTTCTGTCCATAAATATTCACTTGTTTTCTCTCTCCCTGAGAGGGAGGCCACTTACAGTTTTCATGATATGAATGGAGTTCTTCTCAAAACCAGAAGGACACAACTAATCAGTTTCTAAAAATCCAGCATATAAGAACAACTTTTGCTCTTAAAAATGCTGCTATTTAGCTAAAAAAAAAAAAAAAAAGTCCAGATACAAAATCAATTTCACTTTACTCTCTTATCATTTAATATAAATTTCTTTCAAAAGTCAGTTCCTTGCCTATAAAGTCCTTGCACAGCAGCTGGGGATGAAGGGTTCGACTGGACATGGCTGCTTTCTGTGGGTAGAAGACCCTACTGCGTGTGTGTGGTCAGTGAAGTGATTAAATGCAAATGGAGGCCTTGCCTTGATCCTTCAGCGTCCACATGCTCACACAGACACAGATTGCAGCATATTCAGATTTATCTAAACCTCTTTCTCTACTTTCTGTTTTACAAGTGATTGTTTGGGGCTTTTCCACAATTAAAAGCACTGCAGGTTCATTTTGGATTATTCAAAGCAATTTATTTCATCCTAGAAAAGAAACACTAACTTTCTGCATGTTTATCTATTTTTTGCCGACTTAGGATGACTCCAGATCATGCAGCGCATTCCCTGTTTTTTAATGAGATCAATACCAATTTTGCCTGTGAGCTGGGAGACTATTTTCAGGGTGATAACATCCTGAAAATAATTTTCCATTTTGAATAAAAACAAGTACATGAAAATATTGTTCATTCCTGGCTCAGATGCCCTCTTCCACTAAAAAAAAAGAGTGTTCCTATTCTATTCATTTAGGGGAAGGAAAAATGCCTTTTGGCTTGACTGTCCTCATATTTGTACGAAAAATGTAATATCTGTGATGAACAGAGTGTGAAATACACTGTGCATTGTCCTATTTAATGGTATGTTTTCCACTGTCACCAAATGCTTGAATGCCTTGGTTCATTATCCAAACTATTATTTTGATCTGGTTCACAGCTTTCCAAGAATTTCAAAGAAACAGTTTTTATATTTCATATGTTATTCTTAGATGGCCCAAATGTATATTTGGCTGCCTAAATAATTCACTTAAAATCACATCTATCTTTCTATCCATTTGAGACAACTAGATAATGATTTAGGTGCCTTTTACTGGCTTTGGTAACAAAACTTTTTGTAATAAGTTCTTGGGTTTAGAAAGTGTCTAATAGTTAAATATGAGAAAAGAAATCACACAAAAAGCTGACAAACACATCATGATGATCAATTTAAACCTTTGCATGGAAAACTCAGGAATAAGGTCATGATTCTGAAAAAAAGGTAACACCTGCATTTTCAAGGAAATTGGAACATGTAAAGGGAAGGAACCACCTCTACTTGGGCATCTGGTGCATTTGTTGGGGAAAACCACAGTTTTTATTACCCAGCATTACAGACTTGACACTGGTTTTCTTTAACATGTTTCTTTCTGAACCGTTTCCCAGATTACTGGTAATGGATTCTCCCACAACTAAGACAGTTAATTTCAAGAAAGATGAAACCGGACAATCTAAATTTCCCCCCTCCCCGCATTCCTTATAAGTAACAAGGATACCACCAGTGTAAAGTCTGTTACCTCTGATTAGCAGCACCTTTTGCAGATACTCATCTCCCCTGCTAACAGGTGACACCAAAGGCACATATGCCCTGGGTTACGGCACTATGGGGTTGTGCATCCGCAGCACAGGAAGTGAAAAATTCACCTTGCAAAGGCCATTCAGTCTAATGTGACAAACAGGGCTAAATACACCGAAAGCCATGCTGCAAAGAAATCTTTAGGCTTATGAACTAACTTAAAGACACAATCTTCCCGGAGATAACTGGGCAGCCACTACTATGTAAAGGTTTCAGACACTTTTATGCAAGACTGTTATGGTGGCCATGTGGCACCACGAGGCCTCAGATGCACTGCTCAGGTAGCTACAATAAAATGTTAGTGGATCCTTGTACTCAGCCAAGAATGGAGGCTGCAGCTAAACTGTGTGCCATACACACCCACCACAGAAATGAGAGCAAGAAAATTAAATTAAACTTGGAATGACAATAAGCTCACCTTCTTGGTCAGTGCCTTGAAACAGTGAGTAGTCTCGTGGAGTAGACAGAGCCCAAACCAGCTGGTATCATAAATTTTACTGTTCCCCAGTAAGAATGATAAATGATTTCACTAGTTCACGCTTCACCCTATTCCAAGGTCACCAGATTCCTCTCAGCAAAAACAAGCTATGGATTGTTGTCACACTCATAAAGTGAGCTCAGCAATAAAGTGCTTTTACTGTGCTATGTCCATGCTTGCTACCAACTGTGGCATTGTCTTCCAGAGTCATGCATGCAATGCCATCCACAGCGTCCTGTATCACAGTGCAGATGGTCAGACCATGGACAGCACTTAGGTAAAGCCTAATTCCCAGGCTTTTCTTAAAAAACCGAAAACCAGCAACAAAGAATCTGAGGATGTGCCACTACAGAATGATCTGTTCTTAAGGTGAGGTTTCCAGAGGTATTTCAATATCTAAGTATGCAAATAAGCAACTTTAGTGTCTAGAACACTTAAATTTCCTTTTTTAAGTGTAGCCAAGCTTCTTTTCATATTGAATGGGATCATAACTTGCTTTTTGATGTGGTTTTTAAATATCTTGTGCTTTCTAAGATAGATCACTCTGGGTATATATAGTTAGAAGCTGGCATAATTTTACTACTTGGAAGTGAAAGCTTCTGACTGGCTTGTCTTCAAAACCATGCAAGTTCCTTACCAGCCAACTATTCACATATGTTTTATTTTCAGCTTCTTTTAATTTACTTGACCATATAGGCCAGATGGAGCATGAAGAAGAGATAAAGAAGCAATCTTTATGAGGTCCCTTCAAGACAAAACTTACAACAGTATCATCATGACAGTATAAATTTATCTTCATGGAAGTCTGGTCACACACCCCATAAAAAACTTTATTTATACTTTAATCTTACTTTCTTTTTCAGCTAGAAAGAACAGCTGAAAATATACAGTGGAAATCAACTGACAGTAGCCAAATGAAAAGAAATTAATCATGTGACCTAAAAAATCTTTTCTATCTCCAGTTTCTATCATGTACGAGTTTTCAGTAGAAGTTAGGAAGGTTCATGGCCAAGTTATACACAAATTTCAGTTGTTGAGAAGACATTCTTACTGTAAGATTATAAAAGCTGACTGTATTTAATTTTCAAAGTCAAAATACTTCCCACAAAACTTTGTATTATCATTAATTTAGATGCTTAGCATAGAGATTAGAAACAGAAGTCCATCTTCAGTGCTCAGAACAGCATTATCTGAGGCGACATAGTTACTCCTGACTTGCAATCTTCAATATGATTTATTTTAGATTTGCTTTGAGGCACTGTAAGATTTCATATCAAGTACAGCAGAAACTGATTCCAGACTGGTCAGTGTAAATGCAAAGCAAGTGCTATGGTCATCACACGCTTTCTTACCATGTTCATCTGTTAATCACAGTGAAGATTATACTTTGATATATGTATATATATTTAGAAGCTGAATTAGAAAAGCAAACATTCCTACATCTATATCTTTAATATCATAGTTTGGACTCAGAAATATGAAAAAAACTTGCTTTGAGAAAATACCATTTGCTGAAGTCTGTCTTCTTTCATCTAAATGATCCTTATCCTGCTTCAAATTAATAAAACTATGAAAGGCAACTCTTATCTCTTTGATAATAATTTTCTTGTGATATACTCTCAATAATAAGGAGACATTACATACAGCACAGAACATGAAAGAAGTAGTCTGCAGATTGGCTTTACACTGCATTACAAATGCCTGTGTGTCAGCATACTCTTTCCTGAAAAGGTTTCCATCACTTCCATTGCGCTGATGAAGCAGATTTTGAAAAAACGATAAATGGAAACCTTTTAGGGAACTATATGCAATGTCACGTCTCTATCCACTGCCGAAGGGTATAAATCTCTACTCACCATTTAAAATGATTCAGTTAAAACCCCTACTGTATAAAATGACTCAACCAAGTTAACTCACTGGGATCTTTTTATGTGGATGCCAATTAGAGTCATTAGAGCTACAAGTCGCAGCCCAACAGCAACAGACTTTGGATTTCCCGGGGCAGTTATGGTGGGATTGGAGTTGTTCTCCGTGGTTTTGAGAGGGGGACACAGAGAAGAGCAGGGTACCTGATCCAGTTTCCAGTGGAACTCGGCGGGCCGGAAGGTGTCGGCCTGGTCGAAGTCCTTGCGCAGCAGGAACACGAGTCTGCAGTTGTGCACGTACAGGGCGTAGTGGTGCCTGTTCATCTCTGAAAGGAGGGACCGACACCGTCAGTGACCTGAACCATCACCAACACTTTGGGTTAGGGGAATGTGTTTGAAAGCATTATACACCTAGAAGACAAATCCCAACCAAATAAAAAAAAAAAAAAAAACAAAACCATGAAAAGAACTAATTTATATTCCTATAAAATATTAAGCTATTAGAGTGCCCAAAGCAGGGCAATGAAGATGGTGAAAGGCCTTGAGGGGAAGCTGTGTGAGGAGCAGCTGAAGGGCTGTTTAGCCTGGAGAAGAGGAGACTGAGGGAAGACCTCACTGCAGTTACAACTTCCTCATGAGCGGAAAAGGAAGGGCAAGCACTGGGCTCTTCTCTGTGGTGACCAGGGACAGGATCTGAGGGAATGGCCTGAAGTTGTATCAGGGGAAGTTTAGGTTTGATATTAGAAAATGGTTCTTCACCCAGAGGGTGTTTGGGCACTAAACAGGCTCCCCAGGGCAGTGGGCACAGCCTGACAGCACAAGGAGCGTTTGAACAGCGCTCTCAGGCACATGGGGTGACTCTTGGGGATGGTCCTGTGCAGGGCCAGGAGCTGGACTCAGTGATCCTTGTGGGTCCCTTCCAACTCAGCATATTCTGTGATTCTGTGAAAATCTACAGCTGTGTTACCCAAGAGGAGAACCAGTGTTTCATATTTAGACAGTCATCAGTTGCCCAAATAAGCTCTCGAGTCACTGATGCTCAGGGTGGCACCAACCCAGCTTAGTAAATTTTTTCTCAAACCAAATTAAATGAGGAGAGATAGTAACGCTCTACTAATGTTGATATTTCCTTTGCATAACATTTTTTCAACACACAGACTTACCTGTCTTGTCAGAGTTGCAAAGAATAGTCTCTTTCTCAGCTCTTAACCCAGGACTAGGTCCATGTTTCATCCACAAAGTGATGGTGAATTGATCAGTTAAATTTTTCGGGACTATTCCGTCTGGGATTTTGGCTCCTTGCTTTCCATCAAACTTAAAAATTATGTCACTGCTATCCATGACAAGCCCAGCTGTCCAGTTAGTTGTTGTACTGGGAGATGGTAACAGGTCAATCGCACCTGAGGAAGCTCCTGCAAATTACATACAAAGAGTAACAGGATGAGAGACTAATGAAAAAGCTGTGAAGATTAATGTAATATAGGCCAGGTTCTGATTCCCACTCTTTAGATTATTTTTAATATCCAAATGGTTCTATTAGCTTCAATGCCAAACCACATAAACATTCTAAAACACAATACATTGTAAACCAGCAAGAGTTTTCTAGATTAAATGTATTGCACAGAAAACTAGAGAAAAATGTTTTAAAGTTATCTTTCTTGGAAATTTTCATTATTTTCTATAATTCAGTAATGACATTTCAAGAACTTCCAAGACTACAACCAAATTTTCTTCATTAATCTTCCCTCCCCGACAGTATGAAGATAGATGGTATGTGGGGGTGACGTGGTGTAAATGTAGGACAAGTCACGTAATGTCCTGCTGACAGCCTCAGATATTCACAATAACATCAATATGAATGTCAATACATACAGAGTATTCACCCTAAAACAGATAATATCACTTTAAGTCTGGTTTCTGGCACACACTTGATGGTTGTAACTCTGTGTGTTCTTAACTAATGACGGACTGAGACAGAAAACACGGTGGTGCCAAGCCCTGATAAAATAGCACAGTTTTTTACAACTCTGTGTTTTCTTACAGTTTAACAACCGTCAGGCACTATTAAAAACATGTAAGGAGATACCCAGAGCATTTACCTCGCTGGTGAAAGACAGCATTTAGCAGAAAATACGACTCCAAGAGTAAAAAGCACAAACAATCTTTGTATTCTTGTTGATGTTTTGTCAAGTAAGAATATGGTGAACAAACTGCGACTGCATAAAAAATCCCCTGCTAAGATACTCTTCCCTCCTTCAGCATCCAAAGAGAGAAAAAAGATCCCAGCTCTCTGCAGGAGTGCAAAATTTTAAGCCTAGAGCATGTGGAAATGTATCATATGGATTTTTAAAAAAGTATTATAGTAATGACATGAAAACATTCACATCACTCAGTAACTGAATGCCTTGACAATTCTCCAAAATTTATTACTGTAAAATGAGGCTATTTTGAAGTGATAGCAACATCAAACCTAACACCTACGTGCTTAGAGTCTGAGCACAAAGTGTATTTCTTTTATAAATTGTAATTCTGGATCATATACCACACTGCACTGCTTAAAACTCAGACGTAACCAACAGGAGCACATCATTTTACCCAGATTTATCCAGATAGAACAATTTGTGACAACCTGTGTTTTGTTTTTTTTCATTCAAGTCTCTAAAAAATAAAATTCTTTGCACAGAACACAAGAAAGATCATAATTTTCTCACTCAATTTTCTTTTGTGCTAACTTTTATGTTCTTTTTTTAAAACTTACAGAGGGAGGAGAAATTCCTTGCACCATGGTGTATTATCAAAGGAAATATGTTTTTAAATGGACACATGCTTATATTAGGCAAATTATGGGTACAAAGAAGCTTCATCCCTCTATCAACTCTGGCCACAATAATTTGGCAAGATCTACTTTTTCCAGTAGAATGAATCTGAGGGGAAACTCCAAAATGGAATTCTCTCACATTCACAGAACCATAGAATGGTTTGGGTTGGAAGGGTCCTTAAAGATCATCCTGTTCCAATCCCCCTGCCATGGCAGTGACACCTCCCACTAGCCCCATCCAACCTGGCCTTGAACACTCCCATACAGCTTGTTAAACTCTGATTTGTCAAGCTGCCCAGGTAAACTACTTTATTTTCCCAACTTAAGGTCAGCCTTGTGTGAGAGCATTTGGGTAATCAGCACGGAGCTCAACAGGTTCTACTTTATCTGCCCATATTTTTACACAGATTTATGGGTGAGTTTGGAATCTCATCCTGTTAGTGTGTGTTAATCCTGCCCAGCGAAAAACCACTGGATTATGTGCTTGGGAGATTTAGCTGGAATAAATATGCTTTTTCTATCTTCATAAATCCAGCCAGAGTCCCAGGCTGCTCGGCCATGTACACAGACAGACCTGGAGCAGTGCAAACAGGATGTATCTGGAGGCATTCCCAGAACAGTCTTGTCATCCACTGATCAGTGCACTTCCAAAATGTGGTGACTGATGTCCTTTTCTTCTACAATGCTTCCAGAATAATGCAGGAGCCACTGATGGAGCACAGTTTTGGACTGAGACCCCGGAGGTAACCCTTGCATATTAAAGTGCTTGTTTTCACAAGCAATTTATGCAGTTGGCCCCACCTCCGCTCCCAGTCCCGCGTATGTGGGCTCCAAAACTTTGTGCCAGGATAAGCACATAGTGATGCTGCCTGCTGAATTGGACCAGCCTCCTGGCTGAGCTCAAAGCTCATCAGCCAACACCACCAAGCCCAAATTATACTTTTTGATCAAATCAATTTTCTTTGAGTTTCTTGCAAAGCTACACAACCCAGGATAAAGGAGAGAGGGGGGGATCTTACCTGGAGCATGGCCTTGAATCAGTGTTTCCATGTTTCTGTTTCCCAATTGCCTTATGTGAGAATTAGCAATCCCATTATTTTCTATTTTAGATACATTTACAGGGAAAGAAGACAGCACCACACCCATCTTTCCACCAGATTCTAGGCTCCTTAACCAATTCTTGGTTTTAGTGTGATTTATTCTGGATATGTTTTTGCAGTCCAAATTGTGTCCTTTGGACAGTCTTTACTTTTTATTATTGCCAGATGACAAGGTGAAAAAATGCTTACTAAAAGGCTTTGAGGCACAACACTAATAGCTCCTTGACTTTAAAAATGACTCAAGTGTAATTTAATCATTTAAGCTGCCCACCCTGACTGTCAAAGTGAGTGCAAATCACGGAGTTCCTGAAAAGCAGCCTTAAACCATACACCATATAACAATGAATTTTAATGCACTGTCCTCAGCATCTGTGTACCCCAGATTTCCAACAGATAAATGAAGAAATTAGCACAGGATTTATAAACTGGGTCTTTAACTATGCAGAGAGAGCCCTGCATTTTATACAGCACAGATTTGTGTGTGATCACTCAGTTCTGCACTCTCTGCAATCCCACAGTGCTTCGCTGGTAGAAAAAAAATTCAGGCTTTTCTTCCTTTTCAAAGAATTTTAGCACCCAGGCATTAGTTACAATAAGGTAATTTCTGGGAGAAAAATGACTTCCAGACATATTGTAACATGCTCTCATAGGAGTTCTTTCTACCTTAAGGCTGGTAATAAATACTAAATACCAAAGTGCAAGCCAGTCTAAATGCAATTCTGATGTAAAGCACATTGTCACTTACAACCTTTTTATCCAAGTCCTATTACAAGTTTCTACCACTTTTCCTGTCTATGAAGATACAGAAAACTTAAAAAAAAAAAATATTCTTTCAGCAGTGAGATTTTTTCACCCCCCCATTTCCATATACTTTTACACCATCTATTTTCTCAAGTGCTTTCTGTTCTGTTCCTTCATGGATGTGCTGAGCAAAAGCCGGAACTTCAGCAGTAACTTCTGTCCTCCTGCCTGCCACTGCTACAATGGCATTGACAGACCTCCTGAAATCGTTTTGATCATTCTGCTTTTCACCAGCTTAGGCCTACACATGATGCAGACTATGAATTATAGTTGGACTAGTGTTGGGAAACACCCAGTTTATTCAGAAGAAAAGAGAATTCTCTTTTCTATTACTCAAGTGTCAGCAGGTAAGGCAGTGAAGCTGCACTGCAAACTGAACCTCTTAGACTTTGCACAACCTTCCTCAACTAAGGAATTTTACACCAGCTGAAGGCACCTACTTTCAGCCCTACACTTAAAATGATAATATTGCATATACAGTGTTTTATATCAAGGTAATGATTTGGTGGTTTAGGTCCTGTTCATAGTGATGTGCTCTGAATGACTGAGCCATTTGCAGTTCAGGTCTGTAACAGGATAAAGCAATGCTCCTTTTTCTGCCAGTACAGGTTCTTAGAGGAGGCAAAAGCACTTCACTTTAGCTATAACATATTTATTGTTATTTAAATGTTAGTATTTTATGAAATCAAGCCTTGCTCAGCCTCTCAGATTTAGTCTTACCAACAGGATGAAGATGCATACTGTTGGCAGATGGGTTCTCATCTGCTTTTCTAGGATCCCAGTCAGATGGAAAAAGATACAGGATTATAATTGTGATTGTTTCTGTAATCTTAACTAAGCAATTTTCAAGTTTAAAACATTCAGCTTTTATGACAATGCTACTACTCCCATTAACCTTTACTTACTTCTCCCCTCTCCACTGGTAATCTGTAATCATAACCACAAAATATTTTTCCCTGGGACTTGGCTCTCCATTTTTTATAATTTAGCACCACTGGCTGATAATTTTCATTTACAAAATTATTTCTTAAAGGTTGGTGTAATGCAAGCCACACACCAAAGCACCCCAGGGCAAAAAACAAGCATTTAAATGGAAAAAAAATTGTATAATTGCTGCTGTAGCTCAGACAGGAGCCAGGGAAAGAGACATTGTGGACAAGATGAGAATTAATGTTCCACACCATCAGGACTTCAGATGAAGGCTCCAAGAAGACAGAAATTTAGAGGAGAAGGAGAGACAGCAGACCTCAAAAGCCAAAAGGCTTAATATGTAGCCAGTGCTTTGCTATATACAGAATATTAAAGTCTGAAAATATACAGCAGTATCTTTGAGTCTTTAATCTACCTTTCAAATATAATATTTATCTTTGACACCAAATTATTAAAAAGCATGAAAAGGGAAGAAAATAATTAGGAAACATTTCTCCCTCCACCCAGACAACTCTTAGCTGAAATTCATGTTTCTTAGATATTTTTGCTACAATGATTGCCCAAAACATTCTTTTACTTTTTGTTTGTTTGGCACAGTACTTAGCAGAACAGCAAGGTGAGTCAGGAAGACTCAAACACAACATGGAGATTCAATTCCCTTCAACTCCCACAATCTTTCTATGATGGCAAATCTATACCTGAAATCTCACTACACTGTCACACTAGTATTCGTAGCAGAGGGGAGAAAGAAGGAGAAAGAGGCAGAATGAGGAAGGAGAAAAATAGAAAAGGGAATAGGAGCAGGAGAGAAAAAAATTAGCAGGGAGAAATTATGAAAAAGAGTGAAAACATGGAAAAGAAGAACAGAGCGCCCATCAAATATCACCACTCTCTCTATTTTCATTGCTGCATCCGAAACGAGCCAGCTGAGCTAAACCCAAGTACTGCATGCTTACAGGTGACAAGGAATTGGTGCTTTATCTGGAAAAACATATTATTATGTCAACTGAAAAACATGCTCATACCACATAATTTCTGCAGAGACTTTTCTGAGTACGTCTCACGATCACAGCCCTTTCCAATGTAGTTGGTCTGCAATTCAATGGTGGTGTGTATGGAGGAAACTGGTCCATCACATGTTTCTAGATGAATGCTGGGAAACAAGGGCATGCTTCCAGAGCCAGGCTTGTATTCAATCCGTTTGTCCCAGTCTGGAAAAAAACAACAACAAAAAAAAAACAACAACAAAAAACCCAACAAGATTCAATAGTGATTAAAAAAGTGAAGGGAGTTATATAATTTAAAATGACATATTGTTCTCAAAGGTCACTGTCTAAGGCCAAAAAAAAGTTCTAAACTTGGCATCAATAAATTACTGTCTTAAAAAAAAATTGCATTTTGGTCTTCTTTTTATAAGAGTGCCAGGATCAATTAAGTAATACTAGTGCTGCTGGAGTCCCACAAGCATGGGCTACATACATACCCTGACAAGAAGTGCTAATTGGTGTCAGACTGGATCTCCAATGTCCATGTCCCTGTGACAGACTACAAGCTGACTCTACAGGGATGAGGCTGTCTGCTGCACTGAGTTTGGTCAGATTTCATAGTTTTGTGACACTGAACAAGTATCTCTAAGGACCAGGCTATATCCATCAGTCTAATATAACACATCTGTAGTGCCACTTTTTGTCTCCAAACACCTCACTAATTTTGTGAAGTATTAATGACAGGAAGTTACAGCTGAGGACTGCTCATGCTCTTAGCCAGATCTGACTAATCTGTGGTTTTGCTTATGCAGATGTCTCACAGCCCATAACATTTAAACAATCCCTGGCCTTAGTCAGCCACCTGTTTGTGCCATACATACCACGATGCTGCTCAACTGGAGCATTAAATTTTTTAAATCCAATTAATTATGGTGTTTGCAACCTGCTTCAGAGAAAACCCAAACAAGCAGCAATAATTAAAAACATGTATTTCAGCTATCTTTGGAGTTCATATTTTCACTGAATCATAGAATGGTTAGAGTTGGAAGGGATCTTCAAAGATCATTTAGCCATGGGCAGGGACACCTTCCCCTAGACCAGGTTGCTCCACGTCCCATCCAACCTGGTCTTGAGCAATTCCAGTGATAGGGCATCCACAGCTTTTCTGGGCAACCTGTGCCAGTGCTTCACCAGCCTTATAGGAAAAAATTTCTTTCTTATATCCAAAACTATTCAGCTCTGCTGTCTAACGGGCACATCTGTGTATCTGTAGAGCTTGCCACAAGAAGTGGCACCGTGGCATACTCTCACATGCAGAGCTTAAGTTTCTCTCACTTTTTTTGTCCTGTGTAAAAGAGAACTCCATAAATGGAAAAATTCTAGGTCCTTGAAGTCAATGAAATCTCTGAAAGCAAATGGACAGAGACATTCTTCCTAAGTATCAGTGGAAAAAGGAGTAATACTATATACACAAGTATATATATACATTAAGTATGTAAAGAAATTTGGTCTTTTTCTACAGATCTTATTTTCAGAAAGGTTAAAAAATAGTGCTCTCTCCCACTGCCTTAGACTGTATTAAACATTCAAAAGAAAATCCAAACATCCATGTGACCATTCTGAAATGTAGGGCAATCATTAGTCCAGAGTCCAGACAAAGACAGGATGATATAAGTCACTGGTCTGTATTTAAGAATTCCCAGATTTTCTTTATGAATTTTAATCCTAATGGTAATGATGCAGCATTTTGTTATGGAGAGGAAGCTCAGACTTCATGGAACATTCTGAGAGCACGTTTAGTATCTATTTTTACTAAAATCTTTAGGACTTGTACATCACTAAGACAACTATGACTACTTTATTGCCTGTGCACATATCAGTTGAGTTGCTATTTCAGTTGTAATATTCAGGTAATTCAGCCCATTTGTTCCCTATTGAGTTAGATTTGATCTACACTATTGCATAATGTCTCTGCAATTGTCAACTAAAACAGTTCCATTAGAATTTCAAGTATCATATATGGTATATCATTGCAATAATAGATTTCTGTTCCCTATCCATTGCAGAAAATTGAGGTGAACATTTTTCCAATTGAACAAGAGCAGTGAATTTTTTCAGATACTACAGGTAAAAAAAAAATATATTGCTAATTTGCTGGTTTGTATATTAACTAGTAACATATGAATTATTGATCTTTATAGTCTTTCATTCATCAGTTAAGATATTATATTCCTCTGTCCAAAAGAGAAAATAAAGAAGATCATATACATATATGAAACATTTCTGACCATTTCAGCAGCTTTCAGCCCATTTTAATTTCTCAGCTACATCAAATTAACCGGAACTCATGCAAAATATTCATAAGTGAATGTGAGATGTGACTGAATTATGAACTGCAATATATCTGCAACTGCACACTCACCTCCAGTTATATGAAGAAATTCTTATAAAACAAAATGCCACAGCTCACAAGGAAGAATAATGGAGGCCTTCTGTTTCTGCCACATGGATTGGAAGAGGTGTTTTGCTTCATGGTATTACCTTTCAGCTTGGCAGAAGTGGTAATTTGTACCCAGAGATCATAAACCCTGCACGTTCTAAATCACTTGCATTTATCTCAGCTCTAAACTGTAAAATACCAACTAGGCTTGAACAAGTGTCTTTGTAGCTGGGCCCACTGAACTATCACAGAGCAGTGTTCATCCTAAACCCCACCAGCACTTCTTTCACTGACTTACTGCAGATTTAGGAGTCTGCCAGGAAGTTCCTCTCCATGCTGAAGGCATTCCCAGGCAGGCATGAGACAATACTGAGGTATGATACAACCCTGTGATAGCATGACAGTCCTCAAAGGCAGCAACAGTTCTGATGCAAAACAACTGGCTTATTTCTTTACAACCTGTGCCCCCAGTATTGCAGCATCCCAGAGTTGTTGAAGCTGAGGCCAGCTCCCTCTGGACCTCACCACCAGTACAGTTAGGAATGTTGGGAAGCACTTAAGTTAGAACAAGCAACAAGCGGTGGCAGTGGGAAGAGCTTATTGTGAGAATAACCCGAGTCTTTAATTTAATTTTGAATGGGGTAAAGGCTGTTGTTTTTCCTTCTCCCAGATTAATATCCTGCGTTGGATTTATTAAAAAGATCAGCACCTTCACTTCAGGAGTGTGGTGGCACTTTTTCAATTCTTCTAGAAGTGACTCAAAGGAAATGACTCATGTAACCTGCGTCTGCAAAAGCCTCTGAATTTGGATATTTAAAAGATGTATCTGTAAATATGCCTACTACGCAAACAGTCAAAAGATATATAATTCCACCTGAACTGGTAGCTAGCACTTAGATTAGCTAAACCCAACCAACAGGGTTCTTCCTTTGACACAAATCTGCTACACCACCATGTTACAGTGCAAGTGTAGGAAGGTAAGTACCGTCTCCCCAGTCAGGGGAGAACACTCCTATGGGGAGAATCTGAATAAAACTAGCACTCTTTAGTCCTGTGGCCTTTGTTTGGATTTTTAAATTCAGCAGGCTTTTGCTTGTCACTTGTGGCACGAAGCTGCTCCAGACAACATAAGAGAGCCCCAGCTGGATTATACCCAGAGCACAACATCAGAGTGTAAACATCACCGTGTCACGTTTATGGCTCAGATTTCATCAGTTATAAACCAACTGTGTACACTTGGATCTTCATCTCCGGAATATTCAAACTATTCCAAGATCAAAATGGATCAAACTTCAGTGAGAGTTTGAGCCTTTAAAAGTAAGTCCCAATGCACTAAATAAATTTTCCTTTTAACAGAAAGACAATGTAAAGACTTACCTTGATCTCTACACTTAACACATTCTGTATATGACTGTCTTTCTTTGTGATCCATGTTTTAAATTTTGATTCATTTCTAATGCTAGTTGACACTAAGAAGCATTTAATCTGATCTTTTTCCTTGAAGGAGGGTGGCACTGGTGCAGAGGAGTGATCTGATTCGTGTCTCCTGCACATGTGTGGCCCTAAACTTTGACTCCATCTCATGACATTAAAAACGATGGCAATGTAATTAAAGACAATTGTAACTCAGTGAAATGCAAAACTTCTCCCATGCTGGACTGATGATGTGCATCTTGGTGGCTAAATGCAAGATAAAATTTATGTGGTGATGTTAGTGAGTCTCTGCAGCATCTCTATGTAATCGCTGGAACATAAGGTTCCCAGAGCAGTGTAATTGGTATCTCTTCTGTTTCCTCTGCAGCATCTTCACATCTGTGCTATCCACGTAGTCTGGAGACTTGGCTAAAGGTTACTCTGCTGCCTTTTTTATGGTTTGGATTTTTTTGTACTGTTGGGTTATTTTCGTGGTTTTTTTGTTAATATATACACTTCACAGCTTTGCTGAAGTGTGGGGTCTTTAATTAAACATTTTTCCCCTCTAATAATTCGAAAATCTGAAACAATTTAGAACAAATAAAAATTAAACAGAACAAAACAAAAACACTTCACATACAAAATCAGAATGTCTCTGTAATTTTGCCAAAATTACACTTCCTTTCATGATCTCTGAAACTCTCTGTATCTTAAAAGCAGTAGCCAGGCAGCTCTAGATGCTGTACAATGACATTTGGAAGAGCAGTGCACTGCCCTCACAAAACTCTAATTTTCTTTCAACATCATGAATTTACCAGAAAGTGCATGTTGCCAGAACATCATGTGCTGCAGCCCCTCATTGTCCATGTGGAAAGATCAATGGCCATAAGACATTTCCAAAATGGAAGCACTTTGGTCCTTGAATTTCTGCTTTGAACTCAGATACGGGAGTTTTTAGTGAAACAGACACTGGGTAACAGTTCCTGTGTATTTTCTCTTGGGCAGCATTTTCTCTATATTTAAGGACTTACAAATAGTGCCAATCTCAAAAAAAATAATTTCAAAGGATTTTAATTTCCATATGGAAAAAAAACCCCACCAAAACTCAAAAGACACACAAAGCGATCGCATTAACTGTTCAGTTCCTTTGTTTCCTGATTAATCCTCCTCAAAATTCTGAAAAAGGAACATCCCTACTTGCAAGAATAGGAAATCTCAGCCTTGCAACAGACTTATCAAGAAATTCGGAATTCTGTTTCTTGGCACAGTTTAAAGGGGGGGGGGAAAGCTGAGGCTAACATTGTTATTTTAATTTTAAATTATATCCTGAATGTTAAAATGGATCATCTGTTATGCTGTGTCATCTCAGAAGGAAAGTCACCAAAAAGACTGGCAGTGCCTGTACGCCTGGACCTTTTGTTTCTGTGAAGATCCTGAACAACTTAAAATATCCAGACTGGTCAGGTTGTCTAAGTAGTTTCACATTCATGAAACCGAGTACTTCCCAAGGGAGTCAATTTGGTCAGATGTCCCCTGGTTAACTGGCCACAAATCAGAGACTGATCCCCAGCAGGATCAACATCTCTTTGTGATGCCTGGAATATAATACAATTGCTAAGTTTTAAAGGGTCAAGCAGCCACCACTAACAGAAAAAGAAATATTTCCCTTTAATAACACACACATACATTTTCCCCATTTTTAAACTAACATATATATGTATATAATGTCCTTAAATCCATACATACATGAATACACATACACATATATACACATGAACAAATACATAAAATATTAATGTTTTTAACCAACACTGCAAAATAATCAATAAAGTTCAGGTAATTTTTAAAGGGAGAAAATATCAGTTTCACATCCAGCAACACCAGTCATAAAATAAAAGAAGGCTCATAAACATTTTTAGGTTTGACAGCCAATCTACAAGCCAGTAACATACAAGTGACAGGACTACTAAAGTATGTGAAATAAGTGATTTATTGAGGAAATGATAATCAGAACGTCTGACTCAGTTAAAGGTCCTCCACAGCAAAGAGAAGACTCAAGTGAATATCCAGAGCTCTAAGGCACCATGGTTTGCTAAGAGATTTGAATGCACATCTCAAAGCATAAACAAACATTCATATACACCTTTCCTCCCTGCAGCATGTTGGTAGTTTAAAAAGAACAACAAAAATGAGACAGAAATTTGCACTAGTACAGGGCAGTAGTAAAGTCTGCTGTTGGAAGAGTTAGTGAACCATAAGGGAATAGCTGTTGTGCTTGACCTAGTGACACTGAATTCTCCATCAGGTCACGAAGGCCCATACCCTAATGTGCCTAATTATGCAAAATAAGTATATAAGCATTGAAAAATATGAAACAACAGCATAGGTTAAGCTATTATTTGTTGTGAGATTGCATTTGAACAATAACAGGTATTTCCTGCAGAGTCAGAGCCCCAGGGGCACTAATAAGCCCTAATGAACCTCCACAAGCCTCACCTGGGGCCTCCATTTGCACCAGTGGGCCAAGAGCTCTGTTTTAGCTCGGCCCCATCAGGCTTGGCCTGACTCCTGGTGCACAGGGGTGCCGGTCACCAACTCAGCCACAGCTCTGGCCATGGGGTCTCTTTATCCAGAAGTCGAGCCTGGACTTGGTGTTCTGGCTTGACAGCCCAGCCTCATCATTACAGACCTGCCTGATCCCCAAGTATGTGGATACACTTGCTGAGACCTGCCTCCTTCCCTGAGGACAGCAGGGTGAGCACTTGCCCTTGGTGAGGAAGGCTCTGCCAGCTCTGTTATTACAAGTGGTGCCTTTTCTTTAGGAACTAACCTTGCTCTTGCTGCTCCTTTATACCAGCTTTAGAGGCAGCCAGAGAATTCCAACAGCTCTACTGAAAGATGTGCAAAATGCTTCTCAGATTCTGAGACAGACTCTGAAAAACTGCATTGGACCAGTGACTGAATTCAATGAATTGAGTATGTCAAAACTTGTGTGGAAAGTCTTCAATTCTTAAGGCCACGGTCTGTCTAAGAATATGTGGAACCTTTTACATGCAGAGAAAAAAAAAAAATCATAAGGAAAAGCTTCAAACCTAACTGGATATCCCTTAGTGCTTTAACTTCTGAAAAGAGGAAATGTTAATGGAACCATCAGCTGTCAGCTACACCTCGGAGATAAGAAATTTCTCAATGAAAAAAATTCTCCAACGAAGCTCATGGAGATCTTGCAGATAAAATTAAAACAAAAGGAAAAGACTTCTTTTGTAGTTGTAAATGTAGAAATGTGAACAAAATAATCTTCCAGAGGCGTACGTGGAAATTAGAATCTAGTTAAATAGGTTTAAAATGAATGGTTTCTTGTATCAGTTAAGATAGGAAAGGCAGGGTTTAGTGTTTCAGTTGTCACAGATAAGCAGAACTACAGAGAGGGCAACAATGGGTTACTGTGAAAATACGAAATTCATGGTACACAGAGAAGTAACTGGTAATGATCTGGGTGAGTCTGCCTTGGGAGTGTTACTTGATATTTCCATTTCCTGTCTTGGCACAAAACCAGGACTGTGTTAGTTACTTATGCTAGGGAAAAGAACAGAAGGCAATGCTACATTAGAAGTCAATACAGAAAGAGGATATCCCAAGCACAGAATCAGATGACCTTGAGAACTGGTGTTACAGAAATAGTGCTTAGCAGTAATGATACAAAGTGCCAGCTCATGCTCAGGAACTTCAGCAAACTGGTGGGACATCACTGAAAAATGGCAAATGGATACAGCCAGGCAAAAGAAAGGTAGTCTTGGAATATATAAAGCACTGTGTTTTCAGTAAGAAACATATGAAATCTCCTGGAGTGCTCAGGGAAGATGCATTCAGCTGTAATGCATACACAGAACTTACTGAGGAAAGGAGAGCACATCTTAAACATTAGACTGAAATAGGTATGATATGACTGCTTTCTCTAAATACATCTGGTAGTCAAAGAAAACAATAGTGCTGATACAAATACATAAACAAATACGAACTTAGGTAAATTTTAAGTTTAAAAATCAATAGTACTCGGGAGTTCAGTTAATTTTCAAATGCTTGGAGTGGTTATGTAGAATGGGTATTCTACTAAAATGGTGCCCTTCAAACTAATAGCCAAATATAAGCATTTCATTATGAATACCTTGTTTAAAGGATGTACGGCTAATGCATGCACAGCAGTGCCAAGCCCAGACTGGCATAAAGATTCCCTGCTTTGCAATAAATGTAATTTTTAAAAAATATTGGTAAATATCTTAGAGCTAAGACAAACCAAGCATTGTATTTGAAACTGCTAGGTATGTGCACAAGAGTAATAGAAATTGATTTATATTTATTGCAGAAAATAGCCCTTTAAAATAGTTCCTGAAGACTAGGAATATTATTCTCATAAGCAAGGTTTCTGCACTTGACGACCCTCCTTCAAATAGCCAATTGCTTTAGTAATCATATTCCTCCTTGTTAAAAGCACTGGCAGCACAAAAGCCAATACAATTTTGGTTTTCCTCAGTAATTGCATCTTACTAGAAAGCCCACATGAATACCCTCTTCAAATCACTCGGCAAATAGCACCTGTGATGTACGTTGACTCAGAAGTGATCTAAGATCACTCTGCTACTAAAATAGAAGGTCCTGCCCTTCTCTGTACAAAAGGAAGATTTTCTTTCAGGAGGAAATGCAAGCTGACCCGACATGCACACAGGCTCTGAATGATTTTTCAGCATTAAAGAGGTGGTAGGAATGTGCCTTTTGGTGGTGGCAAAGCCCTCGGTCACCGAAGTGAGCCCTACATGCCTTAGAAAAGAAGTGACATGCACTATGTTTAATACATTAACTACCTTTATTAAATATTTTTAGAATCTATTAGGTGAATAAACAAAGAGAAGCCTTTATTTCAAAACTATTTTTAAGCAAACACTACTTAGAAAGTTAGTGAATTTTTCAGGAACATCTCTTTTTTTTTAAGACGAATTTGAACTTCAACTTTATTTTGTTACCTGAGGTAGTTAGGGGTGTGTGTGTATATCTTTTCAGTTTGGTAAAAAACACTTGAGACTGGATGCTGTGAAATCCTGTTTTCTAATCCAAGTAATTGTCTTTTAAACTGGATCTTAGCCACCATCGCTTATGCAAGGCCATATGAAATTTGGCAGGAAAAAAAAAGTCTTCTTTAGTCAGAGCAGCCAACGTGACTTCTAATTTTTGGACTGTAGTCTTTGCTACACGCTTATCTCCCCAAGAAACATATTCAGCCTTCCATCTTTGTTTCAGGAGAGCAGAGTTCTCTCATACTTTACTGGGGTATTCAGCTGGTTGGTTTAAAAGAGTTTTTTTTTGTTTTAATAACTACTTTCTGTCCAAAATTAATAGCATTCTGGGGAGCAACCTGACTTGTGGCTTAATTGTCAATAATTGAGCAGACCTTTAAAAGCCTCAGAACATATTTTTTAAGTTTCTGGGGACATGATTCCGCCCCTCCTTTTTTGAGGTTAAACTCCTCTATTTTCTCCCCACATAGTACATCATTCACCAGAGAGCTTGGAATAGAAAAATTGTTTTCGATTTTCTGCTACCCTGCATCTTTCGGTACACCGGTTTATATTTAATTTCCATTTATTATATTTGTTATCCCACCCACCACACAGGGACAGTAAACAGTTTTGTTAAAACTGTTCCTAAACAGCAGAAAAAAGACAAGACAATATTACAGTGCCATAAATGAGCTAAAGGAAACCTGGTTTAGACTGCAGGGCTTTGACTCTGTCTAATTTCACCTTACACTTTTTAATGAAAATATTATATGGCTATTTAGTACTGTGTTGCCACAAGTCCCTCTACCCTGCCCTGAATAAGGCAGATGTAACGTTACAGAAATCTGTATTTGTGACATTAAAGCTACTGCAGTGAAAGGAACCACAGTGGAAGTGAATCTACAGGAAAAAGTGTAGTGTGTGCTTTGTGTCCACAGAACTGAAACCAGAGGCAGGGCCCTGGAGGGGTGGACAGAACCCCAGGGAATGTGTTGAAGATATTCCTTAGTTTGGAAACCCACTAATTGTGTTTAAAAACCATTTTAAACAAAAACTCAAAGTATCTCCAATTGTAGATCTACCCCTTATTGTGTAGAAAATACTGTCATCTAGCTTTTCATTATAATGCTGTCTCTTTACCTGCCTGGCACCACGGGATCACTCCGTTGTTTGAAAATCATGGAAATGCAAACACAGCTATCATCAAGAGAATTTGTAGCACAGCCCTAAAAGTCAGTTGACAAAAACCCATCAATGAGAATTTCCAATTAAAATAACTGATTAAGAATTAATTCAGTTCATTGATTTACATTTTTATCCTTGCTTAGGATACTAATAACATTTTAGAGTGATCTTAGAGTGGTTTGATGTCAGTTTGGGTCAAGTTTGTTTCTAAAGTAGCCTCTTAGTAGAGAGGAGAGTTTTTTGCTGAAAATGCCTGTGTGGGAATGCTTGTTGGTTGTTATTAATGTCTGTCATCAGAAAGTAAGAATTTAATGAAGACTCCAGTGCTGTTATCCAAGGGAACATTGATTAAAGGACAGCACCTTGGCTTGTTGAGTCTTATTTGCTCTGCTATACATGTCAGTCACACTGAACTGGCCTTGAGAAACAGCAATAATTTTGTACATTGTTTTATATAAAGGCTATTCTCCCCTGTCCCAGACCTGCGCAATGCAGGTTATTTGAAGGGCATCTACACTGGAACTTGTTGCAGTGAAATTTTTAACACTGAATTTGCATTAGACTACTACAATCTCTGATCATGACAGTTGCATAAAAAAGGGCACAATATTTCAAAATTACAAAAGCCATTAACTTTCAAGAACTAAGTGCCAATGCTATAAATTGAAAATTCCAAGTATTTATTTGTTCAACCTAACACTGAAGAATGAGAGAAAAAAATCACGTAGTATTTTATCAACTTCTATATTATAACCAAAGACTCAGAATATTTATCTCTTCTGTCAAAAACGTCCCATTATTTTACCTCCCTTAGTCACCCAATCTTTACAAACATAGCATTATTTCAAAGAAGATGGAACATACCTGCTGGCTGCCCCTTCGTGGGGAGGTCACAGAGTGACAAACACAAGGGAAGAAAGCACACTAAAAATATCCTCCATTCCTAGTCTCCAGATTTCCTCTTTAAGTACCAGAAATAATCTTAGTAAGTTTTGCTTACTGGATTTTTTTTTTTTTTTCCTAGCAACAGTTACTTTTTACAGATACCTGATCAAACTGGAAAACAACATCAGCTCTGTGAATTTCTTCACCTTTAAAAATAAGTGGGCACAAGAAATCTCACTGAGGGAAATGTATAAATTTCTGGAAGTATTGCGTTGCAGCTCATTTTCAAGTTAAAATTAACGACTTAGTAATTAAGAACTAAAGCCCTACCTACCCAACTGTTTACCTAAAGACCTCACACCCTGAGTAGGAAACATATTCCCTTGCACTTCGTGCTCTTCAACCTGGGGACATGCCATGGAGGTGTCACCTGTTTGACAGATGGTTAAGTTATAATCCCGCAGGGATGACATGGAATAAGATGGAGCAGAACATATTGAGCTATTTCATATTCTTACTTCACCTATGACAAAGGCCTATCATAAAACTTCACCAGACCAGAAGGGAGAATGACTATTCGTGCCAAATTTCCACAGAAATAAACAAAAATGAGTCCTAGCAAAGCGTATCCTTTGCAATCTGAGATGCTTTAGACAAGCTGCTTTAAACTTTCTTATGTACTGGATTCTTTTTTTTTTATTTGATTTGTTGCTTTGTGTATTTGCTATTTTCTCTATTTGCTCACCATCACAGGAAAAACAACACTCTGGCAGCCTCTCATACTGAGTACTTAGTGTTAACCCAAATACCAGCCACACACAGCTCTGACTTGTAGAAGAGAAGAAAATAAACTTTACATGCATAGAAGAACAATAGCTGAATTCCAGCTTCTCATTAAAATCTTAACTACCTTGTAAACACTATATATAAAAACCCCCAAAACCAGCCAAGCCTCATTAAACACCATTTAAACACCATTAATAGGTGTTTTTGCAAAAATTATTCCATCAATAAAATACCTAAAATGGAAGTAAGACGGAAATTTAAAAAAAAAAAATCAACAACTGCTCCCATTTTAATAAAAATTCCAAGCTAATTTGGGAGTATTTCATTTATTTGAGATAACTCCATAAAATGGAAATAGAACATTTCTACAGTGTGAAGAGACCATATTGGTTTTATGGAATAAATCATGAGGTTTTGAACAATAAGATCAGTTAGAAAACATGGAAATAGCTCATAGGTATTATATTTTTTTCAACAAAAATGTTCTTCAAAGTACTTGGGTAGATGGGGAACCAGTACATCCCCAAAAAATTGAAATGTGGTGAGTCCTCGTAGTGAGGACTATGAAAATGGAATCATGCTACTGCAAATATGTCATTAGAAGGTCCTCTAGACCAGGGCTTCTCCTTTTACAAGGAAAACCTTTTTTTCCTTCTAAATGTCAATCTGCCAATTTACCTTTAAGCACAACAGCCAAACTGATTTTTTCCTTCTCAATCATTCTGGTTCAAAACTACAGTTATGAAGGTCAAGTTACTCCTGAATGGCATCTGCATAATGTGGTTACATCCAATGGGTTTGTCCCTAATCCAGCCCTCATTTTCATCTTAATTCCTTGTAATTAGTGGCATATCTATCTTCCTAGCACATTGCCAGCTGGGGTTTTCTCCATTTCAGACAGAGTGTGGGTCCTTATAACCTTTTTAGAAAATCAGTTCCTCCTGAAACGTCTCAATCTGAAGACAGCAATCAACACAGAAAATGCCTTTCACTCCCACTGCCAGGTGAGTGTGCCCTGACTCATAAATGCTCATGAAAGCCAATTCTGTACCTGGAACAAGATAATCTGAACAACTCTGGTTCATGTGGGAAAAGTACCTTGTCATGGTGGCTTCAAGAGTTTTCTTTAAAGGAATAGTAAGATACAGGCAAATCATCAGCATTTTTTTTTTTCACTTTCCAGTACATTCAGACTGAAATATAAGGTAGCTTATTAGAATAGAAATTTATCTTACTCCCTTTTTTCTAGTATATTCTTTGTTCTGACTAGAGAAAAAACATGGCAAATGGAAACCACCACGGGATTATTATCCACTCTGTTGGAATGAAGCATAAGAAATAGCAAGTTTTCCTCAGCACTGCAGTAAGCACCCTACTTTCCTTCCTGTGAGGGGGAGGTAGAAGAGGAAGAGAAGAGGAAGAGAAGAGGAAGAGAAGGGGAAGAGAAGGGGAAGAGAAGGGGAAGAGAAGGGGAAGAGAAGGGGAAGAGAAAAGAATTTAAAATAGATAAGCTATTAAACCTTACCTTGCCAGCCTGGCTTGCACACTGGTTTGACATTAACTCGGACTAAGACATCTTCTGTCGCGTGTTTTTGCCCACAGTCAAAAGCTGTTACCATTATCTCGTACTGGTGCTGTTTGTCATAGCTCAGTTTCTCAGTGTTCCTGATGTTACCTGCAGATTCAATACAAGCAAACATTCAGAGATTCATTCTTGGCTAAGCATACACAGGCTGTGACATTTGGGTCCTGGTTAATCAAGTCCTTTGTGACTTCAGGCTCTTTGAAGCACATGGGACATCCACAGGCAGGACAGTTACGAGGAACAGGAAGTATCTTCTTTCAATCCGTCAGAAAAATAAAGAAGTCCTTAGGTAAATATAAGATGCTGCGGATATAACGTGGGCATCTTGTGTCACATCTTGAAACCTAAACCATGAGTAGGTGCACCCTCATCTTCCACACCTCTTTAATGTGTCAGCCACATTCCTGAGATCCACTGCTGAGCATCTGCCTAGCCTAAGGATCTTCCCGTTTTTCCAAAAGCTATTACCCCTCAGATGAGATTTTTAGCCCTTTAACTTGTTTCCCTGGGTTTTAAAAATAGAAAAAGCCCCCAGAATCACCTTCTGCATTAGAGTGTTAGCAGTGTTTGATACGATATCGCATGAAAATAAAACTCGGCAACAACAGAGATTGTCTGCTGAACCTGACACACATATAAAGGGGACAAATTATCTGTTTCAGGAACAAAGACATTGGAACTTTCAGAAGGGAAGGGAAAGATCTTAGAGTAGTTCCTGCAGGACTGGAAGAGTACTGTGCAGAGTGTATGTTTTTGCTGTTAACAAGTTCAGCATTTTAATTCTGTCCATTTGCACTGAAATTTACTTCTTGTACAAATTGAAACTTCAGCCTGTTTAATATGTTTCACACTTTTGCTCAGGGTTGTTCGTTACATCACCTCTTTGAATGAGGATTTTTGTTTTAGAACTCCAGAAACAAACTTACACTGGATCCCTGCTACACATTACAACTGCTTACAAGCAAGGACCACAAAAATCAAGTCATGTGGGCTAAATTTGAAATGGGAGCCCTCAAATCCTGGAATTTAGTCAAATACAGTGAACTGATTCCCACAGGTGCTGGTCAAAGTATCTGTTGTTATGCATGCAATGTTAGGCACTGTTTGCAGATTTGGGGTTTATTTTCTTTTTTTCCTCTTTTCATTCAAATGAATGAAAGACAGGAGAAAGCTGACAAACGCAACTTCTTTTAAAAAGTCTTTCACTAAACCTCCATTAGTTTGACAAGACTTTTAGCAGGTGTCTCTTGTCTCTGATGCACACTCCTTATCTTGTCAGAGCCCACCACTTTTCTTTCTTCTACTACTACTACATTAAAGCCAACTTTATCAGCTTAATTGAAACTGTCAGGCCAGGCCTGAAGGAAGGCTGGTTTTGCATTTATCACCATCTTCAGGTTCAAAATCTGTAGTCTAAACAAACCCTTACTTACATCCGCAGTTAAAATCAGGCCCAATACCCCATTCGCTGTTGGCTTTGAGTCTCACTCCCTTTCAGAGCAAGCACAGAGGAGGACAAGCCCTCTTATTATTTCTGTGTCTCAAATGGAGAAACAGAACACCTACTGAAGGCTAATATGGAAACATGTCCTACAGCTTCTGTGGCTCTGTCTCTGGGGTACCTCATCTCACCAGGTCTGCCACCTAGACTCCTCTTCCCTCCACAAGAACATAACAATACCAACCACTTCATTGTTCTTGAATTAGCAATTGGCAAAGCAATTTAATCCCATTTTACTATCTTGAGTTGCTTGATTAGTAGATGCTTAAGAGCATTTAATGAAAAGTCACCACTATATATACTTAATTACTGACTTGATATCTGCTCAGTTGTTCTTCCCTTTCTGCATTATATTAGTTCTTACATGACTCTTTATATTTCTCTATTTGCTTCTCTTTTGTATTATTTTACTCCATAATCAGCAAAGAGAATTCTCAAGAAACCAAAATGGCCTGAACCTACACTAGCAGACTGCTAGATTTGTGTGGCACATTACCTGTCCTATAAGAGTTATAAATCATTACAACATATTTACATTTCACTAAATCTCTCTTCCAAGATTTGTATTCCACTGTGGTCTTTTAAGATTCAGACTACAAAGATTCTCACTACTATGTGTTATTCTGGAAGGTCATTTGGATGTCTTGCAGATGTTACCCAATAGTTTATTGATTTCCTAATAATTGGTTTTTTACCTCTGATCCTTTATGATTGTTTGGTTTTTAACAATTTAGTCAATATGATTAAAAAGTAAACAAAGAAGAGAAGCACTATAAATACAGACTAATTAAGGTTTTAGAGCCAATAGTCTGAAAGTTTCTATGCACACGTCACCCACAGACAAACAGAATTTAATATTAAAAGGAGAAAAATGTAATGGGAGAAGTAAGCACATTTCTACACAGTTCACAACTAGGTCATAAAATATTTTTTTTTTACATACCTCTTCCATATCTTCCTAAATATCTGCCTTTTCCTGGAAATATCCAGAGGTATAACAGATTAAAAACCCCAAAACCAGATAAATGACTACAGGAACAAAAAAAATCCTGCCTGAGGATACAGGCATTTACAGCTGTTTCTTCAAGGTCAGTTTTGGGGATAGATTGATACAGAAATCCCTCTTTTATGGTTGTCTTTCACCTTACTTAGGAGCAGTCACAAGAACAGGGAAAGACCTGACTCATTTACTATGGCAATTCCCCCTTAAATTCCACACTTACTTCCTGTGTGCATAAAAAGTATAAAACTGAATCTCCTAACTCTTACAAGAGCTGAGGGATAGTGTTACATGAGTGGTCTGACTCCAGCCTGCTCACAGGAGTGGCAGGTCAACATTTCCAGGGCCCAAGAGCCACCAGGAGCTATATTTGACCATAAATCCATTGAAGGATTAGAATTTCTTCTTGTCAAAGAGGTTAATTTTTCAACAAAATTAGAGAGAATCTTATGATTTAATACAAAAAAATAGATAACAAATATTTTGCTTTCAAGTTACACTGCTTTTCTGCCCACATGGAGTTTGCACAGGTCTCAGTGCTGTAAAGGATCACCCCGTGAGGTCCAGTTCACATCTGTTCTCCAAGATATGTAACCTGACAGAACCTGTACTGACCGGACAGATCAGCCGGTATCTCATCCTCACATTGAACAGTCTGAACATGTGTTTGTGAAGTGCTTCCCAGTGGTGGATGGCAAATAAAAGTTATCCCCATTTTAGAGATGAGAGTAGGTCAGAGCTGTGACAGAACCATCCTGTGATCCCTGATAATAAAGGCAGAAGATGCACAGAAATCTTGTTACCTGGCGTTACCACAGATCTGAATTGTGGTTTAATTTTTCTGTCACCTGAAAAAAGCCTACATAAAGTTGATATAATAACTGACTTGATGACTGGGACTCTCTGCTAAGAAGAAAACTACACCAATCTGCATGCAATAGTACTTTAAAACATATTATAACTTATACCTTCAGTCCCAGTTCTTTGCACATCAAAGCATAAATTTGTCCTCTGCCTTTACATGATTGTATTTTATGCCTAAGAGTTCATTACCCTCCAAGTTGGGCTCATCATATACAAGAGTCAATTTTATTAGTGCTATGGTTTCATAACGCAACATAATTTTATTCACAAGGAAATCACATACAAAGGGTCAGAGTTGCCAAATGCAAATGGGAAGCTTTGTATTACGTACCTTTAGGTGCCTAACTTACAAAGGCTTAGGATGTGTAACAGAAATTTTCAAGACAATAAAATGATCCATGAATGGAAGTAGATACTAGAAATAAGTTTTGTCTAAAAACACAATGATCTGCCAAAATAAAAAGACCTGATGGAATAGCATGTTCATCTTTCTACAGACCCGTAGTTTTGGTTAGTTTCATATGCTGGTGGTGAAAAAAATCCACCATTTGGGACAGACAATGGCATGTTTTCCTCACCACCACTCACCATGCCCACCTTGCCCCTTCTTTTTGAGCCCTCTGCAATATTCAGATTTGATTATAGGCATCTGGTTATACTCTTCCTGGGCAATGGAATTCCTCACTTACATTACTAAAAAGCAGAAAAAATTATAACCTGCAGAAGACACAAGAACCCAGATTTGTAGTTCACAATGGGTAAAAAAAACCCCTATTAACAAAAATCCTAATTAGCACAGTATTAGCAGGCAGTCCCAGGCATCTCATACATCTATTTTAACCATCCTGTAGGGCACATTGCCAAAGAATTTGCACCAGAGAAAGTTTATATCAGCTGCCACAGAGAGACATTCTCAGCAGTGAAATGTGTTGGAACTAAGCAACGTATTTCTGTCACAAAATAAAAGTGTAACCATCTATTCTAACTCTGTCTCTAATCCCAGTAGGTTTAAGCAATTACCATTATCTTAAAACATTGCAAATTAGACTGCAATTACTGTTCGTTGTGGCAGCACTGTTCTTCTAGAGAACAAATAGATCAAAAAATATTAATTGAATTCATGACCAAGAAACTGCAAGTATTACAACCTTATACCAATTATTCACTGCAGGCTTTAAAGTCATGTTTAAATCAATGATTTTCCCATTGCCTTTGCTGAAAAGCAGGTCCCAGGCACATAAGGACAAAGACATAACCAAGGATTCCTGACATTTCACATGCTTTTGATCATGCCTCTGACTGTAAAAAACCCATGATCACTCCTGAGGCAGCTGCACTGTGGGACAGGAGCTGAAAAAGCACAAGCAATGGAAATGCCTGCTCTGTATCCTGCTAATTTCAGTGTGTTATTTATCCATGATATCTGTCACAAACCTGGTATGAAATTATGAAACTTGTGTAAGTACCCAGCCCCAGAGGGGCAAATCCTGCAGAGCTCTGGAAAAACGATAGTTTCAAACAGAAACATGGAGAACTTCCTTACATGACAAAATGGGAAGTCTCACAGTTAGAAAAAAAAATCCACAGGGAGGAAAAGCTTCTAGGGAATTGCTCAATTCCAAATGCCCCCTTTCTGTAAAAAATCCTTTGTGCAATTCTCTGGCAAAAGATTACTGTGCCAGCTGACCTCATTTACTCAAACACAAACATACTCATCATGATTATACCTCCTGTATCGTATACTTGCCTCCCAGTGTATAATAACATTTTCCCCAATGTCATTACAATTTATTGATGCCAACAGGTTATTACCTTGTGATGCTCAGCTGCTCATTGTGCAAGAACTGCACAAATAGAGATGAATAATTTCTGAATTGGGTAAAGAGCTTTTATAAAAAAATCCCAACATTAAAATGTCTGCTCAGAGAAAACAGGAGCTCCATGCACACTTTCCATTTCCAATTTGGCCAAAAATCAGATTTAACTTCCAAACAGTGCTCTTCTCTTACATACAATATGGATTAAATGCTTCTGCTAGGGAAGATAAATCAGAGCACTGGTGGGTATGCACACAGGGTGCTTGTTCCCGGGAAACTATTTTTGTGTTGTCTGAAGCAAGTGGAGAATGGGAGGGAAGACATTCCACACACTTTTTATGGGAAGGAAGATGTTCCACAGGCTCTTCCTGCAACCCAGCCACCACTCTGAAACTCAGTGGCATGTTCTGTGCTGCTCCCTGGTGAGAAGCTGACTGGGGAAAGCAGGAAGCTGACAGAGAGGGCCACCAAGCTCAAAAACTGCTGCATGTGGACAACTTTATGCGGTTTATTATTTTCTGTACAATACTACATATATTAGAATAATAACTAAAACCCAAACCCACTAAAAATGGCACTAATTCTCCAAAGCACATTTTCTTCCATACTGCAGAATAATGGACCTGCTTCAGGAAGCCCCACAAATGGGAAGATCTGTGGATCCACAACCCTAAAATTTTAAAGATCAATAAATGTATCCAGAATATTGTCAATTTTACATTCAGGGTCTGCTCCAGAAAGCTCAGAGGAATGGGACTACAATCCAGTGAATAAACCCTGTTAGGTAGGACTACATGCTGCATTAGGAAATGCCATCGCTTGGATGGGAAACTAGACCTGACACAATTAAGAGGATGGACTGAGTGACAGAGGAACGTACTGCTCACCTAAAACAGGTGGTTTTATTTCCACAGTAAATTTCTGCGCTGTTTTCTGCCCAAATCTTAACCTAAAAGGGCTGGAATTTCCCGGTGTAAGGATTCCTTCATTCTCAGTGATGAGAACAGGATCACTCTCCTCAGTTAACACTCAAGCCAGGTTCCCAGGTCGTATCAACAGGCACTTACACCATCAACAGAAATTGTTGCTCTCTGTCCCAGCCCTTAGGACTGTTCATTCTCCGCACTCACCGTTCCTGTCGATGGCAAAGGGAACATCTGTTGTGACAATCTCATAGTTGCAGATCTGGCTGTACTGGGGGGAACAGTCCTCGTCTATGGCCTCCACCTGCAGGATGCTGTCATAGATCTTCCCCTCTGTCACAGTGGCTTTGTACACACTCTCCTTGAATGCTGGTGAAAACTCATTGACATCCTTTACCTGGATGTGGACTACTGCCCTAAAATAAGTAAATAAGACATCCAAGAGAAAAATTAATTTATCGTGACACCTCACCAACAGTTTCTTTTCAGAACACTTGAAAAGACTAACAAAACATATCTAGAAAACCTGTAAGTACCTATTAAAATAAGATATTACTGAATTTCTATGTTTAATTTGCCCAATTTAGTATCTGAACGTGGCACTAGGTAAAGGTCTATTGCCACTGCTTGTAGAGAGAGGGCTTCATGGTGCTCCATATTAAAATCACTCTGCCTCTTAAAATGAAGTCAATGATACCATTACAGTGTAAAATGAGCAAAGAGAGGAAGAAAATTACAAGTAGTCTTACATATTCACTGCCTAAAAATGGCCAGTTTATGAACATTCTTCCTATTAAATAAGGATCCTTCTGCTGATTATAATTATCTAATCCTTTAATTAGTTACAACACTGTACATGTAACCCATTGAGGTCTTTAGTATTTAATGAGTAAACTCTAAAGGTCTTGCTTTGAAAAAATTTGCTCTCTACTTTGATAGGCAGAGTAACAGAGGGATAGAGAAGTGAAAGGACTTTCGAGGTCAGTGGTAGAGCCATTAGTAAAGGTTGGGACCCCAGACAGGGTAGCTTATTGTGGGGTTTACTGTAAAAACCACTACAAGAAAGGACAACAAAGTCTGGTGTTGATGGGCCACACTTCATTTAGTTGAGATTAGACCCAAATTTTCTACAAGTGGAATGTACCAGCCTGTTACTGACAGGAGAGAGGGAAACATAATAAAATTTAATACTACGAAGCAAAGCCTGTTTCTGTGATTTGGTGGTTATTTGGTATTGCAGGCTTCCTTCTACATGTGTGTTCTTTTTAAATATCCTGAAAAACTTCAGCATGCATTATAGACCTAATTAAATTTCTAATTGTCCTGTGTCCTGGATGAGCAAAAGGAAGAATGATTACTATAAATCATTTATTTAAATGGCTGTCAGCAAAACGAACAATTTGTGCAGCACTTAAACATCTACATGTGAGTTAAATTCATCTTTAATGACAAATGGTCTGGAGATTCATTCCATGAATGAAAAGAGAAAAAGAAGGCCCTGTACCTCATAAACTTATGCAGGGAACTGGCTCCAGAATAAAAAGTTCCACCTACTGACCTTCAACACACCTCTCTTTCAGAGGATTTTAGTTCCTCGGAGACTTGTTGTCCAAAAGCTGAGGTCAGAAACACTCTGTCCAAATGCAACAATGCTGCAGCTTAGAGACATGCATATACTGAAAAAAGAGGGTCATTTATCTTTTTTTTTACCTTTTGAAATGAGAGGAACAGAGAGAAAACCTATTTAAAATTTCTAATTATCAGTTGAGAGCCAGCTTCCATGTCCTGGATGATCTGTTTAGTCAATGTATTTAACATGAAAGCAAGAATGGAAAAAAACCTGAGATGCATTTCTCCACTTGAACAGGAATCCTATTAAAAGCTTTGACTGAAACCATTGTAGAACGGGTCAAACTGCAGCAAGCAAAAAAGAAAAAAACATTTTCTAAAAGGAAAAAGGAATAAAAAAATGGATGGATATTACAGCAATGGTTCATTTTTGTTATATACGCTTTCTACCTGACAAGAATATAAAAAGGAGCCCTTCAATATACCACAGAGCAAACGTTTGCCTAAGCAAAAGAAAACATTTCTCCTCATTTCCACCCACTTGTGAGATTTCTTCCAGTTGGTCCCACTCGGTCCTGATCCACAGTCATAGGCCTGGATGATGAATGTGTATTCCTTCTGCAGCTCACAGTCAATAGGGCTCTTTGCTCGAAGACGACCTTCTCCAGATGTCTTGTTCAGCACAACAGCCTCAAAGGGCATTTCTTGTCCATGGATTTTAAAAGCACATATTTCACCTGTGAGGAACAGCATAAAACAATCATAACTGGGGGGTGGGGGTCTAAGTCTTATGCACTGAGGTGACATTTGAGAAGTTCAGTTGTATTTCACATGTTGCTGTAGATGGGGGAAATACAGACTCAGAAATCAGTTGATAACACGACCAAAAGGTTCATTAACCATGTACAGCGTGATGTGGAGAGTGCAGCTCCAGGAAGTCCCCTCTTCCTCTGCCATTACTAACTGGTTTCCTAAAGCCCTAGAGCTCCCATATGCTACCAACAGCAATGCTGAGCTACATTATTTTTGAGCTAAATTAAGGGACTGTATTTAGTTAAATAAAATGGCAAAAAAGAAAATTAGATAATATTTTAGAGGTAATCTTTTTTTAACTGTTGCCACGCCTTCCTCGAGCCACTTGAGCTGGCAGGTGGTAGCAGATGTTCAGATTCTTGCAGTTTAGTTTCCCAACAGTAAAAAAACTAATGGTGCAGAACATGGGCACATTCAAAATACATCCCGCTCTATTTACAGCTATACATCATCTCTGGAACTGAAGTAGCTGAAGGAACACAGAGGAGTGTCCCTTTTGGACATCTCAGTCACCCACCCACATTCACACGCTCATACATGAATGCCTTCTTGGCAGCAACTCACTCTGCCTCCAAACTGTGCCCTAATATAATAGATCCATAGCTTCTCTCAGAGGAATACTATATAATAAAACAGATGATACTGCAGAGCCTAAAAAAATTGATTTGGGCACAAAAGACAACATAAAGAATCTTGTGAGAATATTAGTCTGGAAGGGGAAAAAAGACCCAGTTTCTGGTGATCCTTTTTTTATCCTTCATACTGATAGGAAGGATATGCACACTGAGTTCATTTTTAACCACTCCAGAATCCAACTTTAAAAATGAAATATTTATACAAAGACCAATGTGACTTAAATATTTTTATGACACATTAAACACATGCTCTTTTATGAGCAAGTCAGGCTCGGGACATGCATTATAGATTCAAAGCTGTCTCCCACTCACATAATCCTTTTCCATTTATTTCCAATTTACAGTTGCAGCCTTCTAGAAATCTCCTTGCCAATCATATCCAAGTCAACTGCCAAATTCTAAAATAACTCTGAATCTATGACCTCTAATTCAGGCCTGGCTCCTCTTTCTCTATTTCTATTACAATATATTGTTTATTTTTGTAGAAGAGAGCAGACAGCGGCTTTATAAAAGTGCTGGAGTTCATCATTCCTATGATGTGTGATAAAGAAAAAAGGGCAAAGGTGTGTGTGGAGGGAGGGTGGGGATTAGGTACATTTAGAGGACAAACACAGGCCTTTTAGGATATTCCCTCAACTGCCTTCACATAGGTTTCCCTTTATTATAACACAAGTTGAAGTTTTGCTCAGTCATACACTGACATTTAGGCAGATGAATCCCACGTTTACCAATTGCAATCAATCCTGTGAATGTCTTTACAGGACCAGAACACAGTTGTTTTAGCAATTAGGAGGTGCTGGAAAAGTACATTAAGTATTTTCTTGGATATTTGCTTGGTCCAACCCCTCACTCAAGGGGCATGAAAGGGCCACGTGGTTTCCCAGGACAGACAAAGATGGGCTCTTTTCCAGGTTCTCTCTTGTTTACCCTCAATGAGCCCAAATATTTGGGCCACAGAAGGAGGAATGGATCTTACCCTGAGAATCAGACTTTGAAAAAGACTAATACTTTGCTTACCTATAAAAGTAGGCTCCAAAATGTTTATGAACTGTGCACAGGAAACAAAGCATATCATTAAGAGAGGGCTGAAGTGAAGCACTTTGTTCAGCTTCAATTGTGGGCACTGATCACTGAGTTTAAATCTCAGTGTTGTCCCACCTTCAAAAAAAATGATCCAAATTTCTTTGTAACTTCAAATAAACATTCATCTAAAACGATATTGGGGATTTCAGTTTTATTCTAATTGAAGACAAAAAACACCAGTGTAAATGCAGGAAGGCTAATGGAAAATACTATTTGTTGTGTTCTATAAAACTGGCCTTTGTAGTTTCTTAATAAAGTTTTCCTCAGATGCACAATTCATCAAGAGAAATCCTAACTTCAGTGTTTTGTGTTTATTATTTTATTGATTCACTCTTTGATTGCAAACAATACAGCATTTGCAGACATCCAAGCTACTGTTCTTAAAAAACAGAAATAGCTCAGGGCAGAAAAAAATTCTCTCAGCCCTAATCCGAACATTTATCATTTTTTCCTCTCCAGATACAGAGGTCTGATGCAAAGCAATCACAGAAGCAGCACACATTCCAGTTAGTTTTCAGCTAATATTTTAGAAGTCTTTATATCCAGCTCCTATTCTAGACACTCCAGCTTTATATAAAACTCTAATTTTATCTTTATATCCCCACTTGCCAAATATAAAATAAGGACAGCTGCCTGGATATGGTGAGATATTTGTAAACACACTACAAAAAACCCACATACACTTCCAGAACGTGGCTACAGCAACCTATTAATATGAAAACAACTGTAAATGTTTTTAAAAACTAGGTAATTTTTTTTTTTCAAAAGAAAGATTCTACTGCTGTTTCCAAAGAAATGAGTTAACACTGTTGAAAAATGAAAATGTATAGTTTCATAATGCTTTTGAAAAGGTGTCTGAATGACTATATTGCAAATGGAAGTGATAACAGGGTTTTAACAAAGCAGAAAATTAAATAAGGCCCACCTTTATACTGCAAGACACACACAGATATATAGAACTACTACAACTAGGTATTACAAATAGTGTCTAACATATAACAGGTACTATTTCTCACTGTTTTGGCTTTATCTCAACCCAGCTGAGCTAACCCCAGACCTACACGATGCCTATGGGAATTGTGCCAAGCTTATCTTATTTACTGGGTTCTCGGGTAAATGTGGTTGTGTAACTCATTGGAGGAAAAGGAGACAGGGTTTCTCATTCACACTCACCGCTTAAGTTGCAGTACAACTACATTCAGGACTTGGGCACCACCTTCCTTTCTTCCCCTTTGCATGGCTGGAATAATTAAAGTGCAAACTGGGACACTGTTTTTCTCACAACAGACAACAGAGCAAAACAATGCACTCTAGTCTTCATTTCATCTGAAAGGGTTCGGGAACAGGTGGATATAAGATTTTGTGATCAAAAAAAAACGGTGGTGGCAGTGAGTTGCTAAAAAAGGGATACCACATAAAGGTAGAGGCACATTCATGAAGTTCTACAGCAATTGTGTCCAGGGTACAAAGGACTCTCCTTCTCCCATGGTCAGGATGTACATCCTGAGGGTTTCCAGTTGCTTCCCTTAAAATCTTCTGGGTGCAAGGTTGAACTCTGCTGAGAGTTGTTTCATTTTATTACTAAATTCTGGACATGCTTTTTCTTTGAATCATTCAGACTAACATTAGCCCTAAGAATCTATTAATTTTGAAGTCTACATTATTTTATGCTGAAAGCCTTGGTAGAGATCCACATGTTACTACTGCAGGGACAATAATTATATAATTTCCTCTGTAAAAATTATAATAGTCTGAAAAAACCTACTGACAGTTCATAATTTCTGAAACATAACCAACAAATTTATCCACTGTTGGGGAATTGATAAAGACAGTGTTTCACACTGAGTCACATTTACATGCAAGATTTAGTGATTTCAAGCCTTAATCAATACCATAAAATTGTATTAGAAATTACTGCCTTTTAATGGAAACTCATGCTTCTTTCAGTAGAAATAAAAATTCCCAATGTTACTCCTTTAGGAACTACGCAGACTCATTCACTTGAATTCAGTTTCAGAAGTTATTGAAAAGCACTGCATGCTTCATGGGCCTTTCACAGCTACCTTTGCTTTTCCTTCAGCCTTCATTACAGCACGAATACCGAGGACTTCGGGTGAAAAGCTGGGATCTCTGACATGTCCTCATTTGCATCGATAGTTAATAAAAGGTAGCAGTTGTATGTGAATCAGCCATCACCAAGCGCTGGTTCCTTTGGTTGTGTGATCTTCGACAAGGCCAAGTGCTGGGTCAACACCACCCCTGCAGCTCCACAGGCTTTGGGGCAGAGTGGCTGGAAAATGGCCCTGGGGGTGCAGGTTGACAGCGACTGAACATGAGCCAGCGTGTGCCCAGGTGGGCAAGAAGGCCAATGGCACCTGGGCTGTGTCAGCAATAGTGTGGCCAACAGGACCAGGGCAGGGACTGTCCCCCTGTGCTGGGCACTGGTGAGGCCACAGTTTGAATCCTGCTTTCAGTTTTGGGCCCCTCATGACAAGAAAGGCATTGAGGTGCTGGAGTGTGTCCAGAGAAAGGCAACGGAGCTGGGGAAGGGTCTGGAGCACAGGTCTGATGAGGAGCAGCTGAGGGAGCTGGGGGTGTTTAACCTGGAGAAAAGGAGGCTCAGGGGAGACCTTATTGCCCTCCATAACCGCCTGAAAGGAGGTTGTAGCCAGGTAGGGGTTGGTCTCTTCTCCCAAGTACCAAGTAACAGGATGAGAGGAAATGACCTCAAGTTTCCCTAGGGAAGATTAAGATTGGATATTAGGAAAAACTTTTTCACCAAAAGGGTGGGTCAGGCACGGGAAGAGGCTGCCCAGGGCAGTGGTGGAGTCACCATCCCCAGAGCTGTTTAAAAGACATGTAGATGTGGCACTTGGTGACATGAGTCAGTGGTGGGCTTGGCAGTGCTGGGTTAATGGTTGGGCTCATGGATCTTAAAGGTCTTTTCAACCTTAATAATTCTTAATTGGATGCTTAGACAATCCTATGGCTGCTTATGGAACAGAGTTCACACAGCTGTGTTCAGGACATGTCTATGTGAATGTACACACACGTATTTGTTCCTGAAACCATTTGTTAATTCCAGCTACATTTCAAACAGATGAGCCATTTCCCTCAAATGCTATGACATTATGCAGCTCCACAATACAGAGATGCTACAGAAATAGCGTAAGGGTCACATCTCACTAAGCAGCAAACAGAGCACACAAAAACATTCTAAAAGCTCAACAAGAAAAAAAGCTTCAATTCTATCTTGTACCTTTTAGGTACCAGTAAATCAAACATGAAGCTCAAACCTGCAGGAAACCTAAACTTCATTAGTTCACTGCTGACAAAATTACTCATTTACATTCAAATCCTGTTCTGATTTTGTTACTCTCTAGCCTTTTATTATATTTCCATCTGAGTTTTTCTCAGATACACCAATCAACATAGATTTAGAACAAAGGTTGCAGCCTTATACTTGCTGAGATAAGCACAGAGTCCCCAAAAGATCCCAAAGTGCCTAAGAATCAAATCAGCAAAATCACACACAAATCCACTCACACCTTGGAAGAGACAAATACTCTGTTCAGGACGGATCCACATCAAGTTTCAATTCAAGAAAGGACAGGGATGCCATAGCCAAAGTGTTACCGTGACCTCTAAAGTTTTGCATATGAGTGACAATAACACTTATGTGCGTCCTTCAGGAACTTAATTCAGACATGGGGATCCATCATGTCATAACACAGGCATTTGACAATCATCACTAATGAATCTTATTCATATACTACCTGCCACCATTAGGCTTCCAAGAATTTTATACAAGGTATGAATTTGCCTGTGGTCTGACTTTCCTCTTGCTACAACTGAAAGTTTGTCAATGAAACTGAAGTACTCTGAGTATGAACCAAATTTGAATCTTTAATGCTTTACATTTCCCTCCACGTACAGATGGACTTCCAAACACAGGCTCACTGTTCTTTGAAAATCTGCCATCAAAGATCTCTCCTGGCAGTTGGATGGAAACCTGCAGACAAGCAATGCAGTCAGGGCACTGTTCAACTTAATGTCTCTTTTCTCAGAAATGCCGCATGGACCCACTACGTGCAGCCAACGTCAGGCTTCCCAATAACTTTGTTTAAGGGTTGCTGTTTATCTGGGGTTTTTTTAATCCATCCTTCCAGGATAACAGCTGTACACTGGTTTCTCTGCTGGAATCCTGGAAATATTTCCTGCAGTGCAGAGGAGATGACCTTTTGAGTGTCTCTGTGCCACTGGGAAGCTTTACTGCTCTGACAAGTTTTTCTATCACAAGTTGTAGCTTCTGTTTAAATACTTACAGAACACAGGTTACCTTTTGAAGGAGGAAAGGGCAGTTCTTTGGGAAAAGGAGGCAAAATAATGATTAGAGACGTAAAATATCTTTAAGGATAGGAGAAAAATTGAAGTAGGGTAGTAACTACTGTATATGCTTTTCCAGCTCATTGAAGTCCACGCTATTAAACTCATGCTGAAATACTAAAATCCAGCAAGCATTACTGAAATCATAAACAGAGGGAGGTATGCATACCTTAATATAATACCAAAAATGATTGTTTCCTCATATCTAATTTTATGGGCAACATGCTCTGCAAAGCAAGAGCATAAATCCACTGCTACCCTTCCTGTTCTGTGGATTTGAAACTGGAAAAAGGGGGATACTGCACTTGCACTTCAAGTGATTCACTGTTGCCATAAGCTCACACCAAATGAACCAGACTTCATTCTTATGCTGAAGCAGGGACTCATTTCTCAGGATAAAAAGATAGTTCTCTGAGTAGCAGTGATGTCTGGGTTTCCTCCTGGCTCCACAGTAAGTTTCCCAAGGAAATCACTGTAGGTCATGAAGACACTCAGCAGCAAAGCACCTAAAAAACCTACTCTGCAATTTTGTTTACATAAATCTTGTTTAAGGAGTGTAATTTTTATGGACACACTTTGATTATAGGGAGGACATTGCTCTGTTGGAATATTCTCACTGTTTAGATGTATAACACATCACACTCTGATCTGCACAAGAGTTTCCAGCACTCCAGCTTAAATGATGAAGAACTGATACCTGCTTATTTGAAAACTGCAAAAATCATAGGGGTGGATTAGAAAAACATGTAACAAGGAGATAAAGATTTGTGCACATAAAGATGTGCTTAATTAATTGACTGCTATACATTTCTCAAACACCCCCTATTCTAAAAGCATAGAAATATAAAACATTATCATTCATTCCTCCCATCAATCAAACCATTGAATTTTAGCAAATTCAACGGTAATCAAATTAACGTTCTATTGCAAATAATTTCAAACATTTCTTAACCTTTTTTTTCTGAAATCTGCAAGATTAAAGAGAGGGCTTAAAAAAAAAAAAAAAGGCAAGAAAGCATGATTTTAAGAACAGTACCAAAAAGGTATATATACTTTTATAATCAATGTGTTTATAATCCATGCCCACCTGCACTTGTGTCAGCCTCGTGTTTCACGTTGGTAAGTATCCCATGGATTCAGCAGTGCATCCCAGTCTCACAGACACACTCAACACACACAACAGCTGTCCAATCCAGTGAGAATGCTGTAAGGCACAGCACAGCCTCTTTAACAGTTTCATGGGCACTACTGAGAAATATTTGCCTTGGCATTTTTTAGAATACCACATTATAATGAACTATCTGCAAAATTAACCCCGCAACGGTGCAGTTAAGTCAGTAAAAAAATCACATTACTAAAAGGAACTTCATCCTCCAGGAGCTAAATGGAGCATAATTACTCAGTTCCCAACGGGCCATTTTCTGATCTGCTTTTTCACAGGTGTCAGTAACAATCACAAACACACACAGGCCATTGCCTTCACACACACTACCTGCATTATTTGAATGCTGTTCACTTGAGGCTGCAACATCTGCAGTCAGTGATTGCAGCAGATGAAACATCACTTTGCTTCAGACAGTCATCTTCCAGCAAACACAGAAGTCCAGATGCTACCACTGTCCTAATTCCATGTTTGTGTCTGAAAGATGGATCACGAAGCTATTTCACCTCTAGATTAGTGAGGTCTACACTGAGAAAAATAGGAGATGACTTTCCTAGTGAGGCTCTGACCCAATTTAGTGTGTATATCCTTTGAAAAAGAAAGTGGACCTATTTTTACAAGAGTGACCTAAAGGCCTCTGCATGTAAGATTAAAAGGGTTATTACAATGCTTGTGATAATTGCTAGCCACTAAGTATTACTGAGCTGTTAAAATGCTAAAAAAATACATGAAAGTAGCTAATGATGTACAATGTGACTTGATTTTCAAACCAAATAAAGACCTAGAATTGGGAATGTTGGAGAGCAAATATGTACTGCTTACGGAATTCCTACAGTCCTATAGGAAAACCTAACACAAGTATTTCCTGCAGCAGAATAGGTGCACCAACATGACCTGTTAGATTTGGCTCCCTTGTGAGATGTACAGAGATAAATAAGAAAATGAACAGCATCATGTCACACTCAGAGCAGAAAATCAGCAGCTGTTTAATTTAGAGAGGACTCATCAGGCTGACAGAAAACCTTACTTTTTAATTAAACTACTTTACCTAGGGCCCTATATCAAGGCAGACAATTTCTGAGATAAAGAATCTTGGAAAATATTGCATTTATTAAAATTATTATTCCTCTGAATAATTATAAAGGTATTGTTTTGGGGCACAGCTGGCTAATTCAAAGCACACAGTGAATGATCAATTAGTTTATCTGTTTGTTTTGGTTCTAAGGCTTGAGTTAGATCTAACTTCAGAACTATACCAGCAACTTGGGACTGGCTAGCACATAATTTAAACATTGGAATCAACCAAGCAAATCAAAGGAGAAGCAAGTAGGACTAGGGCTGTCCTGCAATATGAACAACCATAAAAAGATTCCAAATATGAAGATCAAAACAGAGATTATTGCTTGGGCCTTACAAAAATTGGGGCAGAAAGAAAGGATTGGTCATTGGTTGTTATCAATACAGCTGTGTCCCTCTTCCAGTATGCCATTATTTTGAGGTAGTTATTCCCTCTTTTTTTTTCCCCCAGATTTATAATTTTAAAGATCAGGTTGATGGTAACAGAAGGCCACTGACAAGTGTGACGTAATCACTTAGAGCAGGGGGTGGTCCCCTGAGGCCGGGGGCAAATGTTCTGCAGCCAGTCCAGCAGCTCTGAGCCAGAGCCAGGCTGTCACACTCACGTGGTGCTGTGCCTGAAGGAGCAGGTGCTGATTCCTGTCTGTGTCACAGCTAGAAAGTCTGGAGTCAGAGCACTCTGGATGTGCACGTGAGCATCAGAAAGCACTGCAAGATTCTCCTGTGGTTTTTATTCTTTTTAATTAAGTGAGGACCAAGAAAGTGAATTTTTATGAGAATTTTCTCCAAAGTGTCTATGCAGATATGTCAGGTCTGCAAAAATAAGAATAAGAGAGGTGCAATTCAAAGTACCTTTGAATAATTGTGGAACTTTCATAGTATTGGCAGCCTATGAAGTGAGTTAAAAGGGAAAGTATAGAGTTTGGATCTTTTCACTGGCTNTACCTTAGAATAATTGTGGAACTTTCATGGCATTGGCAGCCTATGAAGTGAATTAAAAGGGAGTATGGAGTTTGGATCTTTTCACTGGCTTCTAACTTCTTGTTAACATGCAGGCTAAAACATATCAGAGATGCATCAGGTGTCTCAGGACTGTTTCACCTTATGCCCATGAAAACACATATGAGAGAACACTGTAAGTGAGAGGTCAGGAAAGGGATGAAGTCCTTACACATCCCCCAAGTTTTCACCCATCTATTTACTCTGCTGTGGCCTCTTCTTACAGAAGCAGATTAAATAAAAAATTTAGGAACATTAATTTAATCTTGGCATGGAGCCTGGGCACAGGGGTTTAATCTGTGCATCCTGCAGACATGCAGCAAAGTAGAGCACTGAGTTTAATTGTTACAAGAGTACCATATGGTTCCTTCTGATCACAGCTTTTTTTCATTTGTTTTTACTTCCACTTGTCTGCCTTTAAACAATCTGAAATATCCAGCTCCTAATGTAAGTTCATGATTTGGACTGGATCTCTAGACATGATGAGTTACTTTGGACACAAATGCTTCTACTACAAAGCATCATCACAAATGAAAAGTAACACAGCCAAAATTACAGCACCTGGCTTTTTATCAGAATGGAAATCACATAATGGAGATAATAAATTCGTCAAAAGAAAAAGCAAATGCATATCTCACTAGAAGATCATTTGCACTCAAGTTTATGCGGACAGAATTGCTACTGCTATTTCTAAAAACATATATTCAGTTGATCGTATTCCTCTGAGCCTCACAATCTCTTCCCCTTTTGTTCTGTACAGTTCATTTCTTATCACGCCTCTATAAAGAGAAGTGTCAGTGCCGTTTGATACTTTGCTGGCCTTGAGCACAAGGTTGCTCCCCACCAGCACCAATAAGCCCTCAGTGAGCTCCAGCCACTGACCACAGCTCAGTCCTACAGTCAATTCCTGCATTTTTATGCAGGAAAGGTTTGCAGTGATTTGTCACTCACAGGCAGCTCATGTTCTTCGGGCACAGAAATCCACTGCCCAGCACAGCTTTGTGTAGGACTGCCTTCCCCTGCTCATGCTCAATATTTGACACATTAGAGGTGTGAGAACCTGAGCTGTGTGAGCTGACTACCTCAGGACTTCCAGAGCTGCCCTTAAGCAACTGCTACTTGACATTTTGTTTGTTATTTCCAGCTCTTCATTCTGCTAATAACAGTACAAATACTGGAGCAGTGCAAAATCTCAGATTTTTCTGAGATGGTAACTTATACCTACTGAGAATTTAGAAAGATCCTTGATTTTTAAGGCAGGACTGCCAGTAATAGCAGGTCCTGATCTATTCTGGGATTCAGGTGGGACTCCAGCCACCAAAACAATTTTGGAGGCACAGACCTTTGGCACAGTATTTATAATGGTAGGGGGTACTGTGCTCCAGTAAATCTCAGGCTGATTGCAAACATGACTCTTTCATGTAATGGTATGATTAGCGGTAGTATAAAATAACTTTTCCCATATAGAAACTTGGATTAAGTTTTTATAATCTCAGACACAAAAATAGCTATAATGGACACACAAACCACAGCTGAGCTGAACCTAAAAATACAGAACAACCATTAAGAACTCCATCATAAAAACAGGGGCTCTGTCTCTTCTAAGGTTTTACAGTGGGATATCTTATTCACATTAATTATTCAACAATGCATGGAGGTTTGCTATTTTAGCAGGAAATTCAAACCGACAATGAGTCCAACATGTGCCTTTTATCATCTAACCCACAGAAAACCCTTACCTATTTGCTCTGTCTCTTAGATGTTACCCTATTTGTTGCCCTCATGCTTTCTCTTCAGCAGGAGCTGTACAGAGGGCAGCAATGGTGTTGTACAGCAGCTTTGAAGATGATGTTAGTTTTTTTTTTTTTTTCCAACGTGAAATTAGAGACTATTTGAAACTTTCCACGAGACTGAGCGGTGTCAAAAGAGCTGCTTTCAGAGAAAGGTCAGTTTTTCAATTCAGCCCTCTCAAAAACCCATCAGCACTGCAGAAATGGCAGAAGTATCAAAACACCCACAAAACACTTCCACTTCGGTAAGGTTATATTTTTGATAAACCGTATTTTTAACAGTTCCATTATAAATATTTCATAACTTTGTTCTTTCTCTTTGATTTCTGCTCCCTTTGCTGCCCACTTCTGGCTGTGTCAGTCTGAGAGGCGTTCACGACGCCATATCCACCTGCATTTTGTGCCTTTGTTTTTTTTAAATCTTTTAGAAAAAAATTACTCCTCCTCGCATCTCTGTGCATGTTAGAGTATGGAGGGGAATGCCAGTCCTTCTGAAAACATGTAGCGCTTGTCATCGATTATAACGGGTCTGGGATTTCATCCTTGGATTTAATTCCTATTTTATATGGATTTGGACCTTACGGGAATTTCTAACCACTAGATTTATTGTCCTCAAAATACACATGATCTTGTAAACACCTCAGTACCTGGGGATGTAGCAGGGTCCTTCCCCCCCCTTCTGCTTCCAATCAGACTCTAAGTCACGTGCTGCTCATGCAGAGCTGGAGTCCTGGGCCTGTGCACATGGGAATGACAAAACCCCTAAAACTGGACTGAATTCAATGGAATTGAATTCAACATGGAGCCAACATGCTGTGGACACATATTTCAGTTTCATTTCTACCTGGAACTATTTGTGGATTTATGACCTATTCCTTTAAATTACTTAAAATCTTTTGTTTCTTTTGGCATATTTTGCATCTCTTTAAGAGTTAAGACTTCTGTGGGAGTTTTGAGAGGTCTGAATTTAATCACAGACATAAGCCTTTGCACAGCAAACTCTTTTAATGTTTTATAATGCGAACTCCCAAGGACCATTCTGTATCTGGTCTATGAGCAAAGAAGATACTATATTTAAAAAAAAAAAAGAAAAAAGACTTAAAAAAAAAGGCTACCTGAAAATACAGATGAAGTGAAAAGTACAACTTGGGTCTTGCTGATTATTTACAAATTTTTCACTGATGTCAAAGGCAAAAGGCAATGCCTTGCTGAGTACTGGTAAAATCCATAATTGCTAAAGGCTAAATTAACCTTGGTTAACTGAAGTGCAATAAAACGAAACCTTGTAGTAGAGAAATGAACCCAGATCTCACACTTACCAGCAGCTGTTATGGATAATATCACAGTTCTTACAGAGATATTATTTTTCCATCTCCACTTTCTTTCTAGAAAGTGAAGACCAAAGCTTATTTTTTATGCTTTAAGAGCTATGACTGAACTTTCATTGCAATTTAATGTTTAATTTGAAATTAATGGAATGAAGGATGCAACTATTAAAACCCAACATGTGCAATATAAAGCAATAAAAATGTAACATCATGAAAATTCCACAACAGTAAATCATTTCAGCAATTCAAAAAGTGCAAATAAATATCTGTATTGTTTCTGTGTAGCTGCTCCTCAAAAGTGTAAAGAAACAAGTTATATTTGCAGCTTCTGAAGTAAATTACAATATTATTTTGAATATATCTGGTAGGAAACACAAAGTATTTTATAAAGATGTGCAGTTAATTCAAAGGCAGTTCTGTGGTTACCACTCAACACTATTTAGGGGTATTTGCATTTACACCTTCACAACTGGCCAAACAGAATTTGGCTGTGGCAGTACTGCTCTGTGAATGGTCAGCACTGGGAAGCAACCTCTGTGTCGATACAGTGTTTAGAACAGACATTTACAGACCTGAATTTCTGGGTGACAAATGTGTCTCTGGAAGGAGGAATTAAGTAACTGCTTCTCAAGGCGTTTGTGGATAACAGCTCCACTGTTAGCTTTGCCCTGAAAATTTGCCCATATATTTTGGAACGTTCTGACTTAACTTAAAAGTGGTATGTTCTCTCTTTGAATACGATGCAAAGTTGTCTTTAGAAATCACCAATAACGGCACTATTTTCCGTACTAGTTTCTTTTCTTTACTCAAAAGTCATACCCACTTGCTTTCATGACACAAATAGCCACTTAAGAGTTTTTCCTCCTATTACCCTGCAGCACACAACACTGAGGGAACTGGATCACGCTTCTTCTTGCACATAATTAGCAGACTTGTCTACTGAAAAGCTCCTTTCCAGATATATTGAGTAAATGCTGATCCTCGGGACTTCACTGGAAACTGCAGGTGGTGACAAAGCCTAAAGACCAGGCCATCTGTCATAATCATATTTGAGCTAAATAACATAATGGTACAAGGTTTTTTAGGGGCATATTTTGAGCATAGAGGGATCGAACAGTTATCAGTGAGAGCCCAAGGAAATCTTTAATCACAGTAAACACTTAGATAAAATGTTTTGTCTCTGTAAGACTGGGCTGAATTTACAGATGTAACATTTAAAAAAAGACTGTGATTTGTTTGCAAACTGAACACAAAGGAAAATAATGAAACAGTGACAAACAACATACGGCTTTTAGAACTCAACTACTACAGTATGGTCTTAAGCTCTGCCAGGGGAGGTTTAGTTTGGATATTAGGAAGAAGTTCTTTACAGAGAAGGTAATCAGGCTTTGAAATGGGCTTCCCAGGGAGGTGGTGGATTCTCCATCCCTGGAGGTTTTTAGGGTGAGACTGGATGTGGCACTTAGTGCCACAGTCTAATAACCGTGGTGGTGGTGGATCAAGGGTCGGATTTGATGATCTCCGAGGTCCTTTCCAACCCATGTGATTCTGTGATACTCTTCCTTTAGTATATAGGTCTGTTTGCAACTTAGGCATTTTTTGCAAAATACACATTTAAAACAGTTTTACATGGAATAAACTGCCCTTCCTGTGGGAAATCTGTCCCTGGGCTCACCCAGCCCACAACCTCTGTCCCTCAGGAGCCTTTCCAAGGTCCTCCTACTGCTACAAACAGACAGGGAGATCAGGGTAAGGAAATCATTGCAACAGTCCCTGATACCCTACACAGCAAAGAGGGCAAATGAAAATAATACAGGGAAATGAAATAATGAAATAAAATAATACAGGGAAGCAGCCACGCTCGTGCCAAGGCTGCTGTCTGTAGGAGAGTTGCACACAATGGGACGATGGGGGCCATGTCACGAAACCTTGCAACAAATGGGAACAACTTGGATTCAGGACTTGCCCACTTGCCTACCCACTGTTTTTCCTGGCTGCTCCATGGGTCTCTGAGCAGGGCACTCCTCTCTGCACCAGAAGGAACTCAGAGAAAAAGGGTGCTCTCTAGCAGGTAATTCTCACCTGAGTGAAGTTCTTCAAATAGTCCAAAAATGCATTAACATCAGTTTTGTGGTTAATGAAAAATAATCAACCTCAACTGGCAAAAACACCAGCAACAACCCTCATCATCCTCCCAGTGTTCTTCCATATTTAGCACATTATGACTGTCAAAATTACTTATCCAGATAAAATGACAGCTCACTTAGCAATTATAACTACTTAACCAACCATAATTGTACAGATGTGCAGCCAAGTAACCCTCGAAGAATTTTGAATATTATAGGTCTGATAAATTAGATGATAATGAAAGGAAAGTTATTAAAGTACTTCTCATTTTTCACAAATTGTGATTTTCACATTATCAACTTTGCCAACTTTTACAGCTACAAACCACATTCTGTAAATGGGGGGGGAAAGCTTCCCAGTTGTGGCACTAATACAAGTTCATGTGATGGTATCTGAAAGGAATCCATTTGGCACGTCTCAGGTGATGTAGCAGCTCCTTTTCCTCTTCACTGGAATTCTGGGAATTCTCAGAAGAGCCTGTGTATGCACACTTGTGTACCAGAGAGAGCAGTTGGAAAAGCAACAGCAATTAAAAACCAAACATTCAAAAAATTCCTGGCTCAAAAGGAGGTGAACCCTTGGCATCTGCTCCTGAACCTCAGGGAAGTCGGTGACACTGAGGAATAACTAGAACTTTGATTAATTATGGCACATTCTTGGTAGGTCTTTTGAAATGAGTTCTTTTGGTTTACTTTCCACAGAGGAGCAAAGGTGTGAACATTCAAGCATTGACACACAAGCTGCTTCCACGACTGCCCTCTGCCCTAGACCACAATTTCAGAGATTTTTTTTTTTTCTCTTGGTGGGATAGAGTTGTAGAAGAAGAATCAAATATTTTATCAAAAACATCATTGTTTCTTTTTCACAGCTTTACATTCCGGGCAGAAGGCAAGCAGATAACAGAACTACTAATGACTTCTTTTTGGTTTTAATGATGGTTGATGAACTAGATCTCTCTCACATCAGTTCATTCACAGCATTGTTCCACTGACCTCAGAAAACTGTTCTCTGTTTTTACAGCTGTAAGGGAACAAAATAAGCACAATAATCCCCAGTGACAGCTGCAAATGAGACATTTTGAGTGGAATTTTCAGAGCATTAACGCCTTTTTCTAATGTGAACAACACACCAACATTTATTGTTTCAATAGTGCATGTACACTGTAAGCGTAAAAAACTGTGCAAGTCTCACTGTGGAAATTCACTGGAGATCTCAAAAGCATAATTTAAATGTTATTTTTACCAGTCACTACTGCTCTGACCTTTAAATCAAAATTACATGAATACAACCACACCAAAAAAGTGATTCTGTTGTCCACAACAGAGGGATACACAAGGGGGTTTTTTACACAGTGTCCTCAGTGTCTGCCCCTGAATTATATTCTCTTAGCCTGAAAACAGAAATAAAATACAGATGTGGAAAAGACTATAAGACACAAACACAGCATGACTTTGACGGGAGCTTTGAAAGATTGTGTAATCAAGGAATGAGAGATCACTTTGCTCTGATCATAAGGCAAAAAAACCCCAATAAAATGATCAGAAATTTTTTAGGTAATACTGGATTTAAAACAGTGAAAGCAATAATTCAAAATCACAAGAACCAACTTATCACAAAACTGACGACAGAATATATACTGCACATACACCAGTAGAGTGAGAAAAACCAATAATATTCTTTATTATATTGATCCTTTGCTCTCCAGAGAAGGAGCTGCACGAAGCCACCAGCCACCAGGCAGCCTATGTTTTGTTAGAATATTGAAAATATTTAGTGACAATCATCCTCACATGCTTGATTTCTGCTACTGAGTAGAACTGTTTGTAGAATAACAAACCAGGCAACAATTATTCAGAGATACTCCATGTGTTCTCAAGTCTGTTCTGTAAAAATATATGGCTTTGAAAATATGTATATTCAACAACTCAGGGTGGCTTTCTAGATTCTATCCTAAACGCTACCCAAGTGAGAGAGCAGAGACTTATTTAAAATGAATGACAGGAGTTCCTCACTCCCTCTCTTGCAAAAGCATTCCATGATACATGGATCATAGCATGGATACATGTTCTGCATTAGAAAGAACAGCACTGGATGAGGCAAAACAAGAAACCAAACAATTAATGAAGTAACCCTTCCAAAGCAATACCCGAGGGGTCTTTGAGTGAACAATGAACAGGTTGTCAATGAGGCTGCTGCTTCCAGCCAGGGTTAAAGAAGCTGTAACGCCCAGGCTGAGAACTAAACCCAAAATCACAGAGAGCTACTGAAAATCCCTGCCCCAAGAAGGGGGAGGAGGGGAGGGGTCAGTTGTCAGCAGGTGGTTGATGGAGGAAAGGGCAGAAAGCAGCAGAGAGTGCAAAAGGGTGTGTTCCTCAAATTGTTTACAGACAGACCCAGTGCAACCAGTGACCTGAACGATTATTATTCTAATCTAAGATTATTCCTGTAACATAAGAATTGTAACCTGTGGAATTCCACACCAAGGCAGCTTTAACAGGGCCAGAGTCAGGTTCAGCTCTGGCAAGAGGCTGTAAAAAACTGATAGTGAAGAGGGGGCAGTGACTAATCCAGACTTGTCAAACCTTCAAGGAAATAAAGAAACCTATAGTTTATGGTCCCAGTCCTTCCTCGTGCAGGGTAAATACCAGATTTCAGTGCTGTTAGGGAGACCTGTCTCTTGGAAGGTATCTTTGGTAGAGGAATCAGGGAACAAGACACGTATGCAGCTTATCTCTGAGCCATCACATCATTTAAAGAAAACACAGAAGCAGTGAGATTTTCAAGAGTCAGAGCCAGCAAACCTATCGCACATACACCAAGGCAGTCATTGCACAATTTATTCTATATGCATCATGATTTCCTGAATACAGACACACATTTTTGTAACTAAAATTCCTTTTTTTGTTTTAAACTTTACTAATTTTATCAACCCCAGGGGCATGTGAGGCAGATTTAAAGATCTTGTTCATTCTGAATGAAAGGTGGCCATTTGTGACCCCTCCCATCAAGGGATTACCTGAGAGACAGGTTGCAAGGCCTGGTCCTGAAAGAGATGAAGGCTTGCTGTAGGAACCCACACCACCCAGAACTCTCTGAATCTCTACTCTCTGTCCTCTTGGGTATCACACAGCCTCTTGCCATGAGGTGCTCGGGACACTAAAATAGGATTATAGGCAAGAGTGTTGTCCAAGCATTACAGAGATCAGCATCTGGTCTGCAAAACCTTTAAGGATAGAAGGCTAACAATTCTGTGCACAGAAGTGACACCCAAATTTTAAATGTTTTACTTCAGAAAACGAAACTTTTTTTTTTATACGTTAACTTAAGCATATTTAAAATGGAAATGGTATTTCGTGCTGGGGTACAATAAACATCAGAGCTACATCTCCAGTTTTATATAGTTATTCACATTATGGCTTTTCTTTAAAAGACTTTAAAAGAACGATGTAGGTTGATAATAAAAATCTATGTGTTATAGTCATTATATTTCTGAAACAACAATTTTGTTTGATGTTTAAATTTGCAGTGTCAACAAGATGATTAAAGGTTAAATGGATTATGTTGTTTATGGTTTAAATCAGACAAGAGTTCTTATTATTTAAAGTTCCTATTTACAAAGAGGATTCCTAGACCCTCTTTTGTCTTTTTCATAACTTTATTGGCTGATCTGTTTCCCTGTTGTGACTCCCTCTTCAAAAACATCAGCACAGACATTTTCGATACAGATATCAAAGTTACAGAGACACACCAACCCTGCGAACAGCAGTTCTGAGCCACCCTTATTCAGCGTTCTGTTTACTTTCAATAAACGAGATGGTGGACTACACCACCCAAATTTGACCAAGTCTTCACCTTCTGAGAAAATCGATATTTGGACATGTTCAATAAACTTGGCAGATACTCTCAGTCCCAGGTGCATAGACCATGTATTGACTGAGCAGGACTTTATGTGAAATTTCTTACCTAGTCTGAAGAACTCTTCAGGGTCACACCAGACCTGAGGACTGGAACAGTTTTTCAGTTCTTCCCTGCATGACACTATCTAATTCTGACAAGTTAAAATTTCTTTAAATAACTTTCCATAAAGGAGAACATTGTGAAAATGTGTAAGCTGATGCCTTCTGCTGGACACATTCACTCTCACATTTATAGCAGAACACAGCACCTGGCATATAATTTTTTCATGCAGTGGTTGCAGTCAGTGCATTCCCTGAGAACTAAAAGTAAGAAGCCAGGACTCACCCCAGGTCTTTGCACAGCCCCAGCTTTTTAAGGGCTTTCATAAAAGGATGTATTGTCATGTTGCAAGTGTGGGAGCACAAAAAAGATTGCTCTTTCTTACCACCTTGCAGTGGATAATAAAGATGCAGACATATCATTCTCTCCTCTGGGTGAGAGGACAATCATAGTGACCTGGCAATCTCACTCCCTGTTACCAATTGAAGTTTTAATAAGGAGCGTCTTTTCTTCCATAAAAACAAAATAAAACCAACCAAACAAAAGCCCTTTGGATGAGAAAAAGGATGGAAAAAATAGATTAAAAATACAGGGGAAGGAAAAGACTAACCATTCCCAAAAGACCCCTTCAGTCTCAGACTCTCTGTACGACAGATTAAGCAGTCAGTCACACGTTGATTTTGTGGGGGGTTTGGTACTTTGTTTGATAAGGTGTTTGATTTGTCAGCTCATTCCACTCTGCTCCAGATACCTAGTTTTCTGTATCTGCCATTCCTTTGTCCGATGTCAGGCAAAGGATCAAAAGACTGACAACAAGGAAAAGAGCCGCAGTGGCTGATCATACGCAGTGCATGGCATCCAATTATTTCATGCAGTTTGCTTAAATTATTCAAGTCCCTCTTCTGTTGTTTATCACCTTGTGAAGCTTTCTTTTCACAGTTTTTATGGTAGCTGATTTAAAAGCCATAAATACAAATAATGGGGAGATGTAGATTAATTGAGGAGTTAGCTGACTCTTCAAAGCCTGACTTGTTACAGCATTTCATATTCAAATCACAGAGTTCTGCCTGAACTGAATAGAAACAACATCTCTCATACCAGAAGGCTGAATCAGATTGCAGAGGAATCTAGTTGCCTACTCCCAAATGATTTTGTTCCCTGTCAGCATTAACTCAACAGCTGGACCTCACCATTACTTTTCAATCTGCTCTAGCTGACAGCAGTGAAAGGTGCTAATAAAGAAGCAAAAATGGGTGAAAAAAACACACGGCATATAAAGCAGTCACAGCTCAAAGACTTGGGTTACTCATTTTCTCCCTCAACAATCTATCCTGCTCAGAACAAGAATTCAAGCACATTATGGCTCTGAAAATGAAAGAGTCAGTTATTTTTTCTCTCTTAAAAAAAAAAAAAAAAAAGGCAAGGTGAATGTAGGATGAAAAAAAAATTCAAGCATGCGTAACACTCATAATCAAAACACACTATGGAGATAAGAAGTTTTCCAATTATCATAAATGATATGACAATTTCTTTTAAAGAGTGGGGGTTTTTTGTGCTGTTCCCTTTCTCCCTTCTTAATTTTTTAATACTTGCTATGAATTTGCATTATGTCCAATAGCCTGCTACTGAATTCACAGCATAGGTGGACATCAATATATCTGCTTTGAACCAACTTCCCATCTCCAGGCATTATAGATCTGCAGACCAGAGAAATGCTTGATTTTCAAAGGATTATTGTAAGAATGCATTTTAATGACTCATGAAGACTGCTTCACAGGAAACTCCGCCAGCTGAGCTTTCTATCTCTAAACAGCCACCAACCAGGTCCTAAAGTAGGAATGTCATTAAAAAGCTCATTTTTCTGTGTGTTACAAATAAATTCTTGACTATATGTAGGTGTAGATCTTCCAAGAAAAAAAACTCACATCACATCCCTAGTAAAGAACATTCCTCTTAAAGTTTCTTTTTAACCAACTTTCAGTTTCTAATCAGTATGGATTTAATGTTCTGTTCAATATTACCCAAGACAGTACGAAATATATTGAGTGTTTTTCTTCAGATAGAACAGAATCATCTTCTTCAAAGAATGATTCAATTCTTTGCTATAGTTAAAGTAGCAGTAAATGCATCTTATCAGTCCAGTTACTCTGGATTCATTTTTCAAAATAGATTTCTGCTTACAGTGGTATTTATTTTCTGGTTCTCTATAAGTTTTCCTAGTGAACAGTTTGCAGTTTTGAATCCATTTATCCATACCACTTCCCCATAAAAGACTGTAAGCAATATTTTGCAGAATAGGAAATACAGCATCAGTGACTTAAAATTAAACGAAGCCACTAGAGAAGCAGTGAATTTTACCCAAAACACTGCCATCAAAACTGCATTTTAAAGCTGTTGGATATTTGCTATTTCAGAACAGATGCTTTTTATTTTTTTTTTTTCCTCCGTAAACCTTGGTCTCACCTGCTGTGCTTTGGAAATCTCTGGTCATAGAAAGCATCTGAGGAAAATAAAATATCTCCTAACCCCCAGGCTTCCTTAGACCCCTTAAGGGGTGTTGATTGGAAAGACAAAAACCTGATCTGGTGGGAGGTGTCCCTGCCCATGGCAGGGGGTTGGAACTAGATAGTCTTTAAGGTCCCTTCCCACACAAACCCTCCTATGAACATGTTTCTTTCAAAGAGATCCTTGAACCAAAAAAGTCTGCAGTCCATTAATTAATACAGAACAGGGACTTCTGAGACTTTGTCTAAGAGACAGTTAAGTACAAACAGGAGCTCAAAAATGAAGTTAAAATTAAAAAATTAAATTAAAAAAAAAAGGAACAAAACTAAAATCACAAAAAATATCCCAATCCCAACTCAGAATCAATAAGAAAATCCCACCGAAATTTAAGACATTTGAGCAAAACTAAACTATAAAAAACGTAGTGGTTTAACCTTTAAATGTTTCTAGTTGTTTGAGATATACTTACATAAAATGGGAAATAGGGATGGGAAAGAATTCTTTGTCAAACAGAATGTTTGAGGAAAACTATTTCTTTTTTCAGATGAGGAGTTGTTTTCATTTATTGAAACTTAAAATGCATTCTAATCTCTTTTCCCAATTGTCCAGTTCATTAACTGAGGGAAAAAGGTATTTATAGGCTTAATACATAACACAAAATTTCTGTAATATGTTGGTGGCAGCTTTGATATATATGGACTAGATATGACACATTAAAGAGTGCCATTTAAATTAAATTACTTTAAAAAGAAGCAAAATTTCCATAGAGGAAGTTATGAAAATAAGAAGTATGAAGAGAAAAAGGGAAAAGAGATATTAAGTAATGAAATGTGTTTTTTAAAATAATCATGGATTTTAATTTACCATTTAATTAGATACTCCAAAATGAGGAAAAAAAATGAGATGAAATATGCAGTGCATTAGGGGAAAACTGTGCACAGTTTCAAAATTATGGTATGGAAAAATTAGATTTTCTCCATTTCTATGCAGTTCACTCTGCACAGTAATACATATTTTAATATTCAGCTTCAAAGGAGTGTCCTTAATGGCAGTGTTTCAGGTTTTTTTCAGGAAACACAGATGAGAACTACATGGAATGGAAATACATTGGGAATTCTGCCATGCCAAAATACACATAATTCAATTAGCACACATGGCTGAAACCTCAAATGAAACTAATGAATTGCAATGTCCAATATGCCTTTAAAACAAGATTTAAACTAAGTCATTATTAATGGCATAATTAATGTTCCTAGTAATTGACAGGCTCTGCTTTAGTTGCCATTAATTTATTCAGCTACATGACAGGTTGTTCTTTAGTATACAGAGACTGACTTTGATATGTGTTTTCCATTAGGCAGGAAAAGGTTAAGCAGCATATGTAAATGGATATTTCAACCAAATTATGTTGCAGAAAATCAGTCAATATTTGCAAACTATTGCTTTTGTTAATAACTCTCTCTGCTCCTCGGTTCTGTGACAATTGTGGATGTGTCTCAGAGGATGGCACCTGGGAAGAATTAACTGCATTTTACAAACTTTGCAAAATCTTTTCAATACTTTTTATACAGGACACTCCATAAGACTTTCCTGCCCAGTAGCCCACTGGATTTCAAATGCAGCCACTTTGTGGGCAGAGACTGTAAAGGCACAGTTCAAACACTTTCTGCTACGGCAAACTCTCACCTAGGAAATGCAAAAACAAATGCAGAGATTTCATTCTATTAATTTCAGGACCAACATTTATTTCTCCAGCCCACGAACCAGACACCTGGAATGACAGTTCTGGGAACAGGGACTCATCTAAAACTGCACAGTTCACACAGAATCTGTGAACACACACAAAACACTGCAGTCTGTCCCGGACCTTGGAGACCTGGCCAGGGGAAAGGAGGAAGGTCAGTCACAATTTGCAACAGTAAAGTCATTTGCTACAGGGTCCAGTTGACTCCAGGTAAAAAGAAACGGCAGAAGAGAAAACCCAACCTGATGCAACTTCCCCAACCACTATGTCAGTGCTTTTGTTTCCATGGAGAAAGGAAGTATAATATGGCCCCATTTAAAGAGCTTCTTTTCTGTGTGAGAACATTAACTTCAACCGCTAGAAACAAAGATATTTCATTTGTGGATTAAGTATTCATAAATGGAATATTCATTTATTAATATAATCCATTTCTAACTGTTGTATTACTGAAAAAGTAGTTTGAAAGTATAGAAATCATCCATGAATTTTAATTATAGTCTATCAGAGTCTGGGATTCACTCTTTGCTTTTTATAAAGTGACTATTTCACAGAATAAGTCACTGCTCCCTCAAAAAATACGTTATAATTCCCTGTTTGGACTCTCAGAGACCAGAAAAGAACCCCAAGCCAACCAGCCTGGTGCCTTGGTTCGTGGACAGTTCTAGTGCAGTGATTTGATGGGCTCATGCACAGGTTAAGAATTCCAGCATGACCTTTGAACAGGTCCTGAGCAGGAAGCTTATTTGATCCATGTGCAATGCCACGGGCTCTGTTTGGCTCTAGGGTAGAGTTCCCTGCAGCACAGGAGTGGTTCTAAACAAAAATTAACTGAGGTGGCAGCAAGACTTCGTTCACACCCTTTGCTCCTGGTGGAAGGAAATGCAAACCAGCTTCTGTTTGCCTGGACCTCTTTAGTTCACTGATGTGATTCAAGGCCAAAATCACGAACAGCTGTTGGACTAAGACATAGACAGGTCCACGAAACTTTCACCAAAATTCCACAAGGATGGAAACACATGAGACCCAAGTTGCCACCTTTTTTCAACTGCCATTACAAACAGGTTGGTCACTGAGAGCAGTAGGAGCTCATCTTACGCATCAGCCCCAAACTTTCACCTGAACAAGAGAGTATGTGCACATGTTAACTTTACTGGGAGAATGGCAATGTTCCTGCAGAATGACAGAAAACATCTACCTGATAATAATGGTAAAACTAATCTCTTTCCAGTAGGTTTACATAATGAATCATATTGAAATATAATTTGTTTTTAAACCATGACAAATCTATTACAGCCTCTCCATGTTGAAATACATCATTAAGAGGTCATTTGTCTTGAATAAAGCCGTGTGGGAAATGAAGATTAGTTAAATACTGTCGGGTTCTCTTACAATGAGTAAACAAAGAGAGAGTTCCCAATGCCCAGAAATAAAAAGTGCATTATCGTTGGAAAAGAAATGTCAAGATACAACCTCACATTACGGGGAAATATTCTTCATCTGGAATTCATTAGCTCCTGACACACACTACTAGTGTAATAATTTACATCTCTCTCCAGTTACTAAAAGTAAAATCTGCAGAAATAAACCACAAATACTTTAGTTGGCTTTTGTGTTGCTGGCTGAGACTGAACATGAAAAGTAAATAGGAAAAATTATTTAATGCCAGTAAGTCGATCATTCTGGATCAGCAGTGCTTGTCTGCAAATACCTTTTAAAATGCAGAAATAGAACTTGAAATAATTCTTTGAAATTTATGATATATATGGATTTCACGAAAACCTCCTGAAATATTTATTTTTTTACTACTAAAAAACATATAGTACACAGGCAACTTGCAATTTACTAGCATAGTAATATTATGCTTTTGTTCAGATAGCAGAAAATCATAAAATTATTCTGAGATGGGTTTCATACTTTAGTTCCTATTTTCTGATTCACAAAAAGGGACAGAAAAGACCTTTTGCACAAGAAGGCTTTCATTATACAGTCAGTTAAATCTATGAGCAAAAACCAGAATTAGTAGCAATCTTCCCTTGCCCATAAAGGCTTTCCATGATTTTATTACAGCAGAGAACCAAAGCAGGTATTCTTTTACTTAATTAAAAGAGGGAATGAGAGAAATCTTTCGAACCAGTCTAAAAGACCTGTAAAACAGTCTCACAAAACACTGTGCGAAAAGAACCAGGAGATAAATGTCAAATTATCAATAATATTGTTTATTTACCTATCAAATGTATTCCATGTATACAGGATTATCTGACTGGACGACCTTTATTGGTTTTTAGCCTGTACAGATTTTCTTTCCTTCTCTTGCATCTAAATCAATATGCAAATATTGACTGCATTCCTTTAATGGGACTGTATTTCTTGCTCCTGCAAGTATGACCAGATTTGAAAGCACAATGAAGTCAGTGAAGCCAACCCTCTCATTTCACCATCTTATTTGTTGCAAATAAAGTTTTAAGAGCCGGAATTTATCTCCCAAGGGCCCTGGTGAGGCAGGAAGTCCCTTAGATGGCACCTACTTACTGAGCTTGTCAAGGGACACCAACACACAGCCTTGGCCTCTACTCTCACTCCATTCTACAACAGGCCTCTTCCTCAGTTGTTCAGAGAAAAATACTCACAGAATATGTTGTGAAACAGATTGTGGATTGAGCCAGGTTAAAAATAACTCTTAAAACCACTGCCAAGTCTTCACATTTTGACACAACCCCCAGGGGCTTGGAAAAGGCTTTTTAATGCTGTTTTCACATCCATGACCAACCCACCCATGCAAAAGCAAATACTAGTTGGGCTTTGAATGTAATTCTTGTGCTCATCTGTGCTTCAGTTTCACGGACAAAGAACTGTAATCTAGGTTTGTAATCTTACTGAAGACTCTGAGATTAAATTTAAGTATAACTAAAGGCAGAAAATCATTAGTGGTGTGCCTCAGAAGCTAACCTAAATTGACCTTCAGTTCCCAGGATCACCAAAAAAAGTTTAGGTTCTTTTGGGGGTATTTTTTGGTGTGTGTGTGTGCGTTTTTCTTTTTTAATTGATTTATTTGCATGGCAGATTTTCCTCATTTCTTTGCTAAGAATTGAAATTTGCTGTTGGTGCCAGGGGAACATGGCTCCTTTTTTTTCCGATAAAATCATGCTATTTCCCATACGAGAAAAACTGGATACTTCAGCTGAATGGTCACATCATTTTATGAGCCAGAATTTGTGCCTTCTCCCTTTCCTTTCTCCCCTCATGTTGAAGGAAAAATGAGATTATTTTTTCCCCCTACTTTTTCTATAACTGTGGTCTAAAAGCAAAGGGAGAGGGTCCTACAGAGGCATCAGCCTTTCTTTTTAGGGAAAGGGGTCAGGTGAGGAGAGCCAGAAGCTGTAGAGTCAACTCCAGTGGGAAAGGCTGTGCTGAAATATAACACACAAAGGGAAAGTACTACTTACAGCAGGCAGTTAGTACAGCTCAAGATGATTTAGATTCATCAACATGAAATTAGATTGGTAGATGAAAGGTAAGTCAGAAGATATTGCTATTTTCAAATCACACTCTTTTTTTTTTTTT
>VXAY01003150.1:1802207-1931974 GCA_013399855.1 Oxyruncus cristatus
TTTTTTTGGCTTCATCTTAACCAAGAAACAGAAGGTGAAATCACTTAGAAAGCTTTGAATGTGGCATGGTGGAATGAAACACTATCTATGAAGGAAAATCCCCATAAATAAATTCCAGTGGGGCTGAATAAAATAACAATTGTGGGAAAAACCCAGAAATTCACCCAACTAAACCTTCTAAAGGCTTTCAACAGGGTTGTTTTACAAATAATTGAAACAGAAAGTCAAGTACTTCGGTATTACCCATAGAGAAGGCAAGTACATAAGCAGGTGGCACTGGCATTCTAAGATGACAAGCTCACAGGTGTTGAGTCCTTGTTTTCAAGTGCAAAATGCAATGTTCATAAAATGCTTACAAAACTTAAGAGCACTTCGGAATGGATCCTCATTAATCATAGAATCATTAAGCTTGGAAAAGACCTCCAAGACCTCTGAGCCCAACCTTTGACCAAACACCGCCTTGTCAATTAGATCACAGAACTAAGTGCCACATCCAGTCATTTCTTGAACACTTCCAGGGACAGTTATTTCACCTCCCTGGGCAGCCCATTCCAATGCCTGACCACCTTTCCAATGAAGAAAATTCTTCCTGGTGTCCAACCTAAACCTGCCCTGGTGTAGCTTGAGGCCATTTCCCCTTGTCCTGTCTCCAGTTGCCTGGGGGAAAAGGCAGATCCCCCCACGTGGCTACACCCTCCTTTCAGGATGTTGTAGAGAGCCATTAAGTTCCCCAGAGCCTCCTTTTCTCCAGGCTGAACACCCCCAGCTCCCTCAGCTGCTCCTCATAAGACTTACAATAATCCATCTTCTAATACAGAAGTTGTACTGCTACGTAAGAATTTGTTCTGTTGTTCATGTGCAGAACATTAAGAACACTCAAAGAAATACAGAATCACTAAAACTGAAACAAAGCGTGAAATAGTAACAGCACAGACACGATGCTTTAGTTTGTTGCTATTTTCTAAACTGCCCTTAGTTTTAGAGCATCCACAAATTCTAGTTCAAGGACGATTTCATCAAGAACAATTGGGGTTGGTAAAGAGGCAGAGAATAATGCTACAAGGCACCCTGTGAGCATTGCTAAAGAGAGCTAGTGTTAAGTCCAGTGAGTGCTTGGCTCCTTCTCAGCTACGTGGCTTGGGAGTCCTACGTAAGGTCATGCTGAGTACCTGTGTCAGCTGTGCAGTGCTCCACTTACCCTTAGCTTTGCAAACTCCAAGTAAACCCAAAACACTCTTCCCATTACTTCCCTTTTTCATTCTCTATTTTTTTTTAAATATGTATGTAGAGACAGAGAGCATTTAAAGGAGTAATGGACGCCAGAGAAAAGTAATGGCAAGTAGATGCAAGAATATATATGTGTGCATGTGTCTGTCTCTCATAGGGAAAGGCAACAATCATAGGGTGAAAGATTTATTTGTTTTACAAAGAAACCAAGGATGATTTCTTAGAAGTATTAAAAAGCTTAATTAGGTTGTGATGATGGAATAAGCCCTTTCAACCACTCGTATAACAGCAGCTCCTAGCAACCAGAGTTATTCCAACCTCACACTCCTACCTGCCAAAGTCCAGATACAGGACACAATCTGTGATAAAGCTCCTAATATCCAAGCAGGAAATTGCAAAATTATGGGCAATTCACTTCCTCTGTACAAATAGCCCTATTTCCAGCACCTGTAATTTTGAACTGCAGAATGATAACGTGCCAAGCTTCCGTCAATCAAGGGTAATTTGGGGATTAAATACGTAACAGGGGCCCTAAAGGCAAACATAGTCTAAAAGCTTAACATAGTTTTGATTTTAAATGTTGTCATCCAATGTTTTTTTAGTGAAAAACCTCAATAGTATTTTGAAGTAGAGACAGCATGCTCTTCACAAAAATATTTTTTCCTGTTGTGTCTTCCTAATGGAAATCAGATTTGTTTGCATTGTCTTTCTAACCTTTAATCAGAACCCAATATTAAGATATTTGCTGTATAATATGTGATAGAGGGAGTCAAAGTAGGTCCTCTCAATTCAACAACCAAAATGGACATGCACTGCTCTACTTAAAAAAGTGGTTTGTGCCATTCTAATTTTTCACACCACTTAATCTACAACAACTGCCCCAATTCTATGAATCACCTCTGACACTCTGACAATACCTAACAACATTTTCCCTTCCATCTCACAAATTATCAGGAAAATCTCACAGGCTTTTTTGCCCTGCTATCCTTCTGTCCTTGTCCCCCTTCATCACAGATCACAGAGCAGAGACATGCTACTTTTACCAGCCTCAGTAACACATCCCATCATGTCCTTTGCAGAAAATTGCTTGCCCAGCCTTAGGAGTGTCCATCTTTCCAGTGTAAGGGCATATTACTTTTCCTTGCCTCATAAAAAACTCAGCCAAACAAAACCAATCCCCATCCTTCCCATCACATCCATACCTTTCCCTGGCCACTTGATGGTCCTGATGGTTCAACGTGCTCTTCCCTCAAGGCTGAAAAACTCTTTTAAAAAATTCCCGCACATCCACTCCCAGCACTTCCTGTGATTTCCTGAAGCCATGACATGAATGCCCATTTAAAATGGGCAAGGGTTTGGCCTGCAAGTCCTCGTGCAATGCACATTTGAGATTCTCTAAGCTTTCAAAGATAAGGACCTTTCCAGAATTTGCACTACAACACACACTCAGGTTTCATAAACTTGTAACATTTCCTGGGTTCGAGACATTACTCCACTACTATCTTATTTTACAGCTGGCCAAAAAACTTCAGATAAGCATCTAACTTGGCATTAAACAATACTAAATACGATCTGAGAAGTTCTCTATTTTTTTCTTTTAATAATGCATTAAGCAACAGTTAATTAGTCATCAATAACCTCAACTATATTTTACACAATGCAAGGACTGCTGAACATATGGATTCTGTATTTATACACCTGAAAGTTAAATACAAACTGAACATATGCTTTTTGGCTTCAGCACAGTTTAAGGGTTACATTTCATAACACTGTGCTGTTTGCTTCAAGAGAGTAAGGCTAAAACATTAGAAGCCAAATTTTTGCTGAAAGAGACTGTTTGGCTTCGTACAGCAGGGCCTGGGATATGATTAAGAGACAATACTTGCAAAGTCCAATAAAATTCTTTTCAGCTTTGGTTACTTTCTTATGAAACTTATTTTCCTTAATGTTGTAAAAGCATGCAGGTGGCATTATTTTCATTTTTATATTATGCCTGAAGGCTCAAAAATCAGCTGAAAATGAAACTCTGCTTTTTTTGAGGCAAGTACCATGAGCATTATGGAGGCACTCAACAGTCATACAATTGAAGTGGCTGTATATTAAAAGGGCTTGTCATATGCACTACACATTTAAAAACAGCCTTCCAGCTCCAGTGCTTTCAGTAAACTCTTCGTACCTGTAAAGTGTTTCTTCCCCTTTGGTTACCACCATTGCACTTATAAATTTAAGTAGCACTTTTTCCAGGAGCAAGCAAGACAACTCAATTGTTAGCCTACTTTGGAGCCAGCCTGTAAACAGGTAAGACTACCTATGCCTATAAATTTGCCTCTTGCTCTTGTGTAAAGAGGCAGCACTGTGTTAATCACAGACCCGCTGCTTCCCTGCTCCTGCTGCTTCCCCGACGGCCGCTTCCCTTTGCTGCCAGGGGCACAGCAGGACCAGCAGGACAGCTGCTGATGGTGTGCAGTTCAGTATCTAAAAGAGCCTCAGCTTCAGCCATCCTTCTCCAGAAAGCAGATGTGCAGTTTGTAGACCAGAAAAGGCAGCGATGGTAACCTCAGCAAGACACAAAAATTTAATGCCAGGATTTACTGTAACTGGGGAGCGGGAAACTCGTTTCCTACTAATCATGTAGTATGCAAATGTTCAGGGTCAAATGGAACAGAAAAAGACTGCTGCAATCACACTGTACTCATGTGCAACTGAACAAAAAATACAGATGGAGAGAACAAAGAAAAAGCTCAGAGAAGTGAAGACACAAGTATGGTACATAAATGCTTTAACAGTACAGAAAGTAGCCATTTGACTTTCATCTGACCTTTCATCCCAACTACTACGTGGAATTGTACTTCAGTTATGAACTGAATGTGGTTCTCTTAACCCTTTTGCTTCAATTTTTCTTAAAAATGCTTCAAGTTTGTACACAGATTGTACACACAATGTACACTGTAAAAAATATTTAGGGCTGGCTTAAGCCAGACTTTTAAGCAACAGTCCTCAGTTTAAAATATCAACGTTGCATGGGGAAAATAAATCAATCTCAATAAATAAACCCCCCCACCACCATTCATTAGGCAGATGAAATTCATTCAAGGAAGAAAGGAATGATTGAAGAATACTTCCAATTGATAGTCAAGATTTGAGGTATTTCCCAGGTCACAGAAGGCACTTGATATTTCTCTGCAAGGTAACCTCTCTCATACAGCCCATTTCCTAAATGCAGGCAAAGGGAGAGAACAGTCATCGTTCTTCCTGACTTCAGGGAGGTTTTCCACACTGTCTCCCACAACATGCTCATTAACAACGTGATGAGGTTCAGGCTAGGTAAGTAGTCAGTGAGGTGAATAAAACTCAAGGTTGGAGCACCCAACATACAAATACATGGTCACTTTAAACTTGGGATTCATCTTACATGCACATTTGGCTGACATTTTACATCACTGAGAGGAAACATCTAAGCTTAGAAGAGGAATATTAAGATACTTTAGAGTCAGTGAGAACTGGGAGAAGAGAAACAGTTTTTCAGGTATGGTGACAACACTTGCCTCACTAGAAATAAAATCATTAACAGGAAACTGGGAGAGAATTAAGCGGAGCTGAGCAAAGGATTCAGAGAAAATAAATATTGCAGAGCTCTGCAGCAATGTGTGATGTGTGCATGTTCATTATTTAGTAGTGTAATTTCTTGGAAAGGCATTTGAGTAGGAAATAAGCAATATGCCTTCTTGGACTTGAAATATGACCAGGCTGTATTGCAATTTAATATCCTATGCAAGATATGTAGAAGTAGATATTGTGAAACTGAGCAAAAAGTGTGACCATGCAGTGATTCAATGTCTCTTAAAACGTGAAAATATTTACTACCTCAAAGGATGTGTGAGAAGATGTGTTGTGGGGTTTTATATATTTAAATTGGTACATTACCAGTAGAAGCTGCTTTCTGCTAGAATTGGACCAAAATCTGTTCATTCCAAACCCAGAGAAAGAATCTGATTTTGCCATTTTTGTGTTTTTGTTATAAAAATAAGAAGGCAATTTTTTCAAATCTTATGGAAAAGTGGTTATCTGAGGGAAGGTAAAATTGCATGAAATAGCAAACACTTTTGTGGGGGAAAAAGCTTCAAAGAAACATTTTGAGCAACTTCACATAGCTCTGATGAATACCATAATGAAAGAAAATGAAGGCAGACGTTACAGAATTGAGTTATCAAAAATCCAGATGAAAGCATGTAGTGTCTTTTTGTTACTGCTCTCTGAGGAAGTAGAAGATTCATTTACTAGAAGGAGGGGTATTAGAGATCCTGCTTTGGGGAGTCAGAAGTCATTTGGAATGACATTGAAAAAGCATGTGTAAAACAAGTAAGATATCAGACTGACAAACTAGAGAAGCACCTGGATAATGATGTATTTCAAAGCACTTCGTTCAGTAGTGGTGAGCAACTGTGTATATGGAACAAGATATTGTCTACAGCAAATTTGCAATTGTCTCTCCTGGATCTCTGCAGAGAGGCTAAAACGTGGGTTGTGTGCTTTTTCAAACATGCTTTAGGAAAAACATGGGGCCTGCTTTTACCTTTTTTCTATCAAAAATGTTCTTAGAATACATTTGCAAGAGTGTATTTTGAAAAAACTGCTGCATAACATTAAAAAAGCACTATATGTTAACACTACAGTTACAGTCTTGTTAAAAAGGATTATTAGATCTGAAATTGATTGAAATGTAAAGCTACTTCACCTATATCACTGCTGCTCTATATGTAAAGTGTGTACCTTACTATATTTTTTTTTTTAAAAGTCTTTGTTCCTCTTTTCTTCATCTTTGGCATCTCTTTATTCAAGTGTTTCTGTTGGACAGGGAACTCATTCTGCTAAATAATTAAGATACACCATGAAAACTATAAAAAGATTACACAGGTTTCTACTCTAGTGCTGAGTACATTTGAATAATTTCTTCACCATCTTGCTTAGTTATGGCACCATACATTATTTGACAGTATGCAAATATTGCAGGGTGCAGGAAAATCATCTGGCTGCTGGAAGCTTTCAGTTTTACTCTCTAAGACCTTTTATTGTGTGCTATCTACAATAAAACAACGATGCTGACGCATTTTTCATCTTGTAGCTACAAGGCACAGAGGCAGCAATGAACACTCTTTATGCCATGTGTGTACACACACATGGGATTGCTCTTCTCCTCTTCAGTGAGCTTGAATATGCAGTATGGTCTTCATGCTTCCAGCAGCCAAAGAGGTGAGTCTTGTTTCTGCCTACATTTAAACATGAATGTGTTTGTAAGTTTGCACACTCAGATGGGCAGTCAGTACATTCAGGGTATCAAAAACTCTGCAAATGTAATCCAACAGTTCACTGAATGTGAAATGATCAAGGTATCTCAAAGAGATGCAGCTTCTCCACACGTGGGGAGAGCCTTCTGTTTCATGTTTCTCTTCAGTCTATACACTCCTGAGCCATAGAGCTGCAAAGGCCTAGACCACTTCCAAAAATGTCACTGGCAAATGGTGAGGCAGTAGCAGAAAGGCAGCTTTGCCTCGTGCTTATGAATAGCTTGATAAATGTTCTTCAGGCTCTTCCAGATTTTTTTTTTCTTATCCCTCTTGAACAGAAACAGAAGGAAACAACTCTGAAGAGCCCTGCTCTGCTTTCTGGGTTAGAGGCCCTGCAATGTGGTGGGCCAAACTATGCCCTTATCACTCATATATCTTTTTTCAGTGCAGTGTGAACATAAGATGTATCTGACTTTTCGTGCACAAAAAAGTCTCTCTCTTGCTTTAAGTGGTACTTCAAACACCAGCCAGCTGACCTGTCATTGATCATGGATCAAGTGCTATTCAGATTAAACTTAGCACTGTCAAGAAGAGTTGTCTTCTAATAACTGCTGCCAGCAAAACATTTTGTGTTGTATATCCTGCCATCCTGTTATTCAAGTATCATTTTATAAGAAATGACAGTCTTCAACCAAGTAAGGCTAATTCAGCAAGAGTTATTTTGAGTAAATATTGCAGAGAAGACCATACTGTAGTAAATAACCACACAGAGGAAACCTGTTCTCTAGTCAACAGGATTAAAGTTACAAATAACTGCTAATGAGAGTCTATAACTCAGGATCTCTCCCCCTCTTCTCTGTTCCAACACATTCTTACGCGTACGCGGCATTTTGGATCTTGCTCCAGCACATAAATATCTGAAGTACATCTCTGCTTACTATCACCTGCAGTCAACCACTGCATTCTACATGTTCATCCATTATTTAATTTCAATTACCTTTTTAATGGCCTCTCTATGCAGAACGAGAAAATTACACTGTACAAAAGGAGAAACAAAAGCCTACTTGAACATAAATAACTACTTAATGACGAAAAAAAAGCATAACCAGCAGCAAACAAAGCAGTTCTAGACACTTTTGTTTGGTAGATGCAGGAGAAAATAAACTAGATTTTGTGAAAACTTGCTACACTTTCACTTCATTTGGCACTGGAGAACCATCCACAATAAATGACAGCAATAAAAACTGAGAAGGGAATAAGCCAGTTTACCAGTGAGTAAATAAAGCAAACAACTCCCTGATTTAATTTACTAAAAAACAAAGGGAGCCATAAATTCTGTATCTGAAACACCGAGCTGAAGCAGGATGTAATCTCTTGCTCCTGGGACTCCTATCAGCAGCACAGAGTTTAAATTCAAGTCCCTTTTCCATAATGTTTAATGTTGGTCACATTCCAATTCCTCATTCGACTCATAATGGCATGGAGGGAAGATGTTGTTAGCCTTGCAAGCCCTACACAATATGAAAGAGGGAGCAATAACTTTCTCCCATCAATGTCCAAAAGTTACATCTTGCATTTTCAGGCCTAAGAACTGATCTATTCTTTACTTAAATGCTTGGATCCATCTTACTACAAAATGCCCAATGTCAAATAAACATGTTTGTATGCTTTTATTTAACTATGGTAAAATCTGTCAGCTATCTGAACTAACAGACTCACAGAATTTTGATCTTAAATAAGAATTGAAAGTATATCCAAAAAGTGATGAATGTACAACCTTTCTGTATGGGAAGGATAAAATGGACAGAGTGGAGTGCAGCAGTGAATCCAGAGATTCAAGAGCATCTTGCTTTGACACACTTGAACAGATCCTACTCAAAACCAGAGCGGGAAGATAACACTCTCACACAGCAGGACAGAAGGATGTTAGAGGACAGATGAGAGAATGAAAGGGCAGGATAAGGCATGTATCGATATCTGGGCTCAGGGGCCATAAAGTCAGTAGGGAAATGTGTAAAAACTATGTTAGCATAACAGTGGAGAGTCTAAAGGGATAAAACAAAGTGAATCCAGCTGTGGTGCCACCAACATGCTGTGGTTATTTCCTGAACAACCCAACTATCATTATAATGCTCCTCATGGACTTAGAATGAAAGTATAAAAGGGACTCTTTTTTTTTTTTTTTTCCTTCTCCTGACAGCAGTGGCAGACAAGCTAAAGGATGAACTGCTTATAAACACAGCTTTCATATCCACCATGGCTCTGGATATTTCCCAATTTTAGACATGTTTCCCCTTTGTGCAATACTTTCCTATAAATGCAGAAGGCTGTCCTCAGTGCACATGGGTCCTTGACCTTACTGTTGGTCAGGGATGGTTCAGGTACAGCCTGAGCACAGATTAACAATGCACACATCAAACTATGCTGTTTCTCCACACTCACTTTATTCTGGGTGCCTTTCACTGACATCTAAAGTGAGTGGTTCTGTTTGGACAGAGTCCTCCTGCCAGTAACATAACGGGGGCACAATGAGGCCAAAAAAAGAGAGGAAAGAATGGAAGCAAGAGAGGAGCAATGACAACTCCTACTTTACCACTGTGTGGTGTGTTTTACCACCTAACTTTGACTCTTGTAGGTGAAAGCACCAGACAAACAGCCCTTTATAGTAAATTACATCATCAGCTGAGCGGGGGAGGCAGCATTTGTGGCTCTTGGTTAAAAACAGAAGGGAAAGATTTTAGATTTGTGCTTTGAAAGCCAAAATTCGTAAGACAGACACTGCAGATGAAATGTAGTCTAAAGTAGACAAATTACACAGACAAGCATATCAAAAGCTATTGGAATAGACACACACAAGCATCCCTTTGGTATTCCAAGAGTTTTAAAGACCCTGAGAACTCCAGTGAAGAGCAAGCCTCCTGCACACAACTGCAGCACAACATTTATTTCTACATCTGAGGATGTGAGCTGCATTCAGGGTTACTCAGCAGGTGACAAATTTAGAGTAGAAAGATAATAAAAGTAATTATTCACATTGAAGTGGCAGTACCAGTGATATTTAAGGCCAGGAAGACTGAAATAAATACAATACCTGGAGAGTGTTTTTTTTTTTCTAACACTGACTGCTGGGGAGACAAACTTACTAACCTCAGTACCTATCATGTTGCAAAATTTATCCTGCAAGGGATTCTTACATTAAAGCTACATATTTAGTCTCTGATCAAGGAAAGTGTTTTCACACAATTAGCTTATGTGTAAGTAATCCTGTAGTTGCCATTTATTTGTAAAGAGAATGCAAAGAGTACTAGATTTTCTTTCCTTATAAATATGTTCTTTTAAACCTTTAAATGAAACAAATTTCATCCTATTTTTCTCCACAAAGGAACGCTGGCATAATTTCCAAACGTATATAAATATAGTTTCCAGCTACTTCTCATATCTTATTTAAAGTCAAACCCCTAATCCCCTTAGTACAACAGAGAAACTTATTTTAAGAAGTTTTGAAATCTTGGACATTGTACTTCACACAATGCTAAAACTAGGTCTAAAAATAAGGCAAGTTTCCAACGTCAATGAGAAGAACCAATACTTAAAGGGAAATGCATCAGACATGTAAATTCCCTGAAATAAGCAGAAAACTCAAATGAGCAGGAAATTATTACACTGATTAGGGCACTTAGTTAGTGAATTAAGTTGTGGGGTGTTATTTATATTCTCTAATTAATGCTAAAATAGTAACTTGCCTTCTTTGAATTTCTAGTGCCATAATTACTAGGAAACAATAATTAAATCTTTGAGAAAAACTGAAAAACAGAATCTTTGAGAAAAGCTGTAAAACAGCGATTCTTTAATCATACATATACAGAATGAAAGTCCCTTTCTGTGAGAACAATCCTGCAATTAATTCTGCATCTTTCTTCTTAAATGTCAAAGAAATACAGAGTGAACTACTCCAGAAAGATACATCCTTTCCAAAGCTATGTATTATGTCCAAGATGATGAAAACATAAGTCAGTGTTGTTTACGTTCACGTTACAACTCAGTTCATCAGCAATTCAGCTGCTCAAATGCTTCGATCAGTGTCAAAGGACCATATTAACCAAATTTAGACAGTTTAATCAACCCCTCTCACACACTCCAATGAGAGAGGACACATTCAAATGTCTGTGCCAGTAGTTAAGAAGCTGAGTCCCCAAGGCCCGTGATGCCTTTGTGCTAAAGGAATACACAGCCCAAGGCTCCAGGAAAGCCTTAATTACTTTGTATTAACTTTTGAAGATAAACTTATGGTAAATCTATATACACACCCAGCATGTGGGGAGGTGAATGAAAACACACTCGGTGTGGTACAGCAATCAATAGCATCCAATTCTCTCTGATGGTGGCTTGTTAGGGCACAGAACCATTCTGCATACACTTAACAGAGCAAATTCCACAGCCAACACCTCCGAGCTTCAAATTAGGGAAGTCCTGCTTTTGACAGGGAGGCTTTATGCAAGAACCCTATTGCTATCATTTCTTTGCAGAGAACAGCAATTACAGGTAAATATTTACCTCTCAGACAGCCACAAACACATACAAATTGCACACACTGTCCACACAGCTGCTTGTGATTGGGGTGAGAAAGGGATGACAGCAAAGACTCTAAAGGTGATGTGCACAACTCAGGACAAACAGAAAATTATCAGCAGCAAAACTTGGGGTCATGCAAGTTTAGAAGTGATGGATACAATCCTACATATAAATGCACTAACTCTTTGATTGCATGCTGGTACAGCACTTCATAAAACCACTCTGAAAGTACTTTTCTTTCTTACTAGATGTTTGTATGTGCAGAACAAGACAAAACTGGGCTGTATTATTTCATGCCTTCATAATTGCTTTTACACATCTTCACTGTAACTACTCTTACAAGACAATGGATTTTTACAGACCAATTCACAGACACCCTGAAACTCTTCAATTATTTACACTATCAGAGAAGTGGCCTTAAGCTGTACTCCCACAGCGAAACATTTTGGTATTTTATAAAGCTGATGTATGTGTCACCCACCAAAGTGTGTCTGGCAACTGAAAAATAAATTGACAAAAGGAACAAGATGAAGAAAGAAAATACAAAACTAACGGATTTCAATAATGTTACACTTCAGATTGAAATCGTCAGTGTAAGGAAACTCACGGAAAAGGTTGACACTCTTACTTCAGATTATGCCATTAAATAACATCTCTGCTTTTTATTTTTATTTTTTTATAGGCTATTTTTCCCTTTTGGTGCCGACAAGATAAACCTCACATTAGATTCTTTTTTCTTTTTTGATGCTTCAGGTCACAGCTGGAGTTATGAAACCGTTGAGATATTAATGAACACCAATTTCTACCCACTGCCCAAAGTTGCCAAAGCTCTTGGGTAGTGTGGAATTCATAAACATGGCCTGGAAAGAGAATCTGAGCAAACTCAGGTTATTGTTCTAATAAGTCTTATCAGAGCACAGCATTTTCCACAAAATCCTATTAAAAAAATCTCCATAGCAGCATTAAACACAACGTGCCATGCTGCTGGTAATGTTCTTCCAGCTTATTGAATGTACAGGCTATAAACTTCTTGGAGCTTTGGAACAAAATTCCCCCTTCATTTTTTTTCATGTGGATACCAGGAAATGAGAAGGATGACTGACTAGTTAGGACTGTGAATTAATTTTATGACTTTTTTTGCCCTGCAGGTGATTCTCCTTAAGATTCTGCTCTAATAAATAGCAACCTCACACACTGGAAAGGTTCTAAAGGAACTCAATAGATTGGGATCAGGTGTGCAGAGAGCTGGGCAGGCTCAGAGCTCCCATTCCAGGAAATCTGGTATCACCCTCCTGTGCACCTTTGAAAGCATCCAGTAATGGAACTGCACAGCTTTCCTGGAGGCAAAGAGCCAGGCCAGAACAATCCACGATGTGTCAGTGTGCAGGCTATCCCAGACCTAAACTATCTCCTGCAGCTCTTGCTTCATCTGCAGAAATCAGTTTCAAAAGACAAATATTTAGGCTCTGTGCAGGCAGCAGTGATGCTGTAGGTAATATGTATTTACACAAACTGCTTTGTCATCGTGCTTTTAATTCCTACGTATTTGAAAAAAGCAGGACATACGACTGCTACAACTCTGATAAAAACAAAGCCAGATTTTTAAATAGTTTGCTGAAAATTGAGCCCAAGGTGCCATATGATAGCAATCTGTACAATTTATTTGTTCTACCTGATGCCCTGATAGGAATGGGTAGAATTTATTTTGCTTTCCAGCATGAACTGGCCAGGGCAAGACTGACCAGAAGAGCAATTGTAGTCATTCGTTATAATTAGTAACTTGAGGCAAGAAAACGAAGGCTAGAGGTTTGGTTCAGGCTCAAATACAATACTTCCTTCCCTTGCCTAAAGGGAGAGACAAAATTGTCAGGAAAAGACAAAAATAAAGAGATGACAACACGTCGTTTTGAAAAGCACTGACAATAAAACAAGTTAGAGTCACACAGGGAGCTGAGCACCCAAAAACAAGGGAAGATCCATGGCTGTGTGCCCTGGCTTTGCCCCGGGGTCAGTAAGACAACATACTTCATCTTCTGTTTGCCTGCCTGAGACTCTTATAAGCTTCTGAATGAAGATGAATTAAAGAGGGGTCCTGAGTCTATGAGTTTCTGTTCCACCAATTTCAATTCTTCTGCTCTTTTCCTGTTCCAATCAAAGCTCACCAAATCTGTTCCTTCATCAAATCCTGTGACTTTCCTGCACACATTTGTGTGTTTACACACACCATCCACGGGGTACCAAAAGCAGCAATCTACCACTTAATTTAAATCTAGTCCCAGTATGTGACATCAGCCACCAAACCTTCACATGAAGCCGTGGTAATCAGTGCCCTGGGAGGTAAACCTGACGTGTTTATACAGATCAGTCAGAGACTGGACAAGGCTTTTTGCTCACTTGCATTGAAACATGAGTAATGAAAGGAAAAGTTATCACAAGTATTGTTTCCCTCTCTCACAGCCTTGGGGACATTTATGTGCAGTTTTTCATCACACATCTGAAAAGCTGGTGTTTGATAGGCAGGGTTGCAGGTGGCCAAGAGGAAAAACGGGCAGTAGGTGGTGGTTTGGGTTTGGTTTGTGTTTTTTTTTTCTTTTTTCCTAAAGATGAAAACTGTTACATTACATTTAAATCGTTTTGAAGATTAATAGTCATAGAGTTCATGTAATAGAAGTTTACCTAGCAAGAACTTTCACTTTTAATTTATAAGTGCAGTGACGTTTCTTTCAGAAACTTAACTAAATTGTTTTGCACAGTGCCACTATGATACATAGTTTTATATCTAGAAATCAAACTCGCAGAGATCACAATTATTTAAAAGATTACTTCGAATGGTCACAAACCCTCCTAAATATATCCACTAAATCCAGTTTTACTGTCAATTACAGGAATCAAGAATACATAATTTCATTTGACTTGTGACTTCAGGCACACAAGCACACTGCTTGTTGCAGGAATTCATTAAAGACACAGGAACTGCTCTTGCAATATATACAAAGCTGTGACAACTGTACCTGCGTTACCAATACGTCCTATGTAAGCAAAGCATTATATTCTTTACCCCTCTGAAGCAAATTCAGATATTTGGATTTTAAGTGATAGAAAAGTACTTCAGAACTACTTTTTTTCCTTTATTTTCTTCACTTCTATAAAGCATCTTCCAAGATTTCCAGGACTGGTTCCTACCACAGAGATCTTGCCATAACCTAAATGAATCCTTCCTAAGGAGGACCATCAGAAACAACCTGAACATGATCAAATAAAATGCTAAATTTGACACAAAGTAAAGAAAAGCTATTTTAATAGAAAGGGGAATCTTGAGAAACACAGTATAACCAGGTAGTCTGCAACACAAACGGTGGAGCTGCATCATAATGTTCCTTTTGATATAAGGCGGAGAGCTTTATTTCTCCAGGCAGATGTGATTAAGAAGGAAGAAAAAAAGTGAAAGAAAGCAAGTTCAGACTGCATGAGGCTGGACTGAAAAGGCTTAAAGGTGCAGAGTGGGAGAAGGTTGGAACAAAGCACAAACCAGTAAAGAAAAACATCCAGCACAAGACAATAAAATAATGTTAAAACATGTTATTATCAGCATCAAAAAGGTCCTCACAATATCCATCCATATTCCCTCAAAGGCAGGACTTCAGATGTCACTCATTCTTCCCTGGGCACCAAGGACAAAACCTTCAATATTTTCTCTTTCATTACATTTTGGCATATTTTTTCCTTTGAATTCAGACTACAGATGTATGCTTTGGAAGAACGCTGTCAAAATGCAACTCCTTAATTCATTATATACTGCAGAAAGAAAAACCGCTCTCAGCATTTGAAATTTCCACATGCTGAAAGGTTCTTCCATTCTAATCCAGTCAAGCTGGATGAATGGAATTCAAATGGAGGAAACTAGGGTCATACTGGGGCAGGTGTTCATTTAGCTTTTTGTTTTTCAGTAATGTCCTTAAAGAGGGAGGGATTTTCTGTCCAATTTCTTACTCTGAGAGCCTTAACAACCTCACCCCCAAAAACACAAAAGAGAAGAGAAGAGAAAGCCGAGGATGGTAACAGAGAATTTGGAGACTTAAGATGCGTCCAGTTTCTTTGACTCTAAGAGTATTCACAGAACAGACTGCAACAGAGTGACACCCAGCCAGAGATTCCCAGTCATCTTCTGACCACGTGGAAATTCTGGGAGCAGTGTGAAAATAACAGATGACCTTCTATTCCCAAGGAGATTTTCCTTTAGTCATTAAAATCATGCAATGTAGAAGAACTGGACTGCTGAAAAGCTCCTTGGAATAAAAACCATCTCTTCCTTTACATTTTAGTATGACTGAAGCCTAGTTTAATCCAGAGCTATTTTAGAAAGGACATTTCCTTTACTACCTCAACAAAACAAAAAAAGCCATGAGTGACATGGCAAAAAGGAATGCTACACAAATTGTGAGTTTTATAGGCATGAAGAAAAGTAATAGAATTTTTATCTTGCATTAAGGCGAAGAAGAGAGTATCAGCAATAGAGGAAATGCAAAGGCATATTTTACAGCCTCAATAAACTTACTGTAGATCACATCAACTACAACAGAACTTATTTCTTTAAACTCTTGAACAAGATGAGAGTGTCTCAGTGAAAAAGGAATTTAATTGTATTAGCAACTCTGTGTTGACTGAACAGAGACTGAAGTGGGTGTGGTTTTTGTTTTTGTTTTTTTTTTTTTTAAATTACATTACAAGAATCTCAAGCCCTCCAAGCCTTCGGGCACAGTAGAGGTCATATGGACCCACTTAATATGGTTGTGCAAATTACTATTTACAAGGGCATATTTGCAATACGTGTCCGTGAGAAAAACAAATAACAAGAAATGCAGCAACAGGTTTGCAAACGGCAAGATAATACTTCTATTCCTTCAGGCATAGGAATTCAGTGTAGGGAATATTCACAGGTTATATCTGGGTGCCACAGCTACAGAGGGACAGGACCAAATTTTGAATACCAATTTTCTATATTGGGTTCTGTTTATCAGTAATTCAAGGAATGTATCAGGATTACAAATACAGTTCGGTCACATTTTTGGTATCTGAACTAGACTATGGTTACTACAGAATAAAGCATTTAATAAGCTGCAGGGAAGACAGAATGTCTTTCAGAAGGTGCTCTACAATGTTGACAGAGGGATTTCCAGAGCAGAGGCATCAGCTGCATGGAATACAGAGACATGAAGGGATTCCCAAGTGGGTGGATGCATCCCTTTGTATTAGAGGTTTTTCATCCTCCCTTGCACATGAACACTGAGTAGTTTACCAAAGAGCAGATGAAATACATACAGGTTAAAGATTCCAGTATGTATTTAACTCTCTTTAAGAAAGACAAGGTGCTTTCTGCTCCTTGTAAAATTCAAGAAAATTTTGCCTCTGGATTTTATGCACCGAAACTATTCTTGGGTTAATTTTATTTGCTATTATGAATCCTGAAGATACTGATAGAGCCACAAATGCTGTCTGATGATTTGCTACCACACTATAGCTGAAAAACTGATAAATTGGCATCTGAACACCCAAATTCACTAGTTTATTCCAGCCTCCAAAAGTTCTAATAGCTATTATATCTGAAAAGGAAAAGAGAGTCTGGAGGGAAATCTCCCCTCCTCTCCAGTCAGATACAGCCTGAGCAGCAGAATGTAGCAGACAGCACTTCATATCACAAAGAAAGCCAATTCACCTTGAAGCTCTCAGTGTTTTCCAGAAGTGTCCACTGTCAGGAAACAAAGGGCACACTCTCTCTTTAGGGATCAAGTCTCATTTATTGCCTACTTATCAGTGCCATTTATCTGAAGATACTAATGCGACCCAGGAACAGACACAGCCTCTCTACCTGCCTTCTACCCCTCTGCCATTTTGTGACATTCTTAAGTTTAATGATTCACATTAGAAATTAAAGAATGTAAGTACCATGACAACAATACTTCCAATTCTGCTTTCTGGACATCCCCCACACATCCCTGCCTCACGTATCTGGGCTTCCTGCTAGGAAGGGTCACAGAGCAGAAGTTGCTCTCGTACCTGACTGAGCCCAGAACAAGGAGCTGAGCCTCCCTCTGCTGCTGTTCACCCCAGACTGCTCATCTCTGCAGCTCACAGCCTGCTGAGGCCATGGGAGGAAAAGCAGCAGTTAGGCTTCATTTTGCACATGTACTTGGATTTTCAAAAAAAAAGCTGAGAGAGATGGAAAATTCCCCTTTGGGGAAATTTACTCTTCCCAACAGCTTTCTTGTCTGTTGTTTATGCATCCTGCCATTAAGTACTTTACAACTGAAGGCTCTATATACTTTTTCCTGTCAGCCCAGCTCCCATCATTCCCTTCTTACAGCCAACTGAAATGCCACCAAGTTCTAAAAGGTTTAAATTAGAGACTGGGGATTTCTCTGTTTAGGGACAAAACGGGCTGAAACAACTTCCTGAGTTGAACTGGAATTCACCAGTCCTGGGATTTTGACCTAGATTGGGCAAAACATAACGAAGTCATACTAAACAATGAGCAACAAACATCTTTGTCTGGTCATTTTGGCTTCTCCCACAAGAACCAATTATCCCACTGTCCTGCGATGCTGCAGGTTACATTAGTTATCTGAAATCCATTTATCCTGTCACATTTTTGAGACTTGACAAACTATCACAACACTGTAAGGAAGTATCGTTTGGTTTTGGTGTTGGGGATTCTTTTTTTTGTGATTTTGCAGTTCTGAAAACTAAGGACTCACCAAGCAGTGTTGATTATAGAGACACAAACAAAAGTGGCACTAGTTGTACACAAAACCCCTTTGTAAAAAGTGGACACAAATGTTGTATGAAAAAACATTTAGTAAAAATTTTGATTTTACCGTATTCTTCAACCACTCTCTTTTCCTGTTATCATACAGGGAGCTTTGGCAGGCAGAAGTTACTAACTTGAGACCCAGCAAATTATTTTTTCATCCGAAAAGACAACTTCCCAGAGTTGAAGACAACAGAATAACCAAGCTCTGTTAGAGAAAATATTGCATAGTCTCACTTTCAGAGTCACTGTTAGAGCCTGTCATTTATGGCAGGGAAAAAATAAGGATTTTTCTTCCTGGTAATTCTAAGGCATTATTAGTACATTTCAGTTTTAAACTTCAAGAAAATCCAACTGATGAGCACCATTTTTTCCCAAAGCTGGGCCTCACTAAAATACAAAAAAACCCAAAAGGGCAGAAAAAAGGGATGCTGCGAAAAAAAAGGGCTATGTTCAGTCAGTCAGTTTTCCAATAAAAAGAGAGTATTTGTGTGCATGAGAGCACTCATTCATACAAGATTGTTTAGCAGCTGCCATGATGTTTCTGGCTTTTTGCTCTGCTTATACCTGCTGCTTACAGAGAACTTTAATTTCACAACAAGGCTTACATTAATTTAGAACGTTTATAAAAGAAAACATTTGCCATTAATAAATGTTAAGTCTATTTTTTATCAGGCTCCTCAGTGTACAGGTGGAATTCACCACACCTAACCAAACTGACATGTAGTTGCTTCAGTGGTGCATTCCTCAGTCTGGAAGAATGAGGTGTACTTGGATTATTTCCCACATAATACCATCTTGCAGTCATTTACTGCAGTTTGCTCATCTCTGTCCCATGTAGTAGTGAGAAGCTTATGGATGCGGTCCATTAAAAGTACATTTGACTGATTCTCCTCTACTACATCCACAAGGAGATACAGATTTAAAATCTGAAGCTAGAAATACAATTCATACCTTTCAGCCAAATTAAAAGGTGAACACCTTATCTAAGTTGTCCAGGTCCCATAAATTTGTAGAGGTACAAAGAATGCTTACCATGTAATCCTCATTTGTTCTAACAGATCTCAAACACTAAAGGCTCTGTAGCATGCACAGTGCCCACTTACTATTTGAAACATTTAATTTTGCTCTCATAGAAATCAATCAGCAGTTTTCCAGTCATTGTCAGTGTAGCAAGGGCAGACTTCCACTTGTTTGCCTTAAGGAAATCTATTCTACATATTTATATATCATGGTGTTAAACCTTAGATGCCACATCTCTCATACACTTCAAACTCCAGTAACTATATGGGCATTAGCAGCAGGCTGCACCCTAAATGAGTTATGGGGGAATTAAACTGTAACCGTAAACAACCAAGGTCACTAATGAGCTGAGACAGAGCACAGAATTGCTGGCTGCCTTTCAAGTTTGTGGGGATATTCAAATGGATGTGTTATACTCAAGACCAGAGAACCAGATCAGTGTAATAATTAATTCATTGTTTATTTGAAAGTTGTTAGAAATTTCAAGGGTAATATCCAGAATGCAGGAAATTGGAAGCTGTGTCCATTCTGTGATCCAGTATTTATCACAGCAGGAGATTCAGAAGCTGTCACTGAGGTCACAATTAGACATACAAATGTGAAGAGACAACCATCTCAACACAAAGAGCCACCACACATTAAAATCTATTGCAAATGCATCAGAAACACAATGTCATGTTAATCCATGTGTAAGAAAATGGCTTTGATGCCCAGAAGTTGTCTTTGCCACCAAGGGGAATTGCAAATGGTGTCCTGATGACATTTGTTTCTCTAAAAAGAAAAATCAAGAGGGGACCGAGGCACATGCTCTCTACTGGGACAGGTTCAGAAGGGAGGGAAAAAAAGGCAATTATATAAGCAGAAATGTTCTGACAGATTAGTACCATTTCTCTATACCCTGGAGCAGTAATCTCAAAAAAACCCCTCTGCACTGTTTTTGCCAGATCTGCTGGTTAGAAGGAGGCTATGGAAACATCTATGCGTGACCTTCAGCTTCAGATTTCAGGCTGACACCAGACTACGGGTAGACAGACTCGGTGTAGAGTTAGGGAGTTGCTCCCTGGCCCAGTAACCCTTAAGGCCCAAACAAGTCTACAGCAAATAAATACATATTTGCTTCTCTCCATTTTTTAGTATGAGCCTGCTCAAAAAGATAAGTGATTAGAGACATCTACTGAGATCAGAACTTCATCATCTCACTATGTCAGTGCATCCAATTTGCCTTTCCACAGGGAAATGTATGACACTGGCTTCCAGGAAATGGGAAAGGGTTCTCCAAGAAAGCAGAAGAGAGGAGATGTTTGCCCATCTGAGAGGAAAGTAACTGGGACAGAACATGAATGAACTTTTAATTTGCTCTGTGAATCAAAAGACTGAGTCATCTGGTTTGGTCAACCATATCACAAAAGCCACTTTATATTTAATATGAAACTTTCCTGCACACACTACAGATCTGCCCTCCCATCCTTTGCATCATAGGATATATTTGAAGCCAGACTCTTATTCATGAAGTCCAGCAACATATACCATAAGTAGCATTGTGGCCATTGCTATCAGCAACACAGTTGTTCACAGTGCAGATATAATTCTGAAGTTCTATCAGTGTTATGGAACGAATAAGCCTTTGCCATTTTTTATTAAGGCCTATTAAAAAATACCTTAATAAATAGACAACTGCCAGGTAAAATAGGGTGTACTCTAGTAAAATAGATTAAAAGAATGCAAAGGAATCTATTCTTTAATATTACTGCTTGTTAATTTCTTTTAGTTGTTCTCCCTTACCATAAAGGCAAAAGCTAGGGATTCAGAACACATTAGCATTTGACCTGTATTCCAAATGGAGTCATCAGGAATTTAAATGACCAATGTTAAGGCGATCCTCAAATTCTTACATTACTATAGAAAGAGCATTATGTATTTCATTAGACTTGCAGTTCCAAACAATGCTCACTTTGAAATAACCTTAATGTGTCCAAAATCCTTGTGCTAGTGTGTGTTTTATGCTAAGGCTAATATTATACCTTTGGAGTCCAAATCAAACATATGCATTTGAACTGAAAAACTACGCTTTTTTTCTTTAAAAAAACCCAAAACACCAGTAAAAACAGGTGTGTATTTTCCTCCCATTTTTTTCCAATAAACGCTCTGATTTGCTGTTTCATTATTTCAAATTCATTTTAGCCAGGCCATTTCTTCCTGGTCAAAAAATAACGCATAAAAAGTCATTCAATATTTACATATTGACATCAGTATTATCATTTCACCAAAACTAAAATAGAATCGTGTAAGAAAAGGAGTATTTTGAAACCCTTCAGTACTATTCTGGCAGCACACTCAGGTACACCCACGTGCAAACACGCAGAGCACAGACTGCTCACAGCACAGGATCATGGAGATGATCCATTCCTTGGGACCAGCCTGAAACTTTGACTGAAAACTGTGTAGGCAGCCCCCTGGGCTTGACTTCCCCAGCAGGGATGTGTGGGCTGCACAGATGAGCTCCAGCAGAAAAAAAAGATGATGGTTGAAGTTGAGGAACTTGATCTCACACCCTTGAAACTGCTGCTGCCAATTCACGCAGCTGAGGAGGGGCTGGGGAGTACTCAGGCATGAAGGGATAATAAACAGATTCCTGGGGAAAACTCCTAATTTTATGAAAGTCAAAGCCAAAAAACTTTGAATATAAGTCTGTCCACACAATGTAAAGTTTATATAGAAGATATGATATCTGTCATCCAGCTCAAGGATGCATGCCCTTTTGCCTGTAGGGTCTTATAAAACTTAACACATAAAAGTTGGTAATAAAGTGTATAAAACTATTTGCCCCTTAACTAAAGATTATTTATTCATATTTAGGCAAAGTTAAATTCTTACAAAGTTGTATAGTGCATACTAGTTGCAAAATCTGATCCTGAGAATCAGTTCTTTTTAAAGTATGAAATATGTTTTCTCAGATTTCTTGGTTGACTTACAATCCCTACAAAATCAAGGCTAGAGGCCATGAGACAGCTCAAAATAAAATGAAACCTAAAAAACCGCTTGCTTCCCTGATTATCCTTATATTTTCCTGAACATGGCATGTTAAATATCCAATGTTCAAGCTGTAAATTTCAAAGCTGATACTACACTTAGTTCCAAATCCTTGAAAACAGAAGTTTACAAAAGAAACTTCAACAGACCTTGAACAACAGCACCTCACAATTCCTTCATAATGCAACCTGACTGCTATTGATTTAAGGCTGCTCTGTATTCTGCTTAGCTCTGCCTCTTCATTTGAGCTTCTTGTATTATCCTCATTAATTAAACTGGTTTTGTGTTAGTGCAGTGACAGCTGAGCAGTACCTTTTGAATACCCAACTACTGTGCCCTCTTTAGCGGGGAGTTTCCATGACTGCTAATGACCACTTTGTGTCCTAGTGGGTACTTTTGCATCTCTGCAGGTTTTGTGTGGCTGCTTTCACTGTGCCCACATAAGGCCTTCAATTCCCAGAGCAATACACTCAGGTGCTCACGTGAATTTTATCCTCAACAGGGTCCACGTTACGAAGGTATTTTTGTTACTTTAACATTCAAAAACATTTTTGATGTTCGCTACCAGTTCTATTTACCAGTCTTATAAACACAAAGATTGCTTACAATTCCAAGGCACGGTCATAGGAGACAGAGGTTCCAGTCTGCTGTGTTCACTGACAAGAAACATTATCTACCCATAGCAGAGCACAGATCACAAACCAAGTAAATGACTGGGGTTCATCTAAGTGCAGCTTACTCTATTCAACTGATTCTAGTTTGTCTTAATTGTAGAAAGATGGCTTCAACACTTCCCAACTTGTGCAGTTTGAAGACTTGCCCCTTGAAACAAAAATTTAGAACTAACAGTGTCAACACCGATGCTCGTGCTTGAACGTGGCTTCAAGAATTGCTGATAAACACTTGTTTCCAAACCATTTTTCATAGTGATATATCTACAAAGAGAATGCACCTGTTAAGATCCAAGTGCAGAACTGCAGCAGGTTTGTGTAAGCAACAGAGCAGAGAATGCACACCAAGTGGTCTGCGTGGATTCAAGTAGATATTCAGAGGACTCAAGCAGCTACACAGGGAACCAGCAGTTGTGCCAAATGCAGGAGGTGACAGTCTCAGTACTCAAAATAAATCAGCACAGTACTCAAAATAAATCAGTTACTTTCATTTGATAGCAAAGAAAATATCAACATTATTTTCTGATGAGAATATTAAGTATCAGAAAATAAGATGTAGTTTTTAATTCAGACCAGAAAAGAGGACTGAGGAACAACACTGTTGTACAGGTTTGCATAACATAAGACTCAGATCAATACCTTTACAGTGAAGTAGAAACACCACTGCAATGTTATATTTATAAAGATATGTCAGCATTCAGATTGCTTGTTCTATCATTGTATCTTCCAACTCAAAAAACTCAAAATGTGTTTCGACCTAAAATGTCAAATAGTGGTGTTTTGATGGTCAGTTCAAATGTTACCCAACTTCTCAGGTCTGTGACCCGTGGAACTGGGCACCCGAACTGGGAAAGGTGCAGTGCAACATCTGACTCCACCCTTTTCAAAAGACTAAAGCACTCAACAAAAGTCTCAAAAATTGTCATCAGCACTTCATGTATTTTCTAGAGAACCAACAAGCCAGACACCACATTTAACCTTCCTGTTTTCTTGATGTGCAGACCTCTCTTCTCATTTAAAATGTGGAAGTCACCTGAAGTTTCTGCCATTATGAATCCCTCTACTGTTTTTCCTACTGCTACTGCTGTGATAATCCAGAATTCTTCCCAAAATATCAATGCTACTTTCCATGGGGGTTTGTTGCTGGGTTTTTTTAGCTCTGGACTCATTCTAGATTTCCAAATAGCAGGTACAGCAGAGTGCTGTTTGTGATAATTAAATATTTTCTTTTACTAACCCATGGAGAAGTTTACTTGATACTAGATGACAGTATAAGGTGTACAGAAAATTTTATCCTAAAATCACTTGGGAAATGAAGTCATCTTAGGTTCCAGGTTCATATCATTGAACCATGTTTCTTAATCAGAATGTACAATACACCTTCCTAATGGAGATAAAGCTTTTGCTTAGTCACGGGCTCTAAAGAGCATACTTTCATTTCTCTTTCAGGATCACCTGTGACTGGCTCAAGTTTTTAAGCAAAGGGTCAGGTTCAGTTCCAGTTCAGGAGGAAAATGAAACAACTATTTTGAACCAGTTCTCAATTTAAGGTTGTGCTCAACAGAGTTCAAATTATGGGTCTGTTATAGTTCAGCTGAAAAAAACCCCAACAGTAAGAAAACTAACTTTTGGCTGGCTTCAGTTCTCCTCCATGACCTGGGTATTAAACAATTTGAAGCTCAAGAGGATTCCATTACCCATCCAACCAACATTCCCAGTGCAATTGCAGTCACTTAAGTGATTACATTTCAGGTTGCCAAGGAAGAGATGAGAAAATCCCAATGAGTGGTGCTCATCCCTCAAAGTGTGCTGTGGTTCCGGATTTTTTTTTTTTTGTGTGGGGTAAAAAGCAAGGACAAATGACGAAACCATAGCTTTCGAAAACAGCTACCATAACCACTGATCACTGCAGCTCACACCTCCTGAAAGGTGAAAATAAACATCCAGAAAGGTTTAACCACTTTAACCTCGTGCTTTCTTGTGAAGGCTCCGACTGTAAAACATCAGCAAAAAGTCAGCATCTGAAATGGATCACAAGCTGTGCTTGGTTGTATTTCAGTTTCCTCTGCTACTACACCATTTTACACTTGGAATCAACAATGTGTACTCATACACTTAAAATGTATGTGTTTCTCCCCAGTCTGGTGAAGCTATATTCTCAGCTCTTTGAAAGATTAGGAACTTTAAATAGAAATGACCTTTCTGATGACTTATTCACTAGGAAGCTTTTGCATAAAAATGTTGTAACGCTTCTAGTTAGACACATATTAGCACTTCCAGAATAAATTCAAATGTTTGTAACTGAGATCTTTCTACGTGGAAGAGGATAACATTTAGCAAACCAGCTTTATGAAAGAAAGAGCCAGCAAACTGAACCCAAAACAGTAGTGCTGTTACCGAGAAACACAAACAGGTGGGTAACCTGACAATCTGTTTCCAAGAATTAACTTCTCTGTGGTTCTCCAGAGAAGTTACTTCAAGTCAGTCATGCCTTTGTCAAAAAGATAGAGACTAGAAACTAGCAACTAGTCAATACAAACCAAACCCCTAGTTAATTATAGTTAGGCAAACAGTAAGAATAGCATTACAACATACAGCATTAGATATCCCTGGACACTTACTGAACCAACAATGGATTCTCCATCTTTCTGGAGAAGAGCACTCCTAGGCCAGGAAAAGGTGACAACATAGTACTCCTGTGATATTCAGAAAAAGGCAGACTATCTTTTGTCCACACTACTCTGCATTCCCAGATGGAATCAGAGCACGAATTCCTTTGTAGCCAGTGCTCTGCTTCTAATGTGTCTGAGTTCAAAGGTGACGAAGTACACAAAATTCTGTGTCACTGGATGTTCATCCTTGTGCTGCGAAGTTTTCAGGTAACTCCGTCTCAGGTTCTAGGGGGATATGGGACATCACTACCCGAGCAGTGCTCCTGATGAATTCCTTTGCTCAGAGCAAATTCTTTACTCCCAGCAGTTAGCCTTTTAAGCAATGAACTACACCAAGTAGCTTACCTCCATCATCCTGGAATTTCACACATAAAACCTCCCCATTGTATTCTAAAATCTTGCCAGGCAAGAGTCAATGGAAACTGTACAACCTCCCTTTAACTTCCCTGCACAAGGCTTTATCTATTTCTGTGTATGGTACATTGCACACTTATTACATTTAACAGTGGGCCCCTGTCAAGTTTTGCCACACTTTAAAGATAGGTAGTTTTGAGTCCTGATGATTAGTTTTTAAAATGGTTTAAACACCATTTATTAATGAAATTAATTCCATTCCTATTGCTGTCTTTGCTGCACTGTGATGATAATATTTTAAGTTCTGTGGGTTTTCTTTCCCCCAGCAATGTGGAAGAATAACAGAGGGAACAATATGGGCAGCAAAAGAGTACTTAAGCAATAAATAATCTGCAGAGTCATTGATCCCATAAAATATAACAACTGCTAAAGGATGTAATTCACACCTTATTTTATCAGTTTTCTTCAGTGTAGTGAACGTTCTGCTTTCAGCATTTCTACAATACTTAATTCTCCTTCCATCTAAAACTTTGCCAGTATCAAAAAGATTTTCTTCTGCAAAGTTTTGAGAGCAGTTAATTCCTTTTGTCTGAAGTTTAAAAGAAAAAGATACAGATCTCAAACACTGTATGTAGCTGTCTCTAGGACAACAAAATAGCTTGTTTTTAATCACAGCATACTAGAGGAAAAAAGGTGGGTTTTGTCTTTAACTACTTACCTGCCTGTTTTCAACTCCCATGAAACTAGCAGGCAATGAGGATAAATCTGGGCTTTCAGCAAGATTTAGTGTCAATTAGTCTATTGTGTCTGAGATGTTTACTATGTGGAAATGCACCCTGAGAGACAAAAATGCCAAAACAAAATTCCTTAATAAATTTCCTGGAACATTTCAGAAAGTGAAATGTTTTTTATGCTCCAGGAATTATTTTTTTAAAAAAGTACAATTTAGCTTCATGTTAATATTTCATGTCAGATCAGGAACCTGTGCCACACAGGAATTTACCAGTGCCCCCATCTTACTTTGCTTCAGTTCACATCACACAGTGCCTTCAAACCCACTGTCAAAAACAAGTTTTGTGCCTTACTGCCACTCACAATCCCTCAAAATCACTTTGCTATTTCCTCTGTGTCTCGCCTCACGTTAATTCTTTCACAGTTTGGTTCATGTTCATTCTTTTACAGTTTGGTTCCTTCACCAGCAACTAAAGAATTGCAGTGATGGAGACACAGGACATGCCCTACAAATACACACAGCGGGAGGTCCAGAACAACTTCTAATTCCAGAAAGCCACACAACAGTAATAGCTCAGGTGACCCATTTTTCACTAACATAATCTCAAAGGATACAAAACTAAACTGTCATTTCAAGAGGAACCATCTTCATTTTAAAGCCATTTCTTTTTTTCATCACAATCTACTTTTCTAATTCATTAATTTATTTTAATGAAGGAGGACCAGGGGGAATGAGAAAGAACAAAATCACTGCAATTACTGGTCTACTACGAAAAGTTGTTGGGTTTTAAAGATATTATTTCAAAAGAAAGGGTGGTTTTTATTTGAGCACTTGTCCTTCAATCCTAAACATATAGTTTGATGAGGAAGGCTTAGCAATTCGTAGGCAGTTCCGTGCTGATGATCCCATACTACACAGCACATCCCAGGGATGGTGTGTGCTGGCTCATTATACTTTGAACACAAAATCTGTATCACAGAAAATGGTCCATTCTCTGCCCATCTGTAGCCACTGCAGTCCCTCATGGGCTGGGGGAGAAGGAAAAGATTGCTTAAAGCACACAGGCAGCAATAAAATTTACCCTTCTTTGCTTTGTTTAACTCCAAAGAGCAAATGAAAGATGATGATGCGACCATAAAACAGCAAAAAAACCCAAGGCAGGTGACAAGATTTAGGGTTAAGAGGAAGGTTTGAAGGGGACGGAGAAGAGGTAATAGGAAATCATTTATCCTTGACTAAACCAAAATTTTTAGTTTTTTCGGTAAGGTTCTGATTCAGGAAAACATTTAATCCTGTGCATTTCTTTAAGCAGATACGTGTAATGCTGAACCAGGGGTTCCATCTCTGCAGTAGGGCAGATATCCTTCAGTCTCAGTGTGAGGGTGAGGAGACAGAAGGAAGTAACCTCGTGTAATGTCTTTGTAATGGAAAACCTGTTAAAACCGGTAATGTTTTACAAGCCCTGTGCTTTCACAGCATTAAAATCTTTTATACACCCATGAGATGCTCAGCCTTTCAACTATCAACCTGAAGAAGGTTTTTCCCATATTCCAAAAAAGTAATACCATCAGAACCAATGCACTTCTACAATATAGGGAAGAGATTTTCCTTACAGGACTTGCTGCCAGGTGTTTTGGTGTTTTCTGAACCCCTGTAACCAGGCCATTTCACCCCACTGCAGTCCTTCCCCTCCCACTCTGTTTAAGGCCATCCTATGATGTGTGGAGAGCATGCCAAAACCAAAATGATACCACTGTGGGAGAGGGAAAGAGATCCAGCACGGATCTGTTTGGAGAGTAATACTGCTCAAAACAGCAAAGGCACTTAAAGGGAGTTCAGACCCAAGGAGAGAAGGGTTGGAAGCTTCTGAAGCAGAAAGGGGGACTAATGAGACCCTGCTTTGTGTGAAAAGGTGGTGCTGAAGGATTCTTCCCTATCTCCACCATGAAAGTGTCTCCCCTCCTTTCTCTCAGGCACACAGAGCCTATGCAGCAGCTTGAATTCCTCAAATGCACACGTATCTGTAGTCACTGCAAAAACAAGTCAAAAAATCCAAACACCCCCCAAAATAGAGTAAAACTCATCAAATCCTTAAATTCACATTATGACCCGCTGTGGTACATGTACCACATCAGGTCTCAAGGTGTGGCTCTGGTGGAGGCAGAGCCCAGCTGCAGTGAGCAGCACAGCATTCCAGAGGGAGGAAGGGCACACTCCCAGCGTCCACAGACCCCAGCTCACCCCGAAAGGCACAGGCTGCAACACCAGGTACTGCTGCACACAAAATGAGCGCCCCAGCCTGGATTAAATAACCAGAGAACAGATTGCAGACTACGCTGCCTGTGCTGCTCCCTTAAATCACCCTCACAGGAAAAAGAACAAGTGGGAAGGAAAATCTGCACTGAAATCCATGAAAAGATTTCCTGCAGTTCGGTCCTTTGTGCCAAAGGGAGAGCTGAGCTCCAGATTTGTGTGTTAGATATTTTTCTTTCATAAAGCTGATCTTTAATTAGTATTGCAGACTAGCCACAGTGAGGGATGCTGGAATGACTAGTAAAATGTCCCTATCCAAAATATGCTCCTATCAAAGAAAGAGCAGATGGCTTAATAAAGAAACTATTACGCAGCACAAGGATTTTCCACAATAACATAATGATCCCTTTACTACTGGAATTATTAATTTCCCGGGATGTTTGTGATCAAATCTAGTTAAAGAGTTGGCTGGGCTAAGCATTCATTTCCAACTAAAATGTTGCTTAGTTTTACTCGATTCAAAGCCAACTGCAAGAATAAAGGCTGGCAATATTGTTCTAGAATGCTCTTCCAATTTAGGATCATAGCTTTGATACCACAGTAGAGAAAGGGAGGTGGTTTTATCCATCAGTAACAGATGGAGATCACAGTCCTACAGTAAATTCCTCGTGGATGATCTCTTCAAGGGATTCTTTGAGACTAGAGAAAATGGTTATTTCTAGAGGCTGTGCATTCTAGTTTGACAGAGGTCTCATTCCTGAAAAAATTGTATTTGGTTCACCAGTGAGACCTCCGTTCAATTTTTTCAGGTCTTTATTACCACTTCTGCCACTACGGTTCCCTAGATTCTAGAGACCAGAAAAGTAATAAAAATAACTACTTACTTTCTTTTAGCTTTTCATTTGGAAAATCCATATATGCCTAGAACTCTCTGCTGTATTACTGTGTGCTGCCAAACAATTAATCTGTGATTGAGTGCTGTAGGAGGAAGGAGTCTTGGATGTTCCTTCTCTTGTAAAGGGATGAAATGGGGACCAGAAAGATGCTTTGGGGGGAAAAAAAGATGGAAGAAGAAAAGAACAATCATATTAATTGCAGACATAAATAATTCAGTCTCAAGTTTCACCTCTGATTCAGATGAGAACTTTGAACTCTTTCTCCTGCACTCCAAGTGAAATTTCTCTCTAATTTTCTTTTTCTTATAAATTCTTCTGCTAAAGACGGCTTTATTTGGTTAATTCTGAGGAGAAAGAGCATGACAGACCCTCTCTGCAGTCCACTGGTGAGGGCACTGGCTTGGGATAAGGAAGGGAAGGTTCAATTTCCTGTTCCAGTAAATATTTCACTATTTCTACAAAATACAGCAAGGCATCAAAGTGCTAAAAGACACTTTATTGATTCGTGTACCTGTTTTGGACACTGAAGACCTCACCTTGAGTGCTCTGTACCAAGGAAGCCTCCTGAGCCTAAGCCTCCTGCCTGCCCACACCACATACTCATCCCAGCACTACCCTTCATGTTCAGACTCTCTTTGCCCTCTTGTGACCAGGAAGGACAAAGCAAGATTGATGAAACTGTTCGATTTAAAGCAGAGAATTTCCATTACGGAATGAATCTACGTAAAATAATGTAGAGCTGCTGAATAATTAGATACAGATGGATTAGACTTTGAACTCATCCCATAGTCTGGAAAACTCTGTAGACTTCAATAACCTTTATTGATTTGCTTCTACATCAACTATATCAATCTAAATCTGATTGATAAGGGAGACACAGGCTACTTGTCCCCACTTATACCACGGAATGCACCTGCTCTCACAGGCACTGAAAAAATATTTTATTTCTACCCATTTTGTTGTTAATTTTCTCATATGTAAAAAACTCTAAATGCTTGGTACATCTTCAACTATTCTCAATTTATATGTAAGTACTGAATTATAATATCCAGCCCTATACTTGGATTGTTTGTTCTAAATTGTTTCTAGAGGAAAGGCAGAAGAGGATAATTTAAAAAAATTGAAGCTACTTAAGGCATTAAGCATTTTTAACATTTTAAACATTAAGCATTTGGTAACCAACTGGTAAAATGCCTTGAAAACATAAATTACCTAAACCAAAGAAAATTAAAAGTACATAATAAAAATCAAAATAGCCAGACCTGTCAGGTAACAGTTCTGAACAGGAAAAGGCCACAGAGTGAAGATTAAGGATAATTACAGCAGAACTCTCCACAGTAAAGTTACTTATACTGAGTTTGTTTTCCAAACTCAAAAGAGAAGATAACAATTCAACTCCTGCTTTTTGATTTACTTTCCTTTATTTTGCCAATTTCTAAATCCTCTTTTATATACTTCCAGATCACATCTGTGCTGCACTTCCTTTGAAAACGCAACAGATTAGAGGGAAAATTGCAAGTATCTAATAAAACACAAAAAAACACTTAGGCCTACTAAATGAAGAAAAAAGAGAATATATGGATATATAAGAGAATATACAGCCATATATATTCATTGTCATTTAACAGTCAGGTCTATATATTCGGGTTTTTAAGGAAGATGAGAAAATTCTGTATCAACAAAAAAGGTTTGGACTACCATTAGTCTCCCTACTTTAAACAAGATCACAAAAGAAAACTGTGTAAACCCAGGAACAGTCTTCCTACAAAAGGCAGATCTTTTTCCTGTACCAAATCAGTGGTTTATAAACTTAGGAGAAAAGAAATGTTTTTCAAGTGAGTTAAAAGTGTAAAAGTTGGCAGCTAAAAATACTGTAAAGGAAATCGAATTCTGAAACCCCAAGTGCAGGTATTTTCCTATTTTTCTCCTCTTTTCTTCCTCATTTTATAGATAAACAGAAGTCTTCACAAAAGATGAGAAACCTCAGCTTTAGAACCCTCATCAGACACTGTAAATATTGTCATCTAATCTGTTTTTAAGACACTACCCTGGGAAACAGCAGGATACAAAAAAAGGATGAGCTGTTAATAACATTTTCGTAGGAGAAACTGAACAAAAATAGAAATAAACAACAGAATGGCTGAGGTCAAAATGAAACCTGCAGTTCAATGAATGCAATTTTACAGCCCCAGCATAAGGAAGCTGCGTTGGTAAGTCACAGTATCGTGCTGAAGAATATTTTTCAGCTGGTGGGGTTGCATGGGGGTTAGCTGGATTACATCCCAACTAAAAATGAAAGCCATAAACAGTCATTTGGAAGATGGTGGTTGCAGATGATTCACTTCAACTATCCGATAACCTGCACCAAATCCTAGGAAATGTAATTGGGTGCAGAAACATTAAAAGCCTTAAATTACCCAACAAGGTGTCAGCTACAGACTGGCTGGTATCCAACAGAACAGAAACATCTCTAACACAACATTTAAGACTATGCAAGTTCATAAGTTTTGGGAGACACGTGTGAAATTACCGCCCTATATCCACATACGCTTTTCCATGGAAAATACATAAATGAGAACTTTCTTCTACAGTAACTGAATAGTTTTTGAAATGCTGGTTGGGTATTTTTCTTCACTATTTCTGAAATTATTTTGCCCTAGGCATTGTATAACAGTATTGCATATATTTACTGCAAGTATTTCAGCTAACATCATGACAAGCCTGCAGTGCCCACTTTTATTTAAGATCAACAGAAAGTGTGGAAACTCAATTCACTATTTTGTACCACAGTAAATGCCTTAATCTTACATGAAAATGCCTGTGAACGTTATAAATAAATGATGTCATCCATAAAGGTAGGTTACTATCTAAATATCGATGTCCAAATAAGTTTGGTAAAACTGCATTTCTTGTGGTGACCAGAGACATTACAACTCCTGAACTACATTTGATAACACAGTGTTTACTCATCTTTGAGCACAGAGCAAATCACACCCAAAACTTGTCCCTTTCAAAGTGCAAGTCAAATAGAATCTGTCCCTGTTGGTCAACCCAACTCAACTCTGGTTAACTTCATTGGAGTCACTTTTGAAATGTCAATTGAATTATTTATACCTGAATTGACTTTTTTTTTTTAATTTATGAAATTCAACTCAGACACCTTCCTGTCCAGACCATTTCCCTGAGATTTTATTCCCAAACTGTATGTTGGTGTTTGTCTTTCTCTTCTATCACCTTTAATTTTCAAGCCAGGCTCACCAAGTGATATGTCCTACTAGGTGTTAAACTCTTCTTCCTTTGAGAGCAGAAAGGAAAGTCCTTAAAGATTTCAGCAGAAGTACTAGTTTTCATCTCCCACCACTCTGATGTGACCCTGCTCTGTCCTTAGAATTATGGCAAGTCTTGTAGTCTGTACATGTCCAACAAAATGTTTCTTGTAGCCAAGGATGGCAGAACACAACTTCGTCGGCACAGTCCCTCACATCATCAAAAGCACTCCACAGTATTTCTCTGCTTTTACAGCAGGTACATACTGGGGAACTCAGGCTCTCCTAGAAACGTAACCTCTGTCAGCAAGGTTCAGACACTCCCCAGGAGTAAGTGAAAATGAAACTCCACACCACACTCCCACACCGCCACCAGTGCAGCAGCGTGGCAGATGTCTTGCTAAATGCAATCAATACTCCTACAAATGCCATCAATCAGAAGCACAAAAAAGAACAGAACCAAAAGATGACACTCTAAGGCTCTTATTGCTGAAAGCACATTAACACAAGATAAAGTGGCTGCGAAATGGGCACAGCACAGGTTACATCAATTAAAGAGAATGGTCTTCAAAATTCTCCCTAGGCTTCCATGTTTAACTGAAGATAAAACAGAATCTGGATAACATTCTTACTTAATCTACTAGAAAACTATTTTCAGTAAAAATTGCTAATCAACTATAACAGCATTTTGAAGCAGAATTATAATCTTAGCAAATGAGAGCCCAAAAGAGAAAAAAGCTTATGTGTCCAGATTAATAAGATTAGAAAAAAATAAAAATACAGAGAGGTGTTAGTACAGTAGAACAAAGCTCTATTATGCACCATAATTAGATGTCAGCACATATTTTGTGAGCTTACATGCTAATTTTAATTTCTAGGGCAAACGGTTTTACATGTTTGGACATTTAAATTGATGCCATACAGTCTAGCCATGAGTATCAGATCTGAAAATTAACCTCTTTTGACAGGCTATTATTTAGGAGTGTGATTCTGCAACCACAAGTGAACCAGGTTTGGATATTGCAACAGTTTGGATGGAGAGAGCATTTATCAGCTTGTCTGGCATATGAATAGAGGTTTGTAGAGCTTAGGACAAGCAATCAAACATCCCTGCAAAGTTTCAGTCATGGTCTTCAAATTAGTAGAGTTCAGCCAAGAGTCAAATGACTACAACTATTTGTGTCCTTGTAGGATCAAACTCCATGAGTGCAACAGCCTCAAGTCAGGATAACTGGGGGTTGCTGCTGCTCACAGTGTACTACTGAAGAAAGAAACATCCATACAAATATCCCAAAATACTATAGTCACCCCTAGTAATTCAAGTAAGCACATCAACTGACAAAATACTACCAACATCCATCTATCTATTTCACAAAAGATCATGTCCCCACAGCACCAACACCTTTTATCTGGAGTGCTCAGAGAATTCATTCTTATTTGTAGAGAACATAAATGATCTGTCCCATAAGAGGGAATGATTTTATGCCTTCTATGCCCTTTGAGTGTGAGGGTATAAGAAAAAGATTAACAGTAATATCCAAGGCTTCAATTACTCTTTAAGTTCTATTCAGGGGAGAAAAATTTTTCCACTCCCCTTCCCCGTCACTCCCCGTTAACTTTGTTCTGTTTCAGCCGAGTATTTCAGCCCAATGTCTCTGTATTACATAAAAATTAACAGCCTCCAGATCAGTGTGGTTCAGTTTGCCTGATATTATAAAACACTGATGATGTTGATTTATAGCATCACTCAATCAAAAGGTTCTCAGAGGATGGGTGAGTGGCATTTTAACTTCATACAACAAAGAAAATTCTAGGGTGCCACTGGAGGAAATTTAAATAGAAGAAAATTATTACCAAGCATGGAAAAATAGTACAGTGCCATATTCATTCATGACCCAACAGAGACATAAGCTTACAAAAAACGGGGGTTCAGTTTTATGCAAGTACTCAAACTCATTTTAAAACAGTTTTGAATTTATGAACAATCAAAAATATACAATTATGGGTATTTTAAAAAGCAGAAATCAAAAGGCTGTTTAATGATGAGGTTCCTACACAATGTATTAGAGAATTTTGCAAAGGCATTGGAATGAGAAACTAGTTTATTCTGGCCAATGAAAAATATATTTGATAAGCTATCGATAAAATGCTTTCATAAAAATCGTATTAAGTGTATTACTTTAATAAATTAGTATTTTATTTTATATTTAATAAAACTTTTTTATTTCATAAAATTAGTCTTTTATTTAAAAAAACCCCCACTGTTGTGACAGGATTAATTCCATGAAAATTCAGGGCCTCTTTCAGTGCTCACTAAAAGAGATTTTAAGCCACAAGCCTTGACAAGTTGCCCAAATACTCCCATCATAAACACTTCCTAAGAAGAATATTACTCAAATGACTTCAGAGGGTAAATCAAAGTATAAACCCCACAAAGCAATACTGGGCTGCTCAGCTTATTGTGCTGCCCAAGAGCCACCTCAGTGAAAGGTTTGGAAGAGGCCCCTCCTCCAGGGCAGCCTGTGAGCCAAAGCTGTGTCTTTCCAAGCAACACAACACTGGGCTGCTGTCTCGGCAGTAAACCCGAGATCTTCCAACTGGCAGCACCACGTGTTCCCAGCCTTACTGTAACCACCATGACCCTATGATTTCCCACTATACTTTCTCAGCAATTTGTGAAAAAACGGGAAATAAAACCAGCCATACAGAAAAACCCACACACAAACTCCTCTCAGATGATGCAGCAAGAAAACAACTTCTCAACTGGCTGTGGCATCATAGCCTAGAGAAGTCATCAGGAGGTTCTGAGCCCTTCAAACTGCCCTGGGGCAAGTGCTGGCAGCAGGGAGGGAGGACACATCTTCCACACGTTTTGGGAGGACTCACTGTCTCTACTCAGTGTTTTCAAGATCTGTTTGCACAAACAACAAAAATGCATCTTTACTATTTATTGCAATTGCTCTGAACCAGGACTATTATGGAAATGTGAGCTGGATTCCATTTCCAAATAACCAGGAGATGCCAGCTAAGTTTCAGTTCCAAAAACAATTTATTGGCAATGGTGCATGAACCAGAATGAACACAGCTTGATTTACATCTCAAGCTGAGCCTGTAGCATTGACAAAACAACAATAACAAGAAATCCTGAAGTGCTCTACTTGTAAATGAAACAAATGTATCCCAGAAGCACTTCCCTGCAACAAACATCGAATGCTACAACGCTGCACACTCAGTTTCAGGTTATTTTACCTTTCATCTTAAAAAGTAAAATGCATTTCCCATACAGAAAATGCAGAACTCAAAAGCAGACAACTGGTCTACAGTGATGGCCTCTGTATTCTATTTCTGCCCATGTAAAGAAACAGCTCAGGCCAAGAGTTAGTCATCCATTTACCCATAAAAAGAATCTTCATTATATGACACCATACTAAATCTCAGAAAGAGGTAATTTATGGTAGATGGTAAAAATTGATGAAGGCACATGCCCCAGGATGTTGTTTTGTTTCTGAACCTAAATGGAAGCTAGAGCAGTGGAAAAAACAAATCCAAACAAGTATATATTTTAACAAAGAGACAGAAGAGATGACAAAAAAAAAGGAGATTATGTGAACTGAAAAGTTAAAATCTAGATCTATTTCTGGCTTACTATGGAACCTAAACTTGTTCAAATTTGTATTTTATTGAACTGATATATGTACTGATACCATTTTCCAAGTGTCCTTTCCAGGTCACCATCACTGAAGTATATCAGACCATAGTTTTTGACACACAGTTACTTTTAAACAAAAACAGTTTCAAAAGAAAGAAAAAAAAAAAAGAAAAAAAAAAAAGACCACTGGTCTGTGCAGGAGCCTAAGAATATCCAAACCAACTATTCCATCAATTCAGTTGTGGAAGCAATAATCCAGGTTGGAAGAGCAATGAACAACATCTCAACAGCAATAATATTTTACACTAATTGTCTGCATAAACAGGAATTATATTTCACCCAAATGCTGCCGTGTCCAGGGATTTGATCTGATTTAACAAGATCAAGCTACTTTTCCTCTCTCTCTTCTGAGCAATCAGAACGAGAAGTCCTCCATTTACCCCTACAGAGAACAGCAATATTTCCTGTATCTCACTGAGTTTTCCAAGGCACAGCAGCTTCAGCTGTTCAGGAGGGCTCCAAGTTCTGGAGAGATTTCTCATCTCCTGCATCTTCTGGCAAAAGCATTCACTTCCATCTACTGCTGTATCTGCTCTTTTCCAATTAACTGTGATTCCGCAGTACAGGTAGTAGAACATGTTTTTAAAAAGCCATAGCACAAATGGTCTCTGCATATAACAACATTAAGGGAAAACTACTTTCATCACTTCAGGGGACTTTCTTGGATATCATTATGAGAATTATCTTATTATGTTAATGTTTTGCACTGAAGCTCTAATCCATCTAGGATCTCTAGAGTGATACTGAAAGGAACAAACAATTAACTACCAGCTAGAAACATTTAGGTGTGAGGCAAAAATGAGAAGTTCTGGCAGACCAGTCTCAAAAAAATTAACAAATCCATTTATGGTGATTGAAATGGCAGAAACGAGAGGTTTCTCTCTGGTTTCCCATAAAAGAGAACTTGCCCCATTTAGAAGCATATCATTGGAAAGAGGGGAAAAACACCTTTGAGGATTAAATATTAGTGTTTCTGTTCTGCATTTTATAAAATATCTTTCCATTTCAGCACTGATTAGACCAGTAAAGACACCACAGCAGTAATAAAGCTCTGACTGAAACAGTGGCACAGTTAGTAATTAAAGATTTGGGGGATTAAGAGATTTTATTCTCCATCAAGCTCCTCACACAAAAGAACAGGGAAAAATATTTTAAGATTATTTCCTAACAGCCTAATCTAGAACTGGAATTGAGTTCAACGAAACATAGAAACATTAATGCTTTAAAGATTTTTACCACAGCGTTTCAAAGACTCAGATAGGAGAAAAAACTTGGAAGAACAACTCGCAGTTTGTTGGTTTGTTTAGGCAAAAAAAAAAGTACTAGAACACTTGCCATGATTAGGGTAATAAACAGTTGAAACTACTGTATGCAATGTATAAGAAAACTACTTAATTTTGATACCAGCTGTTTTGAACTCCACTGAAAGAGCGGGTACATGACTGAGCCGTTTAATTGAATAAAGACTAGTTTATAGTAGCAAAAGAAATGGCAAATAATTACATTCATTTAATTCACTCGGGATTCAGCTTGTTTTCTGCTTCCTTGATATTAATGAAAAGAAATCTAATTTGTTCTACATGGCAAGAGATGTAATTTAGATGCTTATTAATGCACGGTTCTGGTAGCAGCTCTCTGAGAAATGTAGTCTTTAAAATGTTTGTTTTGTAACTGCAGGAAGCTATAAGTGTAACAAAACAACATGTTTCGCATCCAAGTACAATAAAATGGGGGGAAAAAAGTGTTTCTCACTACAAGCAGCAGCCCTGTAGACTTTATCTGAACTCGGAAAGAGATCTTTTGTAATGGCATGACTTTTAAAACATACACATCAATACAGTATTTTATAAACTTTACTGTAAATCACACTTAAAATTAAGCAATATGACAAAAAACTTCTCTTATAATTTTGTAGCATTTCAGAACTACACACGCTGGGTACAACCACTACCTCCTTGCAAAAATATTACTAATTGGTTTTGTCCTAACTATTTAAGAGCCATCTAATCTGCTTTAACCAGGATAACTCTTTCTGCCTGCATTCTTGCCACCCAAAGAATAACTTCTATTACTTCTGAATTTTTCTGCTGCACGTGTAGGAGTGTTGCAAGCATTGTACATGTTGGCTGCAGCACAGGTTTAAATACAGAGGAAAAACAAAACATCATCAAATAGAGCCTTGAAACTAAGCAAATGATAAACAAATACCAGCTTGTGATCTACAAAGTAAAACAAAACACAGAGAAAAGAACAGCACGACATCAGAGTTCCTATGATCATACACAGCTTCTACTCTGATGGTAACTAAGTCTGAGGAATCAAAAGAAATAGATTTCTTAGGCAATGCTTAGTTCTCAGCTTCATTTTTCACTGCCAACAGTACAAAGAAAGGGAAGATGCACTGTGGAATAAGGGAGGAGAAACAAAAAAGAAAAGCTCATTCCTTTAGATACACTGAAATACTACACTGACATCACCCAATACACACATGTGAGAAAATGGGTGTTATATGAAGCAATTAGTGTTATTTTCCAGGCAGTGGTAGGTATGACAAGCAGCTTCATTTCTGCTATAATCACTGCTATCTGTAAAAATTAAAGGTATAACACAACTGCTATTTAATACAGAATTCTGACTGAGGAGAGAGTTACCCAACCGGAAACATGGAGTGCAAGTCAGTGAGGAATTAAGCCATTTTGCTGTAAGTTCCATTTAAGTTGAACCCAAGGAATCGATCTGGTTACAGCAAAACCTAAGAGAGAGTCCACAGTCTGATCTGATGTGGCTCCATGACCTCCCTAGCAGGACATACCAAGACAGACACTGGCCTGTCTCTGAGGCAGCACCACAGACACTCCCAGAGCGTGGCCCACGGGACTGAAAGGCAGGAGGCACAATGATGCCAGCGTTGATACAGAGATGAACAACTTAAATCCACACAGACCCCTTCACTTGGAATCACTTGAAGAAAACACATCAAAAACCACTACTAACCACTTTAACTTTTGCTCTGAGGGATTAAAAGAAATGACAAAATCTCCTGAGGAAAAAAAACCACTTTCCATCAGTTCATTTCATGAGCAAATTGGTTTTCTTCACCCTCCTCAATTATCTTCTGTAGATGTCATGCACACATAGCGAGACTTTAAGGAAGAAGAGAGTCCAGGAGCTCTGTACGTTGCCAGTGAGAGGAACCTTCACAATATTTTTATAGTCATTAGTATGTCATTTATTTATTGTATTTGTATAGTCATTATCATTCCAAGAACCTTTCTGTTCTCCACAAGTGGGCATGGAGGCATCCAGATCAGGTCCCACACAATATTTGTGCTGGACAGTCACTGGTTTCCTTCTAGTTTTATTTTTAACGTATTTGCAACTTATATGTACACCACAAGCAGTACTTGAAGTGGGTGGTATATTTTTAGCTTTAGGGTGAAAAAACAGAGGAACTGTGTCAATTAGGTTATATTTGAGTAATGTGCATCACAAGATGAGTCTGTTTTTGTCACCAAGAGTTTTCAAAGCTGATAGGAAAGAACAAAGATTACTCTGAAACTTCTCTTTTCTTTACACTCTTGGAAGTCTGTGTTTGCCTCCTATAAACTTCTTCTTTTTGTGCTGAAAATTTCCAATTTTCATACTATGCCAGAACTTTTTTAAATGAGCATTAGTTCATTCCATATTATGCTGCTAGCTCAGATCTCCACTGAGGCTTTACAAACCCAGTGGCAGATGTTAAGAAACGCGATGTCATCATCAAGAATACAAAGAAATTTTAGGATGGATCTGAACTTGATTCCTCTTATCTTTCCACAAGACTAAGGAACCATTAAGCTTCCACTGTGGATGCATATTGGAAGAGTAATTATTATTTCTTACTATTTTTTGGCTGTTTCTACAGATATTTTCATGGAAGAGCTTCATTGCACAGGTCGGGAAGAGTTCACATTTATTTACATTTTCTGCCCACTTATTTTTCTGGTGCCATATGGGGTATGGATGCCATTGTTAACTGCATCCACTCTAATAGCAGATTTTGTAAAACTGCAGTGTGTTATGGATTTTACCAGGTTTTGATTTACACTCCACTGCCTTTTAAAGGCTGTGTACTCAGGCCACTTGTGCACTGCACGTCATGGAGTTTTCATACACGGGGTGGGTTGTACGGTACTTGCAGCAGGATGGAAATTTCCTACCTCTGCCTCCAATTAAATCCATTCTACTATCCATCAGAATGCAGTCTGCATCCAACAGATGTCCACACGGGTCACTTAGTCTGCAAGTCATGCCAGGCCTCCAATACTGACCTCCTCAGGTTTTAGCTTGTGAAGGACAGGTTTATATTCCAGCAGGTGTCCTTCGAAGCAGAGAGGGTCTCTCAACATGTGCTGGGTCAGGGCCAACCTGGGCCAGGTGTTCTCCTGCAGAACAGGTACTTGTCGACCTTGTATTCCTCCTGTTTGATCCCATACTGGTGGGTGTGGCTAGTTTGCTCAGTCCAGGAAATTCCAAATTATTCCAGGAAAGTCTGTTGTAATGCTAATTCAAGCCCACCAGCTTATACTAACATCAGCAAAACCAGATCTACACTTCCCTTGGGCTCCTGCACAGCAGACAGCTCTCATGCCTCGAGGGCAGCCTTGAAGATCAACCAGCTATTCTCAGTTCCTTTATGCTTCAGGGCAGCCTCCTGTTCTCCGCAGGTATTAACTGCCATCAAAATTCCCTGAATTTTAGAATGAGAAAAACCTCTATCTACTGCTCTGAATCCCTAAGTTTTAAAATTCTCTCATTCAGGAGAAATGTTTCCAATGAAAGCTGTAGTCACTCGGGGAAACAGAAAGGAGGGACAGGAAATAGCCCCAAAAATTAAAAAAAAAAACCAAAACAAAACACCGTAAAATAAATATTTGCCATTTAAAGTCTCTCTTTAAATTGGCATAGGTATACGTATATACTTCTATATATAAATGGAAAAGACAACTATATGGATAGAATACTCCCATCATGCTGACAATTAAGCTGGTGCATTTCTAGAAACTGAAACTTTCTTTTAATGAGTGCTACAAACTTCTAATTTTTTTTCTCAAACTCCACTGTATTCCAACTAATTGTCTAGTCTGCTAGCTGCTAATTAGTTGCAAGTCAATAACTGAAGTTTCTGTCAACAGTATTTGAATTTCAGCTATAAAACAATGGAAATTCTTTTCCACCAGCCCACCTTAGAAATTCTTCCAATTAGCTGTCTTTTGTCCTGATTTATTCCTGTGGGATGAATACAGTCCTGAACTTTTTTTGTCGCTGCACTTATATAACCAAGATTATTTTCCAAAAGCCTATTTACGTTTTCCTTTTATAAATCAACCTCTAATCTATTTCCACTAGGCTGGTTGGCCCTATAATGTTAAGTAATTATCATCCTGAACACCATTTTGTAATAAAACCTAATTTGCAATAAATGGAATGTAACAAAAATAGTTATCACTAAATACCTAAAGGCATTTTGCTTGGATGGTAAAACAATAAGCTATCTATAAATATCTTCTTCTTCAAAGATCCAACATATAGACTCTTCAAAATAATACATGAACACAATATATTTTAAAATTGAAATATGATTAAACTTAAGAAACACTCCAAAACTGCAAACAGAAAAAAAGCAGTTTCGTTTTTCCTCAATGCAAATATTCAGAATTCCCAAGGCAAAATTTAAAACCCAGTAACAAAAAAAAGCCACTTTTAGGTTTTAGATTTGTCAGATTTTTTTTTTTTTCCTCCCTCAGATCTTGCAAAGACACAAGACATATAAAACAATTTGTGAAATATCTTTGCCTGTAGATATAAACCTACTGGAGCCTGTTTCCTCCTTCTATTTGCCGGCTTTAGCCACGGGTCCTTCTGAGGAGAAGACATCTTTTATGGAATGGTATTAAAGAAGACAGAATTCACTGAAGGGAGTTTTATAGCAAGCGTATCAATGCATTGTTTTGCAGCAGAAAAAGATTATAAAAGAATGGGAGAGAAAAAAAAAAGACAGGAGAAGCATTTTCTTGGGTAATTTATCAGACATTAGTTTTGCTCTGGGATCACTGCATCAGATGGGTGGCATTGCAATACCATGTTAAATATGGCTTTGGAGCACGCACAGCTGAGCCAGACTCCAAGATATTTACCCGGGTATGTATTTGTATTGATAGGAAATTGTAGCAGTACCCATATTTGATCAAGAAAAAGGAAGAGATGCACTTCAGCAGCAAAATTATACGGGGTCCAGATTTTGACATTCTATTTGTACACAGAGCTCAGAGGGGGCAGCAGAAGCATTCACAAACTTGTAGAAGAAAAAAGGGCAATAATGAACTTAGGTTCAAATAAATAACAAATCAGTAAAAGATCCTCTCGGCAAATAATTGCCTCTCTCCTTAACAAGGATCAACACAACCCAAAAAGGACTTCACCTTCTTTACTAGAGGATAAAGATCCTCTGCATAGAAACACAAAAGCATTCCTCTAAAAACAAAAAGTATTCTTCTAAAAAGAAGACTTTAGACATCTGTTTGTCTAAATACAGGATATGATGGCCCTCTAGTAAAGAGAGAAAAAATACCCAGAAGGAACTGAAAACAAAAACTGATTGGAAAGCAGAGATAGACAATTATTACCTAAACAGCAAGGTACCTAAACAGCAAAATACCTTTGACAGCATGCCTAAATTCCTAGCATTTAGAAGAGTCCCTTGAGTCTGAAATATTACAAATGCAAGCATAAAGTCTGCTAAATTGGGCAGTGGGTGTTTTGAATGAGAAATGAAGACAGTACTCTGGATTGCTAACCCAGGAAAGGTTGTCTGCTGCACAATCTTAAAATACAAAGTACAAAAAGCATTATCTACTATTCTTCAGCACATTCCACCCTAAGATCTGAACAAGCTTTGTTAATATGAAATATCTGCATTGCATGATGTCCACATGTGTTATAAAGGTTGTATTTCCCCTAGAGCTGGTACAGTCAGCTCTGAACGAAGGACTGGTGGGGACCCATCTGGCCAAAACGCAGCCCAAACTGAAGCAGCACACCAGGGTACTGCACTTCATGAAAGATGCACCCTAGCAACCAAAAAAGCTTAGGATTTATTTCTTATTCAGTAAATCTCTGTCTCTAGCATGGTTCCCAATACCATTATGGATCAGAATTGGACCACTGGATCAGAATCATCCGACTTTCAGTGACGACTGTTCTTCCCTGAGAGATTGTTCGCGCTCAAGAAATAAAACTCCACTTCGTGGAAGGTGGTGATCCAGAAACTAAAAGGAGAACAAACTTTTGATTTGCAATTTTTCTCATTTCTTGGATTTCAGCTAAAGCTTGTGAAACCATAGGTAGGACCGACCGGTGCAGCAATTCAGGGTGTGAGGGAATGAGCTGAGCTGTCAGAAGTACTATCCATGCCTGACACTGAAGCCTCAAAATGTCAACACCCAGTAAGAAAATCACTTCCCCCCCCGCCACTGCTTTTGACATTAGGGAATTCCTCCTTCTCCTTAATTACATCATCAATTTATTTCCAATGATATCTTGATCTTCCTCAAAGCTGTTTCATCCCTTTTTGGAGCACCCCCAAAATACTCTCACAACTGATCCACATCCTCAGAGGACGGCACTGCTCATTCTGAGGAGAAGCCAATTCCGGTTAAGGACTGCAGATACACTTTTCCACAAATCAGCCACCAACATAAGCTTAATATTCCATGTTTCTCAGGGTACAGAGAAGTGAGGGGTGTGGAAGATAAGCAGACAAAAAATTGGTTTAGGCTCACCTGAAACCTTACATTTGTCTTCATGCACCATCTCCATCTGTCTTGGAATAACCCAGCAATAGCTTCAGTATTTTTACACTCATTCTTCTACCACTGGGCAACAAGTTATTATAGCAACCCAATTTCCAGCTAAACCCACAAAATGTGATGGACTGTGCTTCTAAAATGAAAAGTGTATGAAGTGGTAGAGTTCAAAGGCACAAAGGAATTTTTATTTTGCCTCTAGTTTCTTCACTTAAAAGGCGTGTTTTGAGATTCCATCCAACTTCAAATACAACACGCAGTACAGAAATACAACTGGGAATGTCCCTAAACAAATTTTCAGCACTTGGGCCACCTACCTTGTTGATAATGCCTTTAAAATATAAATCATGCTACAACAAACATTAGTTCCTCCAGGGTTCTCTTCAAGGCATTATCTCACACAGCTAAGCAAGGTTTAATTTATCTCAGTCATCTTTTTAGGTTAAATCAGGAGTTTGTAAAATGTGCCTTCTGATCAGTGCCTTAGATTACTCATATTATTAGAGTTAGGGCCGGAAACAAGATTCTTGGCATTCCAGTTATGACTTGTTTAGGAAATTGATATTGGCGTTTTCTGCATCATTTGCTTTTTCTCCAGTGAATTACTTTCCTGTGTTTGATTCTCCTAAAGAAATTTCAACCTTATGGGAGAATAAAACTAATTAAAAAACCTGGCAAATTTAACTTCAGGCAGAGTCTGAGCTTCCTCTTAGAATTAATGTACCTATTGATCTGTTAAAATAATAAACTAAAAGTTGCAGTCTATCACAGAAAATAGTAAGGTATTTGAGGTCAAACACTAATTTATCCTTCAAAGGAGAGCATCATGTTTCTTATACCATATCTGGGTTAACCTGACAATTTTTCAAGACAGGATGATAAGAATAAACAGGAATTATGTCCCACGAAATACACAGGGAAACAATTAGTCCTGTGAAAACCAGGTTGTTTTACACAGACAGAACGTCTGTAATAGTATGGAGGGATGTAAAGCATTTATTCTTTTAAAGGACAGATTTTAAACTGCCTAGTGAAGACCCTTTTTTTTTTTACCACATTAGTTAACAGAGTTTATTTTAAAGTAGTCTTAATTCTGCAATGTACCTGTGAACTTTCATCCTCTTCCCACATCTTCCCTGAATACAGTTTCTGCTATTACACAAGTTAGGAAGAAAAGGCCTGCTTCAGGGTTTCAATATCAAAGACAGAACAAATCAATTCTAATTTTTCAGGAGATGAAACTGCTGATGCAGAAGGTCATTAAATACTGTCTGCTTTTCAGTGGCACTGGAGCCCAGAATAAAGGATCTTACAAAACAACAGTCACTGAGTCTGAGAAGATGAAGAGAAAGGAAGAGTTTCTGTGGGGAGGGGGAGTTGTACATATTTACAAAAGCTACATCCTCTTTACTATTCATATGTTACCAAATATATCCACTGAGTACCCAGGTGCTATCCCAGAAATGCAAGTTCTTCAACAATATAGCAATGTATGACTAAAACCTCCAAAGCTAAATTAATCTTTGATGCCAGCTGTCCTCCACTGTCCCCATTGTGTACCTTAATTTTAAATTAAGAAGAAAAAAGCCACACATTTTCATTTAAACCAATTCAGACATCTGTTTCCTTCTGCTACCTTATCCTATGGAATCTTTACCATAATACTCACTACAGAAACATATTCAAAATTATCAAAATTCACGTAAGTTACTATATCAAATGGAAGCAATAAAGGTACTGCATGGACAAACCCCCAGGAACAGTGTTAAACAGAAGAGCAGGGAATCTGAAATTGGCATCTGTGATTTAGGTCCAAACACTGGACCACAATCTGCTAAGATGGCAACTTACACATAAATTCTTTTTGGAATAATTTGGAAAGCCTTATCAGCACAGTTACCATTCCCCTAGTTTTGTTGGATTCTTCACAATACCCTTGAATTTGTACTTTCCTGATCAAAACATACTCTGGGAACATATCCGATATTTACCACAATTTTAAGTCAGAAAGACCTAAAAACATCATTTTGGTTTACCTTGCCTATTATGTTTATTTTCTCTTTCTACCTATTCTCTCTCCTTTTATCCTTCAGTTGCCTTTTGTTTAGCAAGTATCAGGTTTATCCAGACGGGACCATTTTTCACAGCACTGCTCTGAACCTGTGACCAACGAGGCAGTCGAGAGCATTGGACTAAACAGTTCGATGTTAATTCAAGTCTGTCAGGTCACCAAATTTCTGATAAGACTTTGAGCTGAGCTGCTCTTTCTGCAGCAGTAGTACTACAGTAAAAATGAAAAACAAACAAAAAAGGATTTTTCTTTCACTTGTATTATTGGTTTCTTCTCCTCTTGCCTGCATTTGTCTTGTTTTCATATAAAAGAAATAGGTTTGACTTCAGTAATAGCTCCAGTCCTTCTCAAATAACTGTCTCTATTAACTCTCCCTCACCCAACCATCCCTACAAGGAGAGTTTTGTACTGTCTCAAAATATATTGTGCCACTTCTTGTTACAAACTGCAATTCCTTCTGTCCTTGTGTCTTTAGAATTCATTGAAAACATCTGCAATCATGTACTACCCTTGGGATTAAAACGGCCAAAAGCTTGAAACTGCCAACCATGCTTAGCTGGCCAGTGTCATGGGCAGGCAATACTTGTCTATAATAATGATTGCATTCAGTGTTGCTCCCTTTAAAACAATGCTGTTTCTCTAATGCAGCACTGGATAAATTAATTTTCAATATCTAAACACTAAAATCAGGTAAACTAGTTTACTTTTCTAAACTTAATGTATTCCACAGACTGAAACTGGAGACTCTAATATCAGCAGTTATCCTACATAAATACTCTGGCAGGCTCATTAGTCAATACACACATTCACTTCCAAAAAAGTGCACAGAAATTAGTGTGTAAATGCCTTCAAAGAGAATGAACCAATTCTCAGACGTGGAACTAATAATAAAAGAGTATTACTCACAGTACAGTTGTTAACACTGCTGTAATTAGGATTTTAACAATCGGAGTTGCTATCTAAATTTCAATAGTCATCTTTTTATAGTCATGTTAATTAGGAGAACATTAAAGGGTAAGCAGTACCAAACACTTTCAGTGAAAAATTATTTTTTCAAGTTATTACACAGTGATGAAAAGTAGCCTTTCTAAAGCAACGTGCATACTATCAAACTTGTGTGATGTTTTAAGCCTTTAAAAATATAAAGAAGAACACCCAGTGACCCGCCCCAGACGACTGCCCCAGTGTTAAAGAGGAGGATCCGAGGTGGGGCACTTACAGTGCTCCACTTGGAGCTTTCCCAGATGAAGTGGTCAGTGTTCCAAGCCTGGCCATACCCCCTGATCTGTCCACTCCTCCAGACTGCAGCCACTGACCTGGATACAAGTGTGTGGTGAGAAAGGGTGTGAAACACCCAGCCTGAGTCGAGGTAAATGACATCCACTGCCCTCTCCTTGCCCACAAAGCAAGTTATATTACATGGAAGTTGGTGAGGCATGATTTACCCTTGATAAACCCACACTGACTATTCACAATCACCTCTTCTCCTTTAAGTGCCCAGATATGATGTTCCAAGAGGAACTCAGCTTATGATTTGACTTGGGACAGAACCTATGGTGAGTGACCTCTTATTATCTTCAGACATCACTGGTACAAGCCCTTAGACCACACTTTGACTAGGAGATCATTTAGTATTATATAGTTGAACATGGATTGTCCCGCTCTGAAATTTGATCCACAACTCACACAGGCTGCAGTGCAGCCCCGGCTTTGCTATAATTTTTCTACTTTTGAGCAAGTAAATGTGCTCAAGCCATTCATGAACAACTGCCACTGTATTAAATGGCAGGATTTATTACATCCTATAATTATATTGAATATTTTTGTTAGCTATTACATAACAAAACTTTGGTTCTTGTAACTATACTTCAAGCAGTGTGATAAATATAAAAAATCTTAACTTTACTGTATTATGATAAAGTCATTTCAAGTGGCTTAAAGCAAAATGCAAATCTGTCATCCAAGACAATTAGGAAGCAACATTTCTCCCATTCTAATGCTTTATGCTTTTCTCTATTCTATGCTTTTTGCATAAAAGTCACATCAAGATCAAGTGCCTTTCTACAATATCAACATCCATCAAATGACAACATCTCCCTTCATCTACTGTTTGTTATAATGGAAACAGAGTCCCCAGAATACAAAGCTCTAGCAGGATAAATGACTCCTGTTTTGGAAATAAATGTCTCTGCTTCACCTCAATGTTTATCTCCTACGAGTGCCAAGGGGATGCAAAGACATTCATCCAGCAGTGGGAGGACATTATCCCATCGCAATGTTCTATTCTGATATTCTCTCTTAAATAATCCAAAGTCCATTATCAACATCCCTCATCTAAAAAGCTTCATTTTTAAATGTGGGCCCTGTGTGCACGGGGATGAATCCTGGAAGATACTCACGGGATGGAGCCTTTTAGAGAATGTGTCACCCGGAAAAAGGTTTTACCATTTCATGCCTTAGCAAATATCAAGTGTGCAAGGAAAAACTGGTCACATCTGTATTTTTAATTTCTGATTCGAGTAAGGGCTGACGTCAGTTTTTTTATCAGTTCGGTGAATTTGCTTTTTGAAGGCTTGTGTGAATATATTCTAAGAAGGATTGAGCTTACTTTAGGGTCATGAACATATAAAAAGAAACCCCTATGTATTTATTTTAGTGCTGCAGAGATATTTCAGCTCAGAAAAGCATTCTGTAAGCTCATGATGGTGCTCCAATCTGCAGAGATATGAGCAAGAATGCAAGTCTTTTGTAGGACGAAGCATTCAGCTGAATGCTTTCCTATGATATAAAATGCAGCTACAGCCCAAAATACTGGAAATATGCTCAGGGTGTACAATAACATCACCATTTCAGCTTCAAAAAAGGCCTCTGACCTTCCCTTTCACACCTGTCACTCTCAGATTCTGAGAAGTTGGCCTAAGCGTTCCTCTAACCCCCCTATTCAGACTGTCTGCAGGCTCAGGGTCACTTTGATACAATTGATGGAAAAGAAGAAAACTTTTATACCACCAGTTACTGAAAGAAAAATATGATACAGCTCCTTGAAGGAAGTGTGTCGGTTCTGTTATAGGGTTTATTATAAAACAGTAATGGAAATAATTAAAAGGGAATGTTCTTTGCCACACAAAGGAGATGGCAACATGCATGCACTGCCTTTTTATGCATTTCTTATCACAGAAGACACACAGGTTGATTTAGTCAATAAGAACTTGGAAATAGTAAACGCAAACTAGGATCACAGCTAAGAGAAGAGGAAAATGAAGATATACCAGTCTACATCTACTTGGAAGCAGAGAATACAAAGAATAATACCTTAATCTCAATGTTTTGAACTTCAAAGAATTTTCCCTCTTCTTTTGTGAATTATAAATCCTAGTTTTCCATGTCCAGTATAAGGAACGTGTAGAATAGGTGTCTCCCCCCTTTCGGCTTAGATGGAAACAACCTCTCAAACCCCTCTGAGCCTTTTTTTGTGCTTGGTCCTGCTTTAGGGGCGAAGCTTTCTTAGTTAAAAAATGTGGTTGTTAAAGCATTCCACAATAGAACTACATCCCCAGTGATGATGATATTTTTAAGGTTTAACTAACGTCCACTGTCAGTTCCTACATAACTAGAGTTTCAGCTTCCAGATGCTTAAAATCATTTCATTTCATAAATTTGGAATACAGTCAACCTGAAATTAATTTCCAATTAAAAATAAAATAACACTGTGAATTTCATATCCATATAAGACAGGAAACATGCTGCCACTGAAAATAATATCAAGATTTTTACCTGACCTAAAAGCATTTTAAGCGCATGCATTCCATTTGATGTGTGTGTGGAAAAATATTCAGTTCTATAGAATGTCTTTAAAGTTAGTATAAAACTTGGAACCATTTCTAGGTGCATAAACAGGAAAATGTTTATATTCCTCTTTCGACGTCTGGCAGGGGGAGGGGAGTCCTCAAAAACTACAGCTGGGCAAAAATAAGAAAACTTCATCCAAAGTACTGATGTTGTCAAAAAGGAAAAGGGCCCCAACCAAAGAAAAAAAAAAAAGGGGCTGATGCATAAGACACCAACATCAAACTGATTTTTCAAGTGCTACATGACAAGCAAGCTGGATAGAAGAGGCCACATCTTTTGCTCCGTGAACTGAAATGTGCAGCATCCATGTCACCAGAAAATGTTTAGAGATAGTGACACTTCCAAAACCGCTCTTGTGCATAAACATCCTTCATAAGATTTTATAACACACTTATAAGCTACTGCTTTTGTCCTTAACATTTCTATGGTGTCTAAGCTCAACCCAGTACTAATTGTCATTTCAATATTCTTTACTAATACTTGACCCACAAGTCTATACTTGAAGAGATCTAAAATAAATGATACAAAGAATTTTGAAAACATCCCCACTGATACTTTATATTTGTAGGCATCTCTCCATCCCTAAAGACAGGCAACATTCAGTTATCTTGTAAGTCAGAAGCCAGATATGTCCATAATACTTGCCTATTTTACCTGGCATATTAACTGTATATGCTTTACTAGCAATTTTGACAACATACAGCCACAACTACTGTAAATTCATAGCATGAAGTGCAAGCAGTAAAGCATATTTGAAGGAAACAGTAACACATTTTCAAAAGGAATAAAAAAATTCGAGCTTATATGCTATTTTCTTTTTATTTGCAACTAAGTTTTGGAATCTAAAGCAGTAAAACTAAGATGCAGGAGGGCACAATAAGAAAATACTACTTGGGACAATAGGATGCTTTAACTTGAGGCATCTTTCACATTATCTTAAACAAGTTAGACTATGCAAAGTACTTCTAAGAGATCATTAAGGACTGCATCAGCATTATGCTACATTTCACTGAAATGCAGCCACCTCTCAGAAAAACACAAACACCTATTTAGCAGTATATACTCTCCAAATTAGTTAAAAGAAGTTCCCAAAACTGCTACGACAAGGTAGGCAAACTTAGGCAGGAGCTTAATTGACCCCCATCCACATCCCTGTGAAGTTCAGCTCTGTTTAAGGGCCCCAGAAGCCTGAATTTTATTTGCGCTCATAGGGCAGACTCCTGTGACAGCAGAAACTAATAAAGTAAAGAGGTTTTACCGCGGTTTCATCATAAAGCGCATGGACACAAACATTTCTGAAACTAGAGAGGATTGAACCCCACTGACTACATACAACTCTCAGTATGTTCCAATTCAATTGCACCCAATAAGGGTGAATGTATAATTATCAGTGAATGTATAATTTGCCTTGTGAAACTCCGTCCCAGGATTTCAGGACAGGATGAACCTATAAATGTCTGTATCAGACACCTGAAGCACGTACAGGGCACACATAACTGCAGAGGTATGTGCAGAAATACTGGGGCTGGAAATAGATACTTCATGATCCCCCATAGGACCTGAAAAATCAAGCAGAAGCCCCCAAGGGGGCACATGTAACCACGTTCCCCTCTCAAACACTGGGAAGCCACTAGAGCCCAGCTCATGGCACACCAACCACCTTGTTACGTATTTACATAAAATTTCATTAGCAATTCGATGAATGCAAATTGTAAGACGATTTGTAAATGTTCCCCCCCTAATCTTAAAACAGTGCATAGCAATACTATGAATTATATGGGTAAATCTGTACTATAGCTCAAGGAGAATAGGGAATATGTTTATATAATTCTGTTCAGATCAATAGGGTTTGAATAACAACTAAACCCATGAAGACATAAAGAGACTTCAGGGAACTTACTATTAAGGAACTGCCTTTGCACCTAATTTAAACATGCAATAAACTATTACATTACTAGGATTCTTGTTAATTGTCTTGTTATATATTTAACATTTGTAACAGCTCTCATAAGTACAAAATTAATAATTGATTAGCCATTATTTGGAAAATAACCTGAAGTGTCTAAGACATATATAATTTGCTCACACAGATGTATTTTCTTTTTAATGAAGTATTTCCTGAAGCCCTATAGGAGCACCTTAATTTTAATGTCCAACATTTAGCCTCTGTGAGATTAATAATAAAGCATTAAAATTATTAACATGAAAAAAGGCATAGATAAGAAACACCTCTTACACTGCCTCCTGGTATTTAGCACTGTACTTTTAACAGAAAAGTACATTAAAAGAGGTAGGTTACAAATAAAATAATTAAAATTAATCATCTTGATAATTTATTTATGTATTCCATTAGGACTCCATAAAGCACACTTATGTACAGCTGAATAAAACCTCAAACTTCATTGTGTCAGCCTTCATATTTTTCAAAGAGAGTTCTTTCTTAAAGTAAGGAGTGCCAGGGTTAATTTACAGAACAGGATTCAAAGAAATATACTCACCCCCAAAAATAACCCACAGGTTGATGCCAACAACAAAACAACAGCTTGCTGCCACACCTGCTGTGTTCAAATTCTGCATAACCCCAGAGACCACCATCATAATTACCAGTTTTGCACATTATAAAAATCAAAAAGTGTCAATAAATGTTTTAAAACCTCGTCAACTTGATATACTTTGCTGCTTTTCTTCTCTTCCTAAAGATTCCACTTTTATTCTTCCCCAGTTCGATTTATGCATTTGCTTATGCCAATCAAAGGATGTTTTTCTTTCACTTCCATTTGTTGAGTTTTACCTCACGCTCCACGCAGTCGCTTCTCCAGTATAGAAAGTTTGCTACAGTTTTTATCGGAACAGTTCCTCCTGTTCCTCTCTCATTTGGATGTTCTGTCCACCCAGACACCCAGCTAATGGCAGAGAGGCAAAGCAGATCCCCTGCTACCCACAGCAAAGCACCTGTAGATTTTTTTGGCAATTAGTCTCTTGATAAGACACATGTTGTGCTGTTTGCACATAATCAGGTTTCTTAGAGGAAACCTTTGGGCTTCCTTTTAAATATGCAGCCCTCTAAGTACTGCTAAAGCTTGCCAAATATCCCTAATTAACTGACAAAATGCAAATATTTTCTTCCCATTTTCCTGCACCAACCTTACTGCTGCTGAGACTGCAGGAGAAAGAATCCTGCAATTGGTGTTTGGATTCTCTTCCAAGTCCTCCTCCAGCATGTCTCACAAATTCCAGATGGGATGTTTCCAGGGAACAGCAAAGTGAACCCACGGTGATTTCTGCCACGTTTACTTATGTTAAAAAAGTTCCTAAAACATACTTTGTTGATTTTAACCACACAAGCAAATCAAAGCATTACTCAGCAGAGCTTGCTTGGCCCACACCAGAGCTCATGGATCTCAGGTTTCCCAGTTGTAAGAGGAGTGAGTCTCAGTAAGGAACCCCTCAGGCCACAGACACTGAGCACCCTTTCCTCTGCAGTGGCAGGAAAACATGCCAAATTCCCCCACCTTCCTGTTCCTGACACTTTGCTCCTTCTATCGCTTGGATAGGAATCTCATCAGAAAGGCTGTAAAATTCAATTTGTGAAATGTTTGAAGAATCCTGGGATGGCTCTAACTTCAGCCATGCTACATCTTAAAAAAAAAAAAACAAAAGCAAAAAAAAACTCCCCAAAAAAAACCCCAACAATGAGCTAATGTGCTACTGCTCTTTCTAAAGGGAAACACTGCACTGGATACACTCAATTTACCATGTAAATTTTTCTGTTCAACACCGTGGACTACGAAATTCCTAGTGTTCAAAAAACCTATGAGCAGTTGTCAGATTATTCAGAGTACGTAGCAGAGCATGTCTTTTATATTTATCCTCCATAAACCTCCACACACATAGCAGGCCATCACATTTCAGCAAAAATATCTCAGTACAAACAAGACTGAAACAAATAGTCAAAAGGAACATCAAAGTGCAAAGCAGCAAAGAGCTTGCTCTTCTAAAGTTATCAGTTTTCATCATTGAGGTGCAGAGATGAGAGACACAAGAGAAAATGCCAGATGAAGTCATGCAAACCAAGGACTGCAAGCTATGGGTCTGGGAATGTAAGATGGGACCAACTGCAATGAACACTGCACTCAGGAACAAAGACTGCAAACTTAAATATTAAATTTCTGTCTACTTCCCTCATTTTAATAGATGTAAAATGCTAGTACTTACTCCTGCTTATCACTGCAGATGAAGGTATTCTCAAGGAAAAAAAAAAAAACAAAACAACCCCCACCAACACATATTGGAGTGCTCAGATGTATTTCCCCGAATTCTGGTTAAGTGTTGATCAAAGAATGCTAAAACTTACTGGTTTATACACGCGCACTTACCAGCTTTGAATTTAGCTGGTGAAGAAAAAAATACAAACAAGGTCATGGTCCAACAAAGTTGCAATAAAGTCTTTCACAAACAATTGCAGCAACCCAGGAAGCCAACACATACATTCACTACAGGCACAAGAATTATCACAGAGCACTCCAGGGTCTCTTCTCGTTTAGCACGGTGTTATATATTTCAACATTAATTTTGTTACATATTATTAATATCACAAGAGCACCAAAATGAAGGTCACGTGAAACTACAAAGAGAACTTCTCCCGGCAGGTGTAAAAGCAAAATATTCCAGCATTCATAACAGGCCTCTGGTTCAACATCCCAGTGTGGAAACTCCAGCCCCTTAGCACCGCTGCACAGCTGAACCTGTGCTTCTGTTTTTGCCTAAATCAACAAACTAAATAGTCTGAAATTACATTCAAAATTTTACGACCATTTTCAACAGTTCTCCCTCCTCCTACCATTAAAGATGAAAGTATTTAAAATCCACCACACAGCTCTTCTCCACAAAGTATGTTCATCCATAACCTAAGGCTGAGAAGATGAAGAAAAGCTCGCAGAAAGTGCAAAGTTATGACACGTTTCCCTGTGAAGCAATTTGAAGGTTCAGATATAGCACTCCATCCATTTTAATAACAGCTTTAGGAAACTGAAAGAAAAGTAAGTAAAAAAACCCCAAACCTGTGCAACTTTTAAAATTAAACTCTCTCATAACCTGCAAAACATCACTATGATACAGCTGTGCTGCTTTTTCCAAGAACCACTCCCTTCCTCCCTTTCCAACAATCTAAATAAAGACAAAAATAAGGATATAAAAGAAAATAAGAAACTGACACACATTAAATTTCCCTCACTTTTACCCTTTGATTCCCTTTGTACTTAGAACATTACTACTGACTACATTCTCATTCAAGGAGAACAGCCTTCTCTTGTCCTTAAAATGACCATGTAATAATTATGCTAAATTAAAGCTCCCTGAAACACAATGGTAGTTTTTCTTATACATCTTTAGCACTGCTAAAATAATGTTGCAGGTCCTATGTTCTCTAGAATTTTAATGGGGAAACAATGTAGTAAGACAGCAGATGAAAAGAAAAGTTCAGGGAAAATGCTGAGGACAAACATCCACCCTGAGTTTTACCTTCACACAAAGCTAAAGCAGTCTGGGGGCTCCAGGTGCAAGTTCCCCCCACGGAGGCACAGCTGACCTGCCCTTGCCCCCAGCCCCATGTCCCCAGTGTTCCCCCAGCCTGGCTGACCAGGAGGCTCTGCTGGCACAGCCGTGAGACAGGAAACGCTCAGCTCTTGGCACCAGTGGAGCCGGAGAGCCCCTGGGGTGCTGTGGTGTCACCAGCACTCACCCCACACTCTGAGTCTTGGGGCTCCTCGACCCCATTCCCCCTACTCTCCCCCTACACATACGTACCACCACTTCCCCAAGGAAGAAAAGCATGCAAAATAAACACGAGGATTCACCAGTGCTCAACGCGCTGCAGACAAGTCCAGATTCACGAGGGCACAGCCACACATCGTGAAGACAGGGAGGCTCCCTGGGCTGCCCCATGCCCCAGCCAGCACACCTGGAATCCTCAGGGCCCTCCACCAAAAGGGAGGAGCCCCATCTGTCCATAACTGATATCAGCTGGCACTGTCCAAGTGCCATCAGCTGGCACTGCCCCATTCCCACCTGTGCCACTGCCTGCAAACCTCCAGAACTAACAGCTTCTGGGGCACATTTATTCGCACTTCAAACACATACAAATATCAGAATACTTAATAACAGTCAGTCCCAGATGATAGGTGAGATGAAATATTAAGAAACCCTCACGTTACAGTCAATTTAATTAGCATAAACATTCTGTTTGCCTCATTTGCTACAACAGTGCTTTACAGCAAAGCTACCAGTGATGGCTCTTCAGACAGCAGAGATGAGCCTTGCTGTCATTTCCAAGTAGGCAGGGGGTTAAAGATATTTTTTTTTTCCAAATTAAATCAAACTAAGAATTCAGCATGCACATTTTGCAATATCCATCATGTTTGATAGCAAGGAATAGGAGGCTAGAACTGCCTTATGCAACTGCTTTAGGCTGTGCACAGTGTAAGCAATGCAGCACATGCCCAAATTTCACCAGCACCATGGTGACTGAGGACCAGTCCCCACAACCAACCTGCTGTGGGCAGCCAGGGATGCACCTGCTTCTCAAAAGGTCCTAGGTACTGCTCTAGGATGACCCTGATTGAGTAGGAAGGTTGGACCAGATGACCCACTGTGGTCCCCTTCCAACCTGACCAATTCTGTGATGGGAATATAAGATAAAGATTTTTTAACTGATTTATATTTCTGCTTGGATGAACCAAGGGTCCCATTAGCGGGGGAGGTACATCAGAACGGAAGACATGCATAGAACAATAAAATAACTTTGAAACAAAGTTATTTTGCTGCATGGAGGGCAATATTTGTGAATGTTGACGTTCTCCAACTCCTAAGTCAGAAACAGTTTATATAATTTGTTGTGGGAGAGGGATGACACAAGGTGATCACAGCTGGAATGAATTTTACATCGTTTTCTAAATGCAGCTGAAACAGATAAGCAGTTGGTCATTTTTAAGGGGGGGTCAGCTGGCTGGGCAGGGCAGTGCCATTGCTATATAAATGATCATAAAGGTGGAGATGTAATTCTTTTTTTTTTTTTTTCATTTAATCTTCCAGGGTGTTTTCCCTTTTGCACACAGACTAAGTGCAATTTTGCTACTGCTGTTTGGACACAGAACACATTCTGCAGTGCTTCCACAACAAATTCCTCACAGCATTCACCAGGGTCAATACAGTTATAAATCACCTCTGCAAGCAGGCTGAAGGGAATCCCAAATATGTATGGAAGCTTATCTGTAGGCAACAAAAGTGTGTTCGTAGGAAAGACTCTTCAGTGGCTAAAACAATACCTACAGGTTTGTTCACACATGCACACCCCTTTTCTTATTCCCTTAATGCAGCCAGGGGAAAATCAGGAAAGACAATTCTCTTAACACTTTTTTTTTACCACATCCCTAAAAAATACTGACTCTTGCCTTACAAATCTGTGGGGTTTTTGTACAGATACAATGTTCACTTCTCCCTGCAGCTCTAGCTTTAACGACGTTTTAATGAAAGGCAGATAAATTCTTGCCTTTGCACTCCTTGTGTACAGTGGCTAAATGAATTTAGCTTGAATACAAAATGAAAGAGAGACCTCTAAAAGATAAATGGTGTCCTTCAGATGACAAGAAAAGCAGTATAGAAAGGCAGCAATTTCCAATGAAGTGCCTATAAAGCAGACAGTTCTGGTACATATGAAGGAACACACCTCAGTCTCTGATGGAGCTTAATTTGCTTTTGCTTACTGCTAACTCAATTTCATAGGAATGATTCATCCAACACTCAGAAGTGTTCTATTGAGGAAAAAAACATGCCTTTTGGATGTACACTAAGACATCTGACAACAGCTGAACACCTCTTACATGAACACCTCACAATCCCTTATGCAAAGACTAAACAGCTCTTTTCCATCATCAGAAAAAGGCAGGTGCCTTTTCACAAGACAGAAGAGCTTCTTACTTTTGCACCTGCCTTAATTCAAGACATGGAGTCACAGAATCATAGAATAGCTACTAATACTGTTAACAGTCTCTTTAAAATACTACTATTACATCAGTGATGAGAGTTGTTAAGCACTCAGTGTTAGGGCAAGATGAAAAGTTTTCCTCCTGCAGGGGTGACACCTTGCCATATGCTTTCAAATACAAGAGTGTTCAAGCAGAACTTGAATGCTGGAGTTTAACCTGGCCCTCCAACACTAAAAGTTAGGCAACTCATTGTTGACAATCATTATTTCCATATGTTGTGGAAGATAAGGAATGCTCCAAGTCTTAGCTGGACTAAACAACTGCTTCTACTCTTTCTGTATTTCTTCGGCCTCTTGGCAGCATTACAGTAGCTGTGTATCACCACACTCTGTGCTCCCCTTTGCATGGAAGGCCCTGAGCTTTGCTTCCCTGAGGCACATTTGCATTCAGAGGATAAACCAGAGCGTGGCTGTGGCAGAGTTCTGACAGAACTTCCCAACTAGGAAATCACCAGTGTGATTTGAAAGCAATTAATTCATCTTGAGCTATTAACACAGTACTTTTGTGACTAGACCTCTCAGTCCAACCTTGAATCAGGTTTGTTTCCCTACCTTGGTCTAACAAATACCAGCTTACACACACTCCCAGTGGAAGTGGAAAAGCTGATAGGAGAAAATATTGATTTTATTTTAACCCTTGCTCCAACTCATTTAGTGAGGAATAATGCTGTGCTGAACACATGCCCTTAACTTTGCCTTTCTCGGTTCTACTCTCTAAATTAATGTCCTGCGGGAACTGCGGCAGCTACACAGAAGACATAAGATCACACAAACACACTTCACTCATTCCAGATTTCACGCAGCACTTTGCATGTTTTGTAGAGGAGAGAAAACACAGGTACCAAGGGGTACTATAGGATTCTGCTGTACCCAGATAAAAATTCCTGCCTTTCCAGGCACTTACAACTCAAAATAAACATTGTCATTATTTTAATTTGGTTTAAGCAACCAAACTCATACCTTTTAACTGCGAAGGAGGTGAGGAAAAAAATCCCGTTGGGAAACAAGTCTGTTTCCAAAAGAGATGATAGAGATGCTACAAGGTCACTTCCAAAGATCCAGCTCATCTTTTTTAACATTAGTTAAATTTGGATTCATTCTTATGACTTCACAGGGGAAATTTTCAGTTTGAAGCCTTTTCACATGGTGTTGGTAGAAACATGACTGTAAAGGCAAAGGCTCACATTTCCAGAGGCATACAGGAACCTGGACTAAATGTTTTTAAAGCTACTTCCCCTCCCTCAGAATCAAAACTCTTTCAGGAAGCCAACAAGTTTTCATGCACTTAGATGCCTCTGGCTATGTTAGTCCTCCTTTAAGTTAAAATGGTGACATTTCACTTAAATCCATTAGACTGCAATTTTTGGCCTAAGGTATGACTAAGGTGGTCATACTAACAATGACTTGATTTTTCTGTGGTCAGTTTACAAATCTTGAATAGAAACACAACCTAAGATTGCACAACCACTGAAAACCTTTAGTAGTCCTAGCTATATTTAGCAGGTTAATTGACCTTTTTATTATTCATTAATGCAATACATACTTGATATTATTATTTCTATTAAAAGGTTTCAGTAAATGAGAGCAGATATCTGCATATTTAATGACACTAATGTGTGTTTCAGTTCTGCCTGTCACTGCACAATTAATTCAAAAGAGTCTACCAGCAGATACGAACAATAATCAAAACAGACATAGTGGTACATTAAATACAGGCAAGTTAACAATAATGTGGTTAATTTGGACTGACTATTTGGAGAGCAAACTTGTCTCTTCCTAGACCTTTACCTTTATAAAAGCAAATATAAAAAAAGTGCCAGAGATCACTCTTTAGAGAAAGTACAGAATGAGGGGGTAAATGAAGATGCTTGGAAATCAATCTCTTCAGGAGTTGTAAAGAAATTCTACAAGGACCAGGAGACGTTGTTTGATAGACCTGGATATGTAGAATTCTGTTTTATCACCTGTTGATTCCACCTGGTATGTACCTTTGCATCAATGATGTTTTAGTTTGAAAAAGATGACGTTTAAGGTGATTTGACTGTTTGTCACAGGCTCCAGGGAGAGCTTATCATGTGATTTCCTATGTTGTCCAGGGAAACAGTGATGCAGCCTGGAAATGATGATTTATTTCTGTAGTTTGTACAGCCAAAACCTGAGAAAATATGTCTAAGTCTTCTAAATCCACTCTTCTTAAAATACATTGCCATTTGTCAATAAGGGAGATGTAGGACCACGTGGACAGTGTTCTGAAGTCCAGGTATCTTTATCATACTATGGTAAAAGACTTCTTACATGTGAAATAGGGGAAAAGGGAACAATTGGTCTTATGAGGCTTTTTAAAACCCTTTATCATGCCATCTCTTTGCTGTTCTGTTCAAGGAATTTTTTTTTTAAAATTATTATTTTGGGGGAGGTGGTATTTCAGCCAGTTTAATGGAGTTTATTTCAAGCATATTCACTGGGATGTGGGACTGGTTAGACAACACTGAATAGCTTATCCTAAAAATCTATGCCAATTCAAAGTTTAAGCTAAAACTAATGCCAGTTTAAAGCTGCCTCACAAAAACTCCAGCTTCTCCACTAGTACAGTGAAACCCACCACAGCAATAAAACTAAAGGGAATTTACATTGCATATAATTCCAAATTCATGGTCTATGTGAAGATAGCCTAGCAGCTTAAAACCTTGTCAAAGTATTAATACCTCTTAAGTGACCTCACTGCTGGAGTTCCTACAACATTTTCTGTTCTTTTTCTTCGCTTCTAATTAATGTCCTCTTGTAAATGTCAGCCTGAACAGGAACACGGCAGTGTAATACGCAATGAGATCTATCTCAATAAAAACAAAACTTCAAAAAAAGAAAGAGGAAGATGGTGTTTTTCAAAACTCTAATTAGAATGGTATCAGTGTTTTATCTCTTCTCTCTACAATTTTCATTTCACCATTTTATTGCACCTTTCTCTTTTCTGCTTGATTTTTCCTCCTAATTAAATTTATTTTTCCATTTCATTTTTCAGTTACATCTCTAATTTACAGTATTTCATTCCAGAAGCACAACTTCTTCCCCTTTCTCTATTCTGTTCTGGCAGGTTTAGTATTAGAAATCATAAGGGAAAGAGTATAAGGACAACATCAGGCAGATGATTTATCATCAAGATTACAGGTTAATAAGCCAAATCAAACCCAGTAAGAAAATGTATGAGACACTCTGTTTTAGTGAGCTCCAAATGTCACATTAGAAAACTTATGACAGGTGATAGTTGAAATATTAGTATGGCGATAAAGCCAGCTGGAAATAGGATGACAACATCCTTAAAGGTTACAAACCAAAACCCAGGATTCACACAGAAAATAACCTGAGCTACTTGAGACCTTGAAGTCAACATGACAGAAACCACTTCAAGCTTCACTAAAAACCAGAGGGTCCTACATCTGGCAACTGGACAAATGAAGACCCACAGGCTCTCCAACACATGCTTGAGGGAAAGGAAGGGGTAATGGGGTCAGCTATTTTTCCCTGGAATCCTAAGAATGCTCATCAGTGCAGGTAGGCTCTACTATCCTTGAAGGATGCACGCTCTCCATACTCCTACCTGCAATGTCTACAGACAGAGCCTTTTTAATACAGTCATTGCCTTTGAACAACCATTTCATTCACACACAAACAGAAATCACTCCAAGCTGCTGAATTGCCAGTCAGTAACAAGTTACAATTCTTCAGTCAGAAGGACTATGTAGACTTAGTCTCCCAAAAATACAACTGCTCTTTGTCAGTATTTTAAGCCCAAGATTTCTTTGTTGTTATTATTTTTTTAACTCTAACCTCTTAATTCAATGCAAAATAGGAAAATCATACACATTAGACTTAAAGTGTCGAGCCTCTTACTCTCTCAAATGATACAGAAAACAGCTCACAGAAGCCTTTCTGCAAGATATTCCTGAGAGGGAAGAACTCTTGTTATGCTTCAAATAGAGCTGAACTAGCCAATATCCCCAAGTCTCCTGGAATGGACTTTAAATGGGAGACAGGAAACTTTCATCCCTGAATATCGTATTGCAGGTGTTTGGTCTTCATCCCTTGATTTTTCTGGTAATTCCTAATAAAGGATTATCCATTTTTTAAACCCAGCTAAATGAACACTGAGCATGTGAGCAGCTGCAGAGTTTTCACTACCCACACTTTATAAAGATAATTCTGTCTACACAAAAAGGAGGACTGGGGCATCCAGGCAGAGTTATTGCCATCTACGTGAAAGATGCTGTGTTCTGCTTCTTCATTTCTCTGAAGCACACACTAACAGCTCTACCAAAGAAGTTAGATTGTACAGAGGAACATCTTACGGGCTCCAAAGCACAAGGTTAATAACTCCACACTACTACCAGATTCAGAGCTTTACCCACTGTGAGATTTATCAGAGCCCTGGGAAAAGAACTGAGGAAGTGTTTATCTCCTTCCTTCTGCAGCATAGAACAATATTTTGCTAAGGTCACACAGAAATCTGTCACCTAAACAACACGATACCAGTGCAGGAGCCCTAAATGCTGTTAGCACCCCAAAGCCCTTTTCATGGCACACAAGTACAACAGCTTCCAAATTATAGCAATGTTAAATTAATACCGTCATCCCCAACACAGGTATATCTAACAGATGTAACAGAACCTCTGACTTCATTTTGTTCCTTGAAGCCATGAAAACCAGACTGGTGCTGGGCCTTCAACCAGAAGGGCAAGGCTGCAAAATCAGGGGCTGAGTGGAGCAGAGGCCACTGACAGCTGGGCTCATGTTCAGCCCTTGCTCTGCAGAGACAAGTGGCCTGAGCCACTTGTGGCATTATTGCTTTAGGGTGACAGTGAGTGTGAGATCATCCCTCCCTCTATTTATCCAACAGTTGGCTCAGCCCAGTGCAGACCCACATGACATCCCAAGCTGTGAACAGCATGTTCATGGCCAGGCCTCAGCTTTGAGCTCTAGACCACAGCACAGATGGACTCCCGAGCTCATGCAAATGGTACCTGTGAGAAGTATTGCCAATGCTATACATTTTCAGAAAAAAAGGAAACAAACCTTTAGTTAATGGTGCTGTGAAAACCAAACATATGGGGGTAGTTATGAGATAATTTTCAGCTACCTTAAAAATAATTAACATAAAACTGAATATCATATAACCCAGAAACATAAGTGATGCAACTTATTTCTGGGAATCTAAAATGTCTCTGTTCAACAAAGAAAGGCTCGTATGCCTGATTTTCCTAAAGCACACTAGTTCATCCTTTTTTGCTGCTTTAATTTGAAGTATTGTTATTTTGTCATTCAGTGTTCACTACCCAGCTTAATATAGAGTCATAAAATCTAGAAATATGGCAGAACCCATAAATCTTGCTTGTATTTTTATTAATTTTTGAATCAAAATTAATTAAATACTTATATTAATTTAATGATCTCATAAAAGGGAATTTATTCGCTTTCCAAATTAATTAAACTCCACTGAACTCATCTGCTGCCCCATCAGCAAGGCTTCAAAAATTCATAAAAGCAGCTGACAGTCCCTGTAAACAATAGTTGGTCCTCATAAGACCACATTAAGCTCTCTATTCTAGTGAATTAAGAAGCATGAAATAATTTTAATGATAAAAGTTAATATTTAAACAGAATTATCATGCCAGCATTTTCTCTAGCAGTGGTCTCTCTCACTTAACTTCTGTTCTTACAGTCTGTCTAGCAAATTAAGGAGGATCCTGACATTCAAGAGATATTAAAATGTGTGGCTTAGCAGAAATGAAGAATGTAGTGAAAAATTCAGCGTCAACCCTAAAAAATAGATTACAGGGAATTAGGTCTCAATAGTCATTACAATATGGCATTCTAACGATAAACAGAATATATAACAACCACAATCTCTGCCATTTATCGTTTTAAGAGATACTTTTAAACTGTGTTTTCTTTGAATAAACAGCTTTGATGAAAAAGGAACAGCTAAATCAAGCACCACAGCTGGCTGCACAGCATCCAGTATTAACTTTTGGTAACACTGTAAAATATCTGCAATATGGAGATGTTTTTATTAATGTACCCACTCTCTGCAGAAAGGTAATTAGGAGAAAGAAAAATCTGAGAGAACACTGATACTTTTGTGATGTGTTTGGTTGCTTATGGATCTGCTGTAACACTTCCCAACGCTAAGCCACCATCTTGCCACGATCCCACCGCATCCATACAGGAACCCTATGACTTATTTTTTAATCAGTGATGAGAACACCACAAATAAACAGGCAATCCTTATTCTCGCAGGTTTAAAAACTGCGAAACTACAGACAAAACAAACTAAGCTTTATTTATTGGAATAAAAAAACTACAAAAAACCCCACAATTAGTACAGTTTTTAAATACTAAGGGCTCTCTACACTCCTCACATGTTACGAATCTTACAGCACTCAGTGGTTTTGGAGCACTTCTCATCAGGGAGCTGGTAGTCATCAGAATCTCATTACTCAACCAGTCAGCATCCTGATTGCTATCATCCAACAATTTACTAAATCAGATATGAACATTCAGCGAACCACTATCATAGAAATGGGAGCCCTCAGGGAAAGTACCTTTGCTACTGACTACATACAGACAAAGTGCTGTTCTTCCTCCCCTCCTCCCCCAATATAAAATACATAAAAGTTTCTGAGCCAGAGATTTATAAGACCTTATAATTTATAAGCAACTGGGTTGGCTAGCAGCTGCCAGAAAGATTAGACAGTTGTATAATCATAAGGAAAAATCTATTCAACTCCCCAACTAATACCAATTAATTCCAGCAAGAGCTAAGAAAAATTGTAAAGGTGAGCCCAAAAAATATATCTAAAGGAAAAGAAAACATAAAAGAGTAGAAAATAGAACATAAAGAATGGTATTACTTATGTCTATTCATAAGAAATTAGTTACAGTTAAGAGGAAATTATATGTTTGAATAAAGCACCTCTATGAAAGTCAAGCTAATAAAGCTTTACACCATGGTATTTAGCTATAGCTGATGAAAAGGTCAGAAAATAACCACAGTACCCTGAGTGGATTTTGAATCTGGACCTCATTTTGATATGGATGTGAAAGTTTGTGCCCCAGGGAGTGGTTTAGAGGGCAGGGCTTTCTCACTGCACCAAGGAATTCACTGCTGTCCTTTCCAGGCATGCCTCACACTTAGCTCTATTTTTAAAACGACTCCGATTTTTCCCAGTAACTAATTTCCTTTCAGAAACAGCTTAATGCAACATCGAGCCAGCCCTTACTCATCCCTCTACCTGTGTGAGTCTCCTCCTCTGTCAGCCATCACCATGGACACATGTTCTGGCTCTTAGGGCAACACACACCTAAAGTAAATGCACACCATAACTCAGAAAGCTATTCTAAGCAAATGCAGTTAAGCAAACACCATTCTCTGAAGTTCAACTAAACATAAGAGTTTCAAGAATTGCCATCTTATGGACAACATCCCTGTTACAAAGCCCATGGTCTATCGTCTTATTACTCCCCATCTTAAAACTCGTGCAGTACTTGTGATTCGGGCAGGATCTGTTCGAACCTCTCTCTGTTCCTCACCAAGTTTCAGGACACAGGCAGAAGAAATCAGCCTCTTCTACTGGCAGTGCAGAGGTTTTCAAAAACACACAGAAATTTCGTTTGGGCCTTGAAATAAATCACAGCCCTCAGTCACTACCAGTTTTCAAAACAGCCGATTGAAACGCAAACTGAGACTGCGAGTAAGGTCGAAATCACCATGTACTGGAAATGGGGCTGGACATTTCCTGCACCTCCCTGTCCACGGACTTATTTCCTGAAAATTCTGCTTCTCAGAGCAGAAGTTGCAAATGCAATCCATTTTGTCATCAAATGATAGACAGTTTGGTGACCAGGGCAAGAGATCGCTATATTCCATTCCCTGCTCAAATTAAGAGAGAAAATACAGGAGTAAATCAGAATTCAGGTAGACATACAAATACCCTTATATGAGGCTGAGTTCTCTGACACTGGTATTGGCAGATATTCTTGCATTTGCATGGAGAATCATTCTTAATTGCATAAAAAGGAAAAAAAAAAAAGCTACTGATGTTTTCTATATTTTGTTTGTAATCACACTTTGTAGAATAAATGCCAGGCATGAACTGCCTTGTCAAGCTGAAGTGCTTGCATTCAATGCTATAAACCAGTGCCCCTTTTGGCAAAGAACTGTATTATTCTACCCCTCAGAAAAAAAACACATCCTAAACACCATATGGAGACCAAGTGGACCTGTAGCAAACACATCACCTTTCAAATAGTATACCAAGCTGTTTTCACAGCTGAAAGGTCTAAAAACAAAGACATTTAAAGATTCTGACACCTCAAAAATAAGCCCAGTGAAGTTGATGTGCTCAGTTACACAGGGTACTAAGAGGATGCCACACCAAAACTTTCTATTGCCAGAAGTCTCTCTCTGAATACTGAAAAATTTGAGAGCTTTGTCATGTTTAAAATCCTCAATAGATTTACCTGACTATACCTGAGAATGATCCAAGGCTATCAGAGAAAACTATACCTCAGCCAACAGTCAAGAATTCGGGGGTATACTTGGGGTTTCCCCTTGCACACAGAGCATGCAACAGCCACAGTTCAAACATCAGGGAATTAATAGTTAAGATATCTGTAAGTACAATATTTGCTTTCGGAAAACCTAGACAAGACAATGTTCAAGGTATGTACTGCGTTACTGACTATCCCTATGCTAGATAAGAGAAGAGATTTTAACTTTCAAATTGCAGAGAAAAAGACTGATGTGGCTTTTATTTTCTCTTTACATTTGTATTTTATTAAAGTATTCCCAGCAGTTTGCCCTCAAGACATGGACTCTTCAAAAGGACAGGTTAACAGCTGATCTTACACAGTGACAAAACAGGACAAACAGAGCAAACAAAACAAAGGATAGTTGCATTAAAACTAGATTACAGTTATGAGGAAGTGATTATCTACAAATCACACCAAAGAAAACCAGTGTAGACTGAGACATGTATGACATTTTATAAACAGATATTTTATAAAGTAAATTACGTAAGAACGCCTTTTAACTCATTTGAAAACTTGTTAAAACAGAAGAATAGTATCTATCTTAAGGACAATCAGTTATATGTTGAAACACCCAAACAGCCTTTTCTTAACGCCTTACAATTTTTGCTGTGTGGCATCTGGGAATCTGGAAACAAAACTGAGAGTGCAGTATTTTGATAATTTTTTTTCATTTCTTGTAATATACTGAAAAGGGTTTTGCATGGAAAAATACTTGTTAAAAGAGTGAGATTCAAGTTGTTTTCCCTACCCTTGCATGGCAATTGCAATGCTTGACACCACACTGGAGACTCCACGACATACACTTTTAACCCTTTAATAGGATGGATTTCAAATCCTTCATTAAATAAGCAGCAGCAGGCTGGAAGGTGTCTTAGGAGACTGTTTACCCCAGCTGTCTCTCTAAGCATATTAGAGATATTTCTAACCCAAACCTTTTTCGACATCTACTTTAAAACTTCCAATAATAGAAATGCCACAATTCCCTGACCTATCTAGTCTAATAGTTAATCATCTTCAGTACATCAGAGGATTTTATAAAATAAAGATCAGAAGTTCTCTTGCTGCGATTTCAAAGTACTACTCTTTGTTCAAGCCCTGGTAGACAGAGAAGCATATTCCAACCTTCCTCTTACCAACCCTTTCTTATATCTGAAAACTCCTTTGTTCCATCAGTCCTCTCTTCAAGACATCAAATAACCCACATTCCTCCTAGGGTCAGACTTCTTGGGATCTCTGCCCATGCTTCTTGCACTACAGCATCACGGGGTGTGTGTGTGTACACAGAAAATAGCTGCTAATAAATAATGGGCATATTAAGAAGTCAGGACTCCCTTGTTTACACATATAAGCAAAGGTATAATAGGTGTAAAACCCAACTATTAAAAGTTGTCTTTTTGTGTTTTGTCTTCTTTGTGAAAATTATTTGAAAAAAAGTCAAAAGTGAGAAGATTTGATCCTACAAGACAAACCACATATAATTCATTTAAAGACTCTTTGAACAGCAGCGAAGGGAGGGGTTTTTTTGGCCTGAGATCATCTAATAACAGGCAAGCATGGGAGCAAGGAAAGTTCAGCCAGTGGAATCCCTGGTTTACATGAGGAACAGCACAGGCATTTGATAATTTATGATCTTGAAACTGGAGTTTATTTTCAGTCACATCTAAGTTAGACAAGAGTTGTATGGCAAGAATGAGCCATGTTATCCCTGAGTCCAAAGTGATTTTCAACAGGAATGCTTGTACCTTCAGGTCATGTTCTCTACACTCCTCTCAGTGAGATTCCTGGTAATTAAATAATATTGATGGAATCAAGAATGCTTGATTGGTCATATTAGTTTGCCTTTAAAAAGAGATTTCCCTAATTACAAATAAGAGCCTGATCTAATTTGTTTTCTTTGGACATGTTGGTATTTCAGGCCAGTGCTACAAAAAAGGTGCAGCACTACGTAGAACCTTTGTTGTTTCTAGTGAGCATTTTATTCTGTGAACAATTAATTACACTTAAAAAACTATTTGTGTGAAGATGTGTTCATCAATTACACCTAACGATGAAAGCAATCCTCTCACCTGCTTTTGACTTCCTTACTTTTCCACTGCCATGAATTCATTTCAGAGACAAGTTTAAAGGAGGATTTTTATGCACTGATGTTTGCTCATAACTGAAGCAGCTGAGCAATTCCTAATTTACATAGTTGTTGAAACAACATTAAGTCTGAAAGAACTGTATAGAAATAAGAATTGGATTTTATTTTCCAATAATACCAATAGTACCATTTTTACAGATTGGTGTTAACTGATTATTTTATAACCTGTTCATTTGTGACCAGCTATGCAATCCTTCACAATCAGCCTATTTTTGATTGAACTACAACCCTAAAACTTATTTTAATTCAAATGTTTTAGACATTTACACAACAAAACAATTACAAAAGCAAACCTTTATTTAATATGAAAGGGGAAAATTATTTTTGTAGAAGTATAGGAAAGGTCCTTGACTAAAACTATTTTTATTAGGTATGATATAAATTCACCAATAGTGAAGCAAGTTTTTAACTAAAAGCAGCAACCAAAAAATTATTTCTGCATTGCTAAACGTGTCCAAAGTGTATTAATATTACAGTTATCATTTCTTAAAAGGATGAACAGTTGTATACCTTTAGTTTTTTATTGAAGCACTTAATCCTCTGAGAACTGACAAAATGGATTTATAATCCTTATTACTTTTTGGCATATCTCATCCATATGGTTTATGTACAAATACTCAATGGTATTGATTGCTTAATGAAAGCATTTATGTGAACACTCAGACATATCCTAGTTAAGGACCTCAGCTATATTTAATTTCATGAGGATGAATGTGTTTAGTTGTAAATCCATCTGGATCGCTTTGCAGATTCAATAAATAAAGCTAAAATTATGAACCAATAAAGTCAATAAAATTTGCTATGTCAAATTTATAGCAAGAATGAACACACACGTTTGAACACTAATAATTTCTGCGAGCATTTTAAGCAAATAGGTATACGGAGAGCTAATGCTGAGAGCACTAAGAGAACCGAGTTCAAAGAAGCGGGATTCATTTAATTCTCTGTATGCTTGAGAGGGTTAAGATAAGACCATAAAAAGGTACAAAGTTTATTATCTGTGTGAATATGTCACACTAAAAAAAAACTAAAAAAGCCTAAACCACAGACATATACAGCCAGTACCACCTATGCTCAAAGAATTCTTCTCCCCAGTACATTTCAAATACAAGTAGCCTCACCTTGCCAAACCCCTGAAAGGTCTCCAAGTAAGGAAATATGAAGATCTAAGCATAAAATAAAGAAATAAGCATCTTAAGCTTTGAAATTTTTTAATTCAAGTGAACTGATTCTAATCTCTTCTGGACATTTATATATATACCTATATCAATGTTTAAAAAAACCAAAAAACCCAGAGATACCAGCCTACAACAAAGCTGAGATATGTCTGTAGTTTCAACTCAGATACTAAAAGAAAAAAAGGGTAGAGCAAAAACTCTGTATGTTTAAAGCTTCTACTCTGTTTTAAGGCTTTTATTATTATATATTATTCATTTATTTCTAGCAGCATTGAATATTTTGAGGATATTCACATCCTACTCCTTACTTAAACTAAGAATGCAAAGCATACTGATCTTTGATTAATGCTTTTCAGGCTTTACTCTTCTGATTGTTATTTTCCTATGTTGGCAGCTTGATAGATATTATCATGTACATTTAAGTAAAATAATTAACTGAGCTGATTTTTCTCACCCTCTGAAAGTATTGTTTATATGCTTGCTTCCCCTAATTCCTAGCTTTAAATGGGGGCATTCCATTTATAAAAAAAAAATGGTCACTATGAATTGTAAAATTAAATATTTAGACATCTTAGTAGAACGGATTAAGTGTCAACTGTGTCTTCTAATACAAGGAAATATCTATTAAAAATGCATTTGATAGTAGATATTTTCTCATAACACTAAAAAGCTGGGAAACAAAAAATTCTTAGTGTATTGCCAAATTGAAAATCATGCATAATTCAGCACTCAAATTGAATTTTAATCTTTTCATAATGCTTCAGGAAATATTTTATACTTACGAAAAGTAAGGGAGATAAAGAACATTACAAACCAAATAATTGGTTTTATGTTCAGGCAGAAGTTATAAAATAGCTAATAGAAATAGGTTATTTAAACCAGTGATAGGAACAGGAGGCACACTGGACATTACAGATTCACAGCCAAGTTTATACAATTGCTGAAGGGAATTGAAAAATACAGTTATGAGGAATTCAGGAAACTTTCCATCATAAGAGGGAATAGTGAACCCCTTTAATACTTGAAACAGGACGAGCTGAAAGAGGCAGCTGCCCCTCAGTGGACACTGCTACACCTTCCTATGATGCTCTATCAGAGCACCACCTTATAACTAAATTCCTCCCTGCACACTGGCTATTGCTGCCTCCTCGAGTGTCTCTTTGCACAAATCACCAGTCTCTAGTAAAAAAATATTTTTTTCATACCCAAGGACAAAGGGGATTCTCAGTCTGAGACCTATGAGGCACAATACTTCCAAAATTACTGCCTCCGGGTTGGTAGAGGGATCAGCGCCAATAGCAAAAAAGCAAACAAAAACCATTACAGCTGGTGTCAGCACCAGGAAAGTTTCCAGCAGAAAGAACCAGGACTGGCATTTCATTCACACTGTGACAGAACAGTGTTTCTTTGGAGACGTAATAAAGATGCCCACCTTAAATTTATTCTGATTCCACAGCATTAGTCAAACTACCAAAGGATATCTATCCTAAGGACAGATATGAAGGACTATTTGATTCATGAGTAATCCCACACTCCAGACAGTTTGGCTCAATAGGCCTACAAGAAGATATTTTTAAAAATCCCAAACCAGTTGTTTCACTACCTCATCCACTTCAAAATACCTTGAAAACACCTGCTGGGCAGGACACATTTATTATCCTTTTCAGGTATGTGTACTCTTTCTTCTCCCACTCCTCCTCAATTATCATGACTTGGAATAATTATTTGTTCTCATTTCCTCAGGTACTTTTGTACTGTAGTCTTGAACTTACACCCAAAGCAATTCCTCAAACTATAGGGTAAGTCTTCAGCAGCAGGAAAGGATGCCGACTCCCCTTCTTTAACTTTGTGGCCCAGGTATTTTTGAGGTCTCTGATGTGCAAACCAACTTTTTCTACATGTTATGTCTTTGGGAAGAGCTGAGACCTGGGTCCCTGTTTCACCCACATTATCCTGCAGATTTTTTGAGTGCCAAAGTAAACACTTAACTGTAGGTTTGTAGGGAACAATGGACTTCAAAACCAGGACACCTACTTGAATTAATAGTGCCCAAGATTTCCACATCATGTAGTTGCCACTCATCCTGATGCAAATCCCAACCATGCTTGGATATTACTGCTGGTTTCAGCAGATGGTTGCACATTTAGAAGAATTAGTCATGGTGTTAACAGAGTTGGAAAAAAAAAAACCCAAAAAAAAACAAAAGAAAAAAACCCACCTTATTTCTCTTTTACTACTACTTCTGCCCATTTTCAGCCACACTGAAGATCCTGGTCTAATATCAGTGATAAAGATTAGCTGTTTTGCTGCAGCAGTTGATTCATTTTGCTTTATAGGTAATTGCATTTTGTTTGATACTCAATTTTTCAATTCTTCAAGGGCTAGAAATTAGGAAGATAAGGTCCATCAGGAAAGCTGGTCCCTATTTGCTGAGCACAGGAAGAGGGTCATGCAGTAGAAATATAACATTTTTACAGATGAGACCGGGAAAAAAGCCAAGGAACTGCTGTCAGCATTTCAGTAGAAGAAATGAAAACTAGATCCAGGACTTGAGTCATTGAGTATAATTTTAAATCCATTACACTTTTGATATTTGCAGATCTAACAGTCGTTTATTTGCCGCTCTAAAATGGCCACAATCATGAAACAGAAGACGAAGTGGTATTCCAGAAAAACTGGAGAGGGAGGAAAGGTGGTTGGGAATCTTGGCTGAGATCAAATTTTTAGCTGTTTGTATTTCTCAAGAGCGATTGGGATGGTCAGTTTTCCCAAAACAACACCACTTTGTGTCACACACTTTAGACAAACCAAAAATGAACACTGGTATATATTACTATCATTTGTTTTTATTCATTAGTGTTCTGAAACACTGAAATTGCTCTATTTATCAATGAAACAATTACTTCCCCTTGGAAACCAAGGGGCACATTATTTAATTTAGCCACAGAACTGAGCTTTTGGAGCTGTCCAGTCTTTTGAGCAATCAGATCTATTAACAAAAATAAATAAATAACCCCCCCCCGACGTTTGCTCCCCTTATCTCTGAAAAGAAAGGATTCACTGAAGTCACAGCATGTGGCCTATTATTCTTGTCAGTTGTATAGTATGTATGAGAGCATTAAATAAATCAATTTTCTGACAGTTAAAAATATCTGCAAAAGGGCTTTTTGAAACAAAGCTATTTTCCTCAATAGAAGGGAGAATAAACTAGAAAAAATTATTGGTCCAGATCCATGTGTGTCTTATTGGACCAGATTCAAACTGCATTCACTTTTTTCAGTAGAGCAACAAAAACTCATGTCAGATGAAACTCTGAATTGTTATCGTTTCTAACAGATCTTGTCCAGTTCATCTATTAAATGCACAAATGGCCTCTAGACTATTCCAGTGCAAAGAATTAATGGCCTCTTCATGAAAGGATTTTACTTTTCTTTTCTGAAAAGCATTCCTGAAGCAAGGAACAGAAGGCATCGCAGTAACTGTCAACAGGTGCAACACCGACATGAGTGACGCGTGTCAGCGCAAGTCAAAGGGTGGTACTGGCACAAGGTTCTAGTGCTAGTGATGAGATCACTTAGATCAGAAGTCCTATGACAGCTACAGCACTGTGTGACGGGAAGAAAAAAAAAAGAGACAGGAAAACAGACCATAAAACACCCACATATTTATCTGTGGTGTAACAGAAAAGGTAACTTCTATTTAACTTTAAAAGCCTACCAAATTAAATTAAAACTACATTTTCATCACCTCTGATTACAACCACTGTACCTAGAAACAGGCAAGAGCAGTAAAAACCTTTGTGTATAAGCTCTTAGTGCACAAAGAATGAACAGCTGAGACTACTGTGCTCCCCACACGAAGGGCTCGGCACCCAGCATATGCCACTCCATGGAGCACTGCAGCTCACGATGGACAGTTCTAATGGACTGATTACAACTGGAATAATTTCACAGACAACAGAGCATGAGAATTGTGTCTTTAAGTTCTGTTTCAAGTGCAGACTGTGATAAATAAAATGGCAAGAAATCTAAAATTAAATGCTTATCAAGTCGAGAGAACTGAAAAATTTGCAGTAAGCCATGAGAGGCAAGGACCTAAATTTCAGGATTGTTCTACCTCTTACAGATGTGTACAGGAAAATAAAATGAAACAGTTTTAAAATGCTACAAATTTTTTCTTTTTGTTTAAGGAGATAAATATACACAGGCACACATTCTTTGTATACATATTCATAGGAAGTTGATGTACATGCCTGTACCTTGACCAGTTTGGAGAGGGCCTTGAAACTGAAGCAAGTGTGGTTTTGAAAATGGTAAAAGGCACCTTGCAAACCAAAAAAAAAAAGGAACATTCAAGACAGAAAATATTCCAATTAACATTGGAATATGAAAGAGCAAGAATTGCATATACAACAGTCATCAGGTTCAGCAGCAGCTAAATTAATAACAGTCATTTATTTGAAGAGGTTCTTACATGTGGATAGTCACCAAATAATGAGTGCTAATCAACCTGGGTGCTTAAGTGACTTCCTAAAATCTGTGTCAGATGAGAGAATTAAATTTTGATTTCTGAAGTCCTCTGGGCTCTAAGTCCTTTAAGGTACACTTACACATACGTGCCTTGGGTCAGAGAAGAAATTACAAGAATTTATAATTCTTCGAAAAGAACAACATAAAATGAGTGTGTGAGAAAACTGGCTGATAGGTGAGGTGGAAACACAAGCTGGCAGATCACAGCCTTTCTCAGTCAATTCAAGAATGTGTTGACAACTAATGGAAGAGAGGGAACACTCCTCACTTTTACTCCTTTTCTAAGTTGTTTCCATTGTCATCAGCAAAACAGCACGTAATGGCCTAAGTGCTGAATACTGAAATATTAATTCCTGTGCCCTAGTTTTATGCTCTGTGCACCCTCCTGAAGTGTGGTAAGTTACTTATTTTGGTTGCCTGATAAAAAATTGATCAATTCTGACCAGTGCAAACCTCTTAAAAAGTCTGGTTTTACTCAAGTGTAAATTCAAAAACCAGCACTGCAAAGCAGCTTGGGCGCATTCAAAAAGCAGAAAAGCACAGTGCAATATCACACATGAGATACAGTGTTCAAAAAATTATACTGAATTATAGGAATCCTTTCAATGCAAAATATTATTAAGTCTGAAAATTTTACACAGATGAAGACAAACTCAATAAATATTTTAACATTCACAAAACTACCTGAAGTGTTCATCATGTCTTTCCTTCTGTGTATTCAGGCTACTGTTTCCTAGAGTTTACCTACTGATTTATCAATCTCAAAAATTAATTATAAGGCAAGATCAGTACCACTTATTTCAGCACCTTAAATTATTTCCCATTAGTTTTAGAAATGACAGTGATTCGGTTTTCTCTTTTTTTATCCAAAGCTGAATTCCCCAGTTTTAAATATGCTTTGACTTAGCTTCTGATATTTGAATTTTTCATATTTATCCTAGGAACAGAGTTCAAAACCTCCTATTTTCATAATAAAAGTGTCGCAGAATGACTTCATACAAAGTTGGTATTATTTATGTATGGTTGGGACTTGCAATCTAAAGACAAGCCAGTATCTTCTATGATTAAGAGTCATTCTCAAGGGTGAGCATAAGAACTAACTAACCTTTAAATGTGTTTTCAGAGTTATTATTAGTTTTCTTACCCTAAAGATTCTCTTGCTGTTCTGAGAAGTTGCCCTTCTTTTGTTTTTCAACTCTTGGGAAGTTAGGCCACCACCTGTACACCTGCATAGTTACAGCATTGGGACAGACACACGTGGAAGTGTCCAGCCCTGAGCAGTCTATTCCTTCTCTTCTACGAAGATAACGTGATATTGAAATAAAACCTAAAAAATAAATTAGCACGGCGGGGGGGGGGGGGTGGGGGGGGGGTGCTGGTATTTCTGTATCTAATTCTTCCCAAAGCCACAGTCATTGGCAAGAAAAGTTCAAACCAAATTTACTTTTACCTGTAAAACCACAGCAACAAACAGATTACACAGGGAGTCAGAGAAAGCTGTAATTTTTCTGCTGTGCTGCCCCATGCCCATGTGAAAGCACACTTTCCAATGAACAGTAGGCAGTGCCTTCTACTCAAATGTTGCAGATTAAAGCATAAGACTATTTGGTTTTCAGTACGTCAGCTGCGTGTTCAGCCCCATACCCAGCAGCCTTTGGCTTCTCCAGTGACACTGATAATCTGCCATATGTGACACATCCTATAGCAGCACAGCCCCAGAGAGATTGGACCGGGATCAACAGCATTGTTTTTTGTAAAGGGCATTGAGAAGCTGACAGATGGCAACAGCTGGGTCAAATTCGATTCAAGGGGGGACTTCCTAATCAAAAATTTTATACAAAGCGTATGGAGCTTTTCATCGCATATGATTTCTCTCTCATTGCACACGATTCCCACTGCCTTTCACGATGCTGTTCCGAGCGGGCAGTTCCCACACAACAGCCCATTTCCACAAAGAAGGACAGCACTGAACCAGCATAAATGGTCAAACATTCATTTAAGTCAACAGTGCTGCATAATTTTGCCCTTTGGCCTCCCTATAGTTTCAGTGAAACGCTGCAAGTGAAGCCCTGGGAGAAGAGGCCACACGGAAACACAGCTCTCGGCTCCAGTGGAGTTGCCAGTTGGGACGCAGAAGCTTTGCTGTCCTAAATACCGTGTTCTAGTCCAAAAACATCTAGAAGCTGATGCTAAATTACTGTCATCATCTCATTTCTGGCAGGCCTATTAATTACAGTGTGACATTGCATTCGATTTCTGTGCTCTGGATTCCACATCAAATACGATGTTAGCTCTTCCTGCCTTCATTCATGGCTTTTTTCATTAGCACACCTGGAAGCTCTCCAAGGCAAGCATCAGTAAGAAGCTGAAGTCTTGTCAGAAGTATCCATTAAATCTGTCACACGTACTGACAAATCAATCAAGTACCAATGCACCTTTCAAAAATTTTTTGAGCCGCTGGTTAAAAAGCGACCCACCTGACTCAAACTTTCCAACAACAAAACACTCTGGGCCTGACACACTGCGGTTATTATATCCACTGCTGCAGAATAACAGCTACTGAAATTTCTTTGTCATACAACAGAAGGAAGTTAACTTTAAATGCTTGAATAAAATTTAAATTTAATTAATAATTCTAAATTAATGAGTTAAATTTAAATATAGTTTTCTTAGGGAGATTAGTTTCTATAATAGGTTGGTAATTGCTCTCATTTGTTAATCCAAACTATTTCCCTGTTGTTTTAAAACTAATCTAAAAGGCAAGCAAGTTACAGTCCGTTATGATTTTTAAAAAAAACAAGGAACAAATCAGAAATGGTCTGTTCTCCAGGCTGAACAAGTCCAGTTCCTTCAGCTTCTCCTAACCAATCTCACTGTGATGACTTCTGTAGAAAAACAAGCCCATTTATTTCTGTGAATTAATATTTTTGTTTTGCAAACTATAGATAAATTACAACCACTGTAGCCATGAGCTGACGTCCGTTTTCTGTTCCTTGGATTTCACGTTGTAGTAAATTTGCACAGTGCACTTACAGAAAATATCTCATTCAGGAAGGGTGGAATAAACAGTCTACAGATAAACAAAGCCTCAAAATAGAGAAACATTAAAAGACAAAAGCAAATCTCAGCTCAAGATCTAGTTAACTACTATATTTTACCTGCAAAGGCCAATTACCTGAATGAAATGGACATATATTTTATATAGCAGAATACCTAATAAGAGAATAATTTATTTTGTGTTTTAAACCAACTTGAAGTGTCCTTTATATAGACAGTAAACGTAAGATGCAACACCATAAAAAAACGAGAGGCCAATCATTTAGGAATAAAGGTAATTTCCACCTCTCTTCCTGCCAAGCGTTTCAAACTGAAAGAGTAGGTTCAGATCAGGTATTAGGAAGAAATTCTTGACTGTGAGGGTGGTGAGGTCCTGGCACAGGCTGCCCAGAGAAGCTGTGGCTGCCCCATCCCTGGAAGTGTCCAAGGCCAGGTTGGACTGGGCTTGGAGCAACCTGGGATAGTGGAAGGTGTCCCTGCCCAGGGAGGCTCTGGAATGAGATGACCTTTAAGGTCCCTTCCAACCCAAAGCATTCTATAACTCTGTGATTCTCATACCTAGTGCAGGTGGAGTATATGTGACCGTGCAATAGCTGAAATAAGGATTCTGACAACCCAATATACCAGATGTACTTGACTGTGTCTGGTATTTCCACATGATGTAGCTACATCAAAGCCATCCAGCCTCTCTGGGTTTGCAGATATCTTAAAATGTAGGCAATTAATTTTTTTAAGTCCCTTGAAGCCTGCTTCAACAAAATTGCATGGAATGAAAGCCAAGCAAAACCTAGACATTGCGTTAGCTCTGTTGTTCTTAATATGTGTCCTTAGAAAACCCAGCCAATTTTTGCAGTGTTTCTCTCAACCCTCCTTGCTACCTCACTGTATCTCAGCAGGATCAGTACATTCACAATATCCCTGTGACATTTCCCTTCACATGTAACATGCTTAAGAAAATACTTGGTTCTTTACATCATGTGTTAGCATCAGAAACAACTGGGTATTTTACTTCTCGATATTAAATCCATAATGCCCAAGAACGAATACAGATTTATTCAACACTAAGCATATCTAATCTGTTCCACATTTTTAGTACAAAGCAGGACACATTTAATTTCTTCTTCACAAAACAGAACCCCAAGACCAAACCCTCGAGAAATCATTTTTTAATACTGAGAACCAACAACCTTAAACACTTCTCCACAATGCATCCTATCTCGGCAGTTTTTGTAAGAACACACTTCTCCACTCCATTATTTGCCCATAGTTTATCTTCATGTCTCTGCAATGCCTCAGTGATGCATCTGCCTGACCTGTGACAGCCAGAGACAGAGCTGTGTAACCACATTGATGGGTATCTCTGGCAGGGCTGTTCACTCGGGGTCAACACCCACACTAATCCAATTGTTGCACCTACTACAAACATACTACATACCTAGAGCACAAAAGATTGTGGAACAGAAGACAGGAACAGCTGAGAACAGCAAATCCTCCCTGTGCTTGGTGCTGCACTCAGAGACTGTCCAGGGCTCTGTGATCATTAAGATAAAAGCACCTACGAGATTTTTTTTTTCTTTAATACAGTCTAAACACACAGAAAAAAGGACAGTGGAGGAAACCACAGAGCAGGAAAACAAATTGGTTTGATCCATTTCACACAGCCACAAACAGGACAATTGAGTAGAAAATCAATGACCTAAACCACCTGTCCAGAGTTTGAATTCTTTATATCTTCCTTCCCACTTTTGCTTCATGAAAGTAGCATCACATGCATTTTTTAAGCTGCCCTAGCAAGCAAAGGGATCAACAGCACTTTGAGGCTATTGAGAGTATTTGTTCTAGTCCAGAAAAATAAATTTTTTTCAGATGGGAATGAAAAGTAGCAGGTTTAAAGGAAAGGGCAGTTTCTTAACTATTATTTCCACAAGAGAATCATTGGCCAATAAGCACAAGAAACAAGATTAAATAATTATCTATTTCGGCTGTTCTTTTAAAATGTTCTTATCAATTTAGAAACCATTACAAGCTAGCAACGTGTCTCTGCTCCCTTACACTAACTCAAGTAGTTCCATTCTGAGGAATACATTTCAAAGTCTTTTAATTTTATTTATAAAGCAAACTGGAATCCTGTGGTGCCAATTTTGCTGCAGTAAACTTTTAAGTGGTGAAAATTCCAAGTTCATTTTTTACATTACTAACACTTAACGGTATTAGATACTGTTTTTTTAACACTTCATAGTATTATAAATTATTTTTCTAAGTCTGCATAAATAATGCTTCGTGCCTTTACAAGGAATCTATTACAATATGCATCATCATTCACCTAAGAACATGACAACACAGGAACACACATGTAGAAGGAAGTATCTATGTAAAGAGATAGACATAACTGAATTAATGGAGAGACCGTGGAAGGGATGAAAGTGTGAAGACAGATATTAGAGGGGAATTTGCATTATTTGATGCAGTTTTTTATTCCTTCCTTGAGCCCTCTCACTACTTCTTTCAGCCCTCCCTCTGAGAGACCTTTATGTTATTGTAGTACTGGGAGTAAAGATGGGCACAGATCCATATCCCAGGTTGACATACCTTTGGAAGCAAAAATGAACAGGTCAAGTTTACTGCTTCTTGAATATCAAATAACGAAGAGAATCAAACTACGCAAAATGAAAAATTGTACCGGGGGTATCATTCTTGCTTTTTTGAACCCATTCCCTATCCATCTTCATGCCTTGCAGTTCATCTTGCCAGCATGATTTTTAAGATAGTTTCATTTACATCAATAAGTGTTTGAAAATGTTTATTCCACCTGAAACTGTAAAAACTGAAGCAGTTATGATATCTGCTGCAAGTTTAATGATGAGGTCTAACTACAGCAGCTTTACATTTCTCACCTGCTCACACCTATTTGGTGAACACTTATTTTAGTATACGAGCCTGTTCAAACCTAAGGCAGCCCTCAATATATCACTCAAACCATAGTAAGAGAACTATTCCTCATCCTTTTTATCTCCAAACAGATGTATTTGGTGTCCTTCCTCTAACATTCAGAGTTTAAAGTCATCAAGGAAACATCTCTGATTTTAGAGAGCAGCTGCGAAGAGTAGATTCCTCACTTAACTGCATAGCAAAAATAACATCTCAAAGTAAGATACAGTCTTTACAGGGAAAAAAAAAGTAAAATAGAGTCTCAACAAAAAAAAAAAAAATATTTTCTGCAGCTTTTACAACATTTTGTTGAAAATAAACAGGTAATGAACATAGTTCATTGAAATGACTTCAAATTTCCACTGCAGATTCAGGAACACTGTTCACAGTGTACTTTTTAACTAAAAGCAATGGTACTCATCCAGAAAGGCTTCATTATTTTCAAAGAAAGAGTGAGACACAAAATCTACATCCCTAGTCAGAGCGAAATAGCAGCTACCAATTCTTGGACCTGTAGGTTTAGAGATTCCAGTACTTCCCTCTAGTGTTCTGAACAGCCCAGAAGTTTAACAACTTTCCTGGCAACATCAGTTATAACTTGTTTTAACTAAACATTGTTTTACTTAAATGCTTATTTAAGTACAGTTCATGCCAGATTCTGTCCCTGTCGTATTGTGCAGGTTTGCATATCCACAGTAGTATCCTGCCCTATTTTTCAAAAGATCACATCTTATTTATAAAGAAAATGACTCAAAACCAGTTCCCATTTATTTCAAATCAGCTTTTTCCATAAGGAGTCTTAAAGTCCAAGTGATTATCAGATTGGAATTAGGTGGTTATTCTACTTCTTTCTTTCTAGCTTCAAGTAATTTAACATATTTAGTGTAATAAAGTTTATCTCAACGTTCCCATTCATTATTCATTTAACCTGCCAGAAGCAACTTCCATTCACTCTCCATGCATTTAAGTCCCATTTTCTCCCTAACCAATTACTCCTGAAATGACAGACCACTCAGCAGCTCCTAAAAGCTCCATTAGAACAGCCTGAATCCTTGAACCTTTAGTCTCCTTTGGAGACACTGATGTTGCCTACTATTATTTCACTACTGTAAAAATGACTAAGAAAGATAATCAAACTTAATTGGCAAAAACTTTAGGAACAAAAAATAACCAAAACCCAAATCCCTCATCTCTGAACTTGAGGGACGAACCAACAGAGGTCACTGTCAGAGTGACTGATTTTTTGGTGCATTCTAAACCTGCAACCTGAATGTATTATCACTCTACCTTCACTGCACAACGAGCAGCATCCCCTAGATCAAAACCAGCATCTCTGGACCTGATTGTGTTATTGCCAATCTTTTATTTTTCCTTAGGTTAGGATCACCGTGAAGAGGTTCTTTTTTTTGCCTTTGAAGGCTACATCCTTAACTAATTAAGCTACATTAAGAAATGTAAACTTCAAAAATAGAGTTGAAAAAGTCATTAAAAAAATTTTTGGAAAAAAATGCAATACTCCATGGCTTCACTTGCAGTTCAGATTTTTTGATCATGTATAATTTTCACAGAGAAATATTTAACACCCATTAATTCTGGGCATCAGAAACTGACAGCATGTTTTAAGTCGGGCAGTGAGTTAGAAATGTTAATATTCAGAATCAGAATTTTAAAATAATTTCTGCACCAAAATTATGTGCCAAATAGATAGCTTCTGTTATTAATGTCACTACTTATCAATGCAAATAAACAAACAGGAAGGCCAGACAGCTTCACAGTTCGAAGCTGAGAAATGGGATTTTGTTTTCAGCCCCTGGGTGTAAGTGGACTGACAACTACTGGATTTGCTGTGGTGCAGCTGAGAATACACACTCCTCTGAACTGCTAAAATAACAAAGATGATCTGGGAGAGCTTGTGGTTGCAGCTTGTGGTTTAGTGACTATTCTGACATCCTCCTTGGCTGGTTTTATTGTCTCCTTATTCTTTGTAGTGGTTTCAGCACAGCCAAAATACAGTCAGAGACTGGGACTCCATCTGCAACTGCTTCTGAGACACAGATGATTCGTCTCTGTAGAGCCAGGAACACACATCTGACCTTGCTTAAAAATACTCTATAAATTTATCAAGAGCATAAAAGCAGCTTAAGATGTAGTGGGCCCTACTCACTTGTTGAATTATCCAGTTTAACCTTGACACATGGCACTCAAATGCGAGTGTTATCAGCCTAAAAATGGTGAAACGTAGAGGGGAGTTCAAGGTAAGAAAGGGCATCCATCACCTCATTGTTCTGAAAGTTTCCCCTTATTTCTGTGCTTCAGGTCTCTATCAGAGAGCAGAAGCCCCCTCCACTCCTGTGCTGTTTAAGATGCTCACAGTGCTTTTGGAGAGAAATATAAAAAAACTGCTTCTGAAAAAAAAAAAAGAAAAAGAAAAAAAATGGGAATACTCCACTCTGCCTAACTATTGTGGATAGGACTAAAACTAATGGGCAAAAACTGCAGTACAGGAGGTTCAGACTAAACACCCTGAAAAGCAGTGAGTATGGTCAAGTGTGGAACAGATCGCCCGGGGAGGCTGTTGCATCTCTGTCACTACAGATCTTTAAGATTAGTACAGAAACCTATTTATCAGGAGTGACACAGGAATAAAGGGTCCTGCCTTGGGCAGGAGGATGGACTGGAAGCATCCTGAAGATTTCTTTCAGATCTATTTTTGCACAACATTGCTGAGGAAATGTTGTTGCTCTTATTGAAATGCAGATAGCTGTCCTTTCCAAGAGCCTTCCATAATCTTGGAGCGTTTTGTGACGGCTCTTGCTATCACAGAAACAGAACGCTGTCAAATTGATTTAGTGGATCTCACCTTGTTTCCAGCCAAACACCCCCCTAAGCCTGAAAGTCAAATCCTTGAAGTGATTACCAGCCTCATCACCAGAATGTGAGCTGACTGTTGAATGGCTGAGCCTGCAGGTTGGTGTAAGACTAATTGAAGTCACATTCCTTCTTTTGGGTGCATTTTATTACATGTTTTTAAAGAGAGATTCCTCTGATGGATTTCCCTATGTGAGATATAGATAAGCCCATACTGCACCTACAAATGCCTGCAGTTTCTTCGTGTTTTTTTGTGGAGTTTTCTTTGAGTTTTGGGAGGGGTTTTTTTTGACCAAGGAGGTTGGGAGGGGATGGGGGAATGTCTGTGATACCCTGCAAAAGGCTCCAAGGCTACTGTGGTGAGTCCAATTATTTTAAAGATCAGTTGTATGTCAACACCAGTGTGTGAAAATCCTTTTCAGGTCAGTACTTGAAAAATTGAAATATGGAAAACTGTTATTCCTTCTCACACTTACGAGCTTACAATGGTATTTTCAAGCTTTCCTTCAAAACTAGGAGACTGAAAAATATACTTGCATGGAAAAGAGAAAATGGGTATGTTTATACCACACTGATTTTTACATATACTTCAATTATTCACAATAAATTCATAAGGTAAAGAGACACCAAAAACCATTTATTGCAATCTTGTGAAAGTCTTCATGCTCCAGTTATGAAGTAGGCCTTATGAAATGATCACATTGGACAGCCAGCATTTTCACAGGCACATTTAGTCCTGTTAGTCTCTCCTTAGTCCTTCCTGGAAACACAGACTTTTTGAGAGAGTAACTGTAGAGAAGATTCCTTTTTCTCCTGTCATCACCCTTGATGTTAAAAATTAGACAGAGGTGGGGGAAAAAAAGTGCAGATTATAGTAATTTTCTCTTGTGACCACCTGGGTTTGATGTGCACCATAATGTGTATCTCACTTGGAGGGGTTGACAGACTTACTTTAGTAGCCACGGTGATGAAAAAAGCACAGGTATAAGGAAAAATGTCAAAGTTCCCATAAGAGAAAAAGAAAATACTGTTTACAGTTTAGAGAAGGTCCATGCCACAAGTAATATTTAAACTAAAAAATTAGGAATATGAAAATGGGTACGCAAAACAACTGAAAGCACTAAGGGGAGATAAGAAACACTAAATAACAAACGTGTCTTAATAGCTCAGTTCTGCTGCCGTGCTTAATAACAAAGGGGTTATGAGAGAGTTTGGAGAAAGATTATTTGCTCAGGTGAAAAATATGAAATACATACTTGTGCACCAGGGCAATCAACGGGGGCAAGATGATCTGTGCAGTGCTCAAAGCATCCCTGATAATTCACAGCTTGGAGCTGGAAAACTAACACCACTTCCAGGCTGAACTTAGAGCTGTTAGCAGGAGTGGAACAGCCCGTCCTGGTTCCTGTAAGCCAGCACTGTACAGCAGAGCTGTGCTTTCCGGCCTGGAAAGGGCAGTGCAATCCCACTGTCTGCTGGTACCTGCTGTGGGGTCTTGTCTCCAGCCCCGGGGAACACAGTGCCAGTCCATCTTCAGACATCCCTCACTGCGGTTCCGAAAGCACAAGGCAGATTATTTGGAGACAAAATCTCAGTGAGACTCAAAGTCTCCCATGAGGCCCCTGAGCATTCATTTGGACATGCCAGACTTTCTGGCTTGAGACTACTGCTCCTCCTTGTTGGAGATCCCCTGCCTTGGCCATAAACATAAGGACTCCTGACCCTTCCTTCCACAAGGTAAGCATGGATTCGAAAGGACTACACCCTCATTAGCAAGATAAAAATATGGAACAAATAACCACAAATTAATACACGAATGTATGATCTGAATATGCATTTCACCCACCATGACCTGTCATATCTTTCAATGATAAACGCTGGAAATTTCCCTAAACCTGTCCCTGATGGAAGAGGGGCACTTAAAAGGGAATAAACTAAGAAAAGTAGAGGGATCCACATAAACATTCAGGTATATATTCAGGCAGCCCCTAGGAACATCAACCTCATGGTTATCTGGATGTGCTTCCTGTTAGTTCCATTTTGTTTCTACAGAACTTATACACACATGCAAAGTGAAAGGAGATACAGCAGCTGGGTTGGGGTTTGGTTGGTTGGTTTGGGATTTGGGTTTTGTTTCAGTTTGTTGGAGGGACTCATTTGTCAATTGGGTTTGTGTGTGTGTGTGTTTTTTAAAAGTCAAATACACACTGATACAGTGTGTGTGGGGGGAAAAGTCTGTTTCTATAAACTGAGACAAATGCTGATGGGAACAGCCAACAATCTGCTGGTAAACTATTGGGGTGGTTGTAGTTCCAGAGGAAGACACCACACACATTTAGTCTTAATACAGTTTGTTCAAGGAGATCTAAGTAGATATCTCGGCAGAGAACAAAAACTGCCCTGATATATTCTTGAATCTGGGTCTATTAAAAACCCAAAACAAAAAAAAGGAAAATGTTTCCAAATACTATTTTTTTTCCCTTTTACTATACTTAGACAAAATACTGAAAATATTAACAGGGTGATAGTAAAGGAACTGTTGGAGATTGATTCTCTGTTACAATGGAAGACTGACATATTATACTGTAAAATAAGTTGTTAAACACTTAAACAAAATATGGCCGTAGAAGATACTTCACATTACGTCACTATTAAATGTACAACTACTGAATATTGTTAATATTGTAGCTGTATCTATTTCAGCTTTCTCCTACAACATACATTAGACAAACTGAATTTTCCACAAAAACCTACAATAAAATTAACGATATTATGAAACCAAATAAAACTACATGGTACTAAAGCAGAAATTAAAACAGAAATAACGAATTCCTCCAACAATTTTAAAAGGCAAGAGTCTCCAAAAAGAAGCACACTGAGGTTCTTCCAAACAGGTAGGGAACTTAGGCCCTTCAAGGGAATTAAGAGTTCAATCAGTACTTTATTATTGCAGATCATTAGACCAAATGTACAATATTATCTGGAAATGAACCATTCGTATCAGGGAATACACAGAAAGTATTTTCCCTCCTAGACACTTCTTATAATATAAATAATTCAAATCAATAAAGAAAGATAAATTAAAATACTGTCTAATGTAATTTAATGTAATCACATAAGCCAGTCGAAGTTCAGTACTTCAAAGGATGATTTTCTACATGAAAAGTAAATCACTGTTTAACGAAAAATGTGTTGATTCTCCCAATGTAAAAAGTGAAGAAAATAATTAGGCTACCGAATTCCCAGTCAGCACAGTTTGCAGTGTCAGTGACAACAGCATGATTATCATTCCTGTAAGGATCCCAGGGGAATGCAAGCAGAAGAAGCAAAAGAACATCCACGGTAATAGAAAAATTAAAAAAAAAAAAGAAAAAAAAAAAGGGCATCTTTTCACTAGGACTCAATCTTCATTCCTAAATAACTGTACCTGAAGATTTCACAGGTAATTATTGTTCAACCCAAACATTTGGAAGAATGAATTGCACGTGTGTGTGACAGTTACCACTATAACACAAAAGTGATCTCAAGTACAACTCAGATAACTGCTTATCATTCAAAATCTCATTCCACACTTTTTGTTTGTTTTAACACACAGTTCCTCCTTGATGAATACATTAAAAAATAACTTGGAAACAAGTATTTTTTTCCTTTGCTACAAAAAGTAGTAACTAATTTAGGACACCTTATCCTGCACATCTTTGTATGAAGTTAGGTTTGCTTTTAGGATTGATTTTGATGCTTTGATTTTAATTAGCACCTCCCAGTTCAGGGCTGTCTGTGCTTGAATGGACACTGATTGTGCCTCCCTTAGCAAATAACTCAGTGTCACAGGAAGGGATCAGCAGACAAAAGGGTTTCATACCAAGGTTGCTGTACCCACATGCACAAGCTAATCGAGGCTTTCACCTCTAAATAGAGTTCCCTCCATAGAACATCTCTTGTGTCTGAGAAGGAAAAGGGTTCTGTGCCACGAAGAACCATGGGGCACCATGAGTGACAAACAAACCTTGATATTAAACTGCAATTTAATATATTCAAAACATTTGTGAATCCCTCTTTAGCAGGGTATGGATTGATGCCAGTATGTGCTTTTGGGGAATATGTCTAATAAAGGTTCTTTCATGATGCTGTAAAATGCTGTTTGGGCCAAGCACTTGGACTTAACTGCTAACTGAACATGACTGTACTCCACAAGAACAAGGATATTTATCTTACAGGTCCCTTTCCTTAAATGAGGAACATTCTTAGCATGTTTTTAACAACTCCATCTTTTGAAGATCTTCAAAACAGCTGTCAAGCCTCACTATTCTCCTTTTTCTTCAAAAAGAAGAAAATGGAACAGGGAATTTAAAAGAAAACTTACTTCACATGCAAAAGTACTCTATTCTGCTTAAGGAGCTCATAATATGTCAGAATAAGTGTCAGGAAAAATAGACTTAATACAAATGAAAACTTCTGTGTGACACACATCTATCATGCAGCAACCTGAGCAAAAATCTTCAAAAACGCCATTAAATTTTCTGTCCAAGCCTTGACAGTTATAAAGAACTCACACAGTAACACACGACTTGAGCAACTTTAAATATTTGTCACACAGCTTTTCCACAGCAAGGGAGCAGGGGCTTATTACTGAACAAAATTAACTATGTATTATTACTTTAGGCAACTATAATGACTCATTTCTATAATGGGAAATTCAAATTTAATTACATAAATATTGTGTTTTATTAAAAAATGTGTTGATAGTGGAAGCCTGCTGTATTATGCTGTTAATAATCTCTTCTGTCTTGAAACAAATGAGCAGACACATTAATTTTAAGAGACACCTCATTTCAAGGTCTGTGGGCCAGTGGTCAGGTCCTGTACTCAGACACAGCCTTTATTCGTCCTTCACACGTCCTTCAAACTACATTATCTCTGCACTGCAAATCCCATCCTTACAAATGCTAATAAATTCACAGTACAATCCATAACCTCAAGTGCTGCTGCCCGTGTATATTCCTACCTGCAAAGGGAACAGGTGCATCTTTGTCCAAAGCAACAAGGGGAGGATCCAAAATTACAGTGTCATTGTTCTCAGTTATGATTCCATGGTAAGATGTCTCAATCCAGGGTTTGTGTTTGTTCACTAGAAGAGAAAAAGCACACCTAATTAATTTGGTTTGTGTTTTACATCCATTTAGCTCATTTTATTTTTAAAGAGAAATTATTTAACGTATGCCCAACATCAATGTTAGCACTCAAAAGCCACCAAAAAAGCCCAAAGTACTTCATAAACATTCAAGTATCAAAATAAAATGATGTGTATTGTACTGTAATTCATTGATGAGAAAACCAACACTTACAGACATCCCTCCAATTAAGACACCAAAAGCAAAAGACAATTTTCAAAGTATTTTTAATGTGTTCTCAACTGTCAGACATAATTAGGGTCAGATACTTTTGAAGGAATTGCTTTCAGTTGCAAAGCTCTGATGCAAGAGAAAGGACAACCAGAGAAACCCAACTCGACAAGTCACAAAGCCAAGAGAAGGGCAGGTGAGAACATTTCACTCTTGGTCAACTTCTCACTTCATTTTTGGAAAAATATCCAAAATTACTTTTGTGTTCCGCACGTTGTAGAGGAAAAATAAACTTCTACATTTTAATCACTTTTATCAAAGCCTTCACCTCTTTTCATTTATGAAAACCAGCCTTACTTATTGCTTAAATGGGATCTCAAGTTTTTCTAGAAAAATGTGTCCTTCAAATTCAGCTCTTGAACATTTGGATATATCTGGTCTTGACATACAGAGGAAGATCACACAAAAAGACCCCTTAAGGAGAGGATACCCCACTTATCATCAGATTGTCTTATTCCTGAACCTTTTCCATGTGCATCCCTCTCACCATCCACCTCCTGGTTTTTGGTAATGAAGAAGATACAAAATAAAAAGGAAGGGGAAAACGTAAGAGGCTTAGCTTTGCTATGCTTATAAAGAGCATTTTCTTCCTGCAGCCACAATCTGAACGTTCTCTCTTTGGAGCTCCTCCATAAGTAATGCAATGGCGATAGATAAACAAATTGCAATTTGAAGGATGTTCTCCCCCAGGCAGGAGGGAGCACTGCACTAAGGAGTATCTACCACACTGTCATCAAACTCAGCTGCAAAGTAATTTTTATACCTATTATTCAGTTGTTTGTACCAAATGCTGAGGAAAACGTGGTGAGTTAACAGAATTCACCTCAAAGACAGGGAGTTGACACTCAAAGCGAAAACAAATTGAATCAGAAGGGATTATTTAAAATAACCCCTTAATGAAACCAAACACAATCCACACACACAACCCTAAACTCTTTCCTGCCCTGTCTTCTGTAAAACCCCAGATATCAACGAGATTCAAGGTTTTTTCCCCGCGGTTTCTTCCTTGTGAAGAAAGTAGCAAAATCCACTAAGACAACAGGGAGAGCTCTGACAACAGGCAAAGAACTGGACAATTAACAAGTTGTTATGCATACTGGATATCTGGAAAAAGCCAACAAATACATTTATGGTAAAATGAAGTTCATTCTCTTTCTTTCTTGCTGCTTTGTTTAATCCTTAGGACATGGTGGACATTATTTTATATTCTAGTACCAATATGGCAACTTGGAGTTCGTGTCTATGTTGCAATGTATTTTCTTTCAGGAGAAAGCACACTCAGCTTCACAGTGGTTGGTTTTGCCTGTTTTTGCAATAACTAAGCAACAGGAAGATTAAACTGGGGGATGTGTCAGGGAAAGGTGAAATGGAAAATAGGGGTCTCAAATCTCTTCATCTTGTAAGGACTGTACAGCCAGAGGAGAGATTGGTGAGTTTATGTAATAGATGAAGGCCAAAAGTCTTGTTGGTGTTGAAATATGAGAAGTGATGGATGCAATTTCAGAGCTTTGGATGGCATTTGGGATTCCAGTTTGCAGGGCAGTCGAAATATTCTGCATTTGTTATTTGAATACGTGAATTGCCTGAACACGCAGACACAGAAATGTGCTGCACTGATGCTCTGATGTGGCTCAAAGGTTTGATGGATACGTGCTGGACAGAGTAAGAGGGGATCTCTTGATTGAAGACAGTCACAATTTAATAATAATGAAATAGTAAATAGGGATTCGCAAGAAAATGGAATCTCTTCTGGAAATAAAAGTTCAAGTACCAAATGCTTTTCATTCCTCCTGATTCTGTTAATTGTCTGAGCTCTCACAGAAAAAAACCAAAAAGCCAAAACAAACAAAACAAACAAAAACCCCAAACAAACAAAAAAAACCCCAACAAAACCAAACCAAACAAACAACAACAACAAAAAAACCCACTGCCACAAAATGAAACAATAAATCAAAAAACAACCAAGCAAACAAACAATCCTCCTCTGGCTTCTACAGAATTGTTTTAACAGCACTTTGGCTTAAGAAACACTTCCAGGACACAGTGACTGCAATTCTACTGGCCTTATGTTTTTTTAATTAGTGTCCAATGAGCAATAAGGAACCAAATGAGTGACAGCAACATAATTTATTAAATTATGTTGGGATAGGAATTAAAGAAAGTACGTTACAAACATATTCTACAATTTGGGCCTGGACCTTAGAGGGTGGTATTAAGGAGAAAAGAACAATAAAACAAAAGCAAAATCCAATACAGTGTCAAAATATTTGCAAGCTTTATGAAATACATCTCTAAAAGAAAAAATTATGACTACACAAACTTAAGTAACTTATAGTGTGGAAATTTTACAAATAATGGAAATCATCCACAGTTCTTGGGAGTGCAAAACAATACTTTTGTATCAGATGATCTATAAATTTGAAATACTTTCGCATCACTAAAATTATTGATACTTTATACTGCTTTGGGTACTTGTTTTAAAATAAGAAATCTATAATACTGAGATTAGTTGCTGTTGTTCTGGTTCAGGGGGTTGTTTGTAGTTTATCTGCTAAAGGTTGGTAAAATGTTAACAGAGAAACTAACTGCATAAAACACTATATAGGCTTCAATTAGATATAACACTGTAAAAGAAAAACCTTCAAACCTGACATGATCAATGAATACTTTAAGTTTCTTACTCCAAGACAAAAGGACAACTCCAAAACATTAGACTGGTCATCTAATTCCAGTTATATCCAGCGTTTATTAGCATCTCTTAAAGATTAACATGTACCTTCCTGAAATCTTTATAAACTTTTCAATGAGATGGGAACTCTGTTTTATCTTTGAAACGGAAAAGGCAAGAATGGTTAAAAAATATTTTAATGCTTCTGAACAATGCTTACAATTAACAACATTCTATAAATCAAAGTGGGTAGGTTTTTTTTGATAAAGATGATGGAATAAATCTATATACAGATTTATGTGAAGTTTCAGGTGCCAAGAAAGCAGAGCACTACACAGCAAGCTAAGCTCAAAAGAGCAAGCAAGCTGGATAATCAGCAGATAAGTGCTATAAAAAAAAAAATTCTTTTCCCTCTTAAGACATATTAAGTTGTAGCACACTTACATTAACTCTAAAAATAATTAAAAAAAAAAAAATTTATAGTTTTGTCTTTTTTACCAAAGATCTTCTCTGGAAGCATTTATTTTTTACCTTTTCCTTGCATTCTTCCAGCTGGGTAAAAGCTGAAATCAGTACAAGGTTTTCCTTAATTCAGACATATTTTGTTAAGACATACAGATAAAATATACCCATGCTGTAGGTTGTTTTTCATTTTTAAACTTGCCTCCCTTCATGTAATTTATTAGTCATTCATCTAAAACCATAATATAAATAATTTATAGCACCTAGGACAAGGTAATGAATCTTCTACCTTTATTACAGTTAGAGGTCAATCCATTAAAATTCATATGCACCATTTACACTGAGTTTTCCTACTCTGTCCCACCAGAGCTTGTGGTTACAAGCCTTTGGGTGCCATTAAACCGTCGTGCCAGAAAACTGCTTCTCTGTGTTCCATCTGCAAATGCACTTGGCACATAAAACAGCAGCGTAGAAAATGGCAAAAGAAAAACAAATTCATTTTGTAGAGTCTGCAGGAAATCTCATACCCTCAGGAACGTTGTCTTGGAAGTCCGTTCCAAGGATAGGCTCTGAAATTGAGCAAAATGAATACAGAGAAAGGCCAGATGTTTAGAACCCCAAAAATACACTGAACTCCTCCATCCTGCTCTGGTGCGTTTCCTCCATCCTCTGCCCAGTGCCCTGGGTTTCACCCCTTCCCTGCGACATGCTCAAAACCCATCCTGTTACTTGAAAAACATCCAGCTCCTGACACCAAACTCTCCCCAAACTGTGATTGCACCGAGTATTTCACCTGCCCCGAGAGGCCCACAGGAAGCTGTGCAGTAGAAACAGAACAAAATCACAGACTGGACACTGAAACATCAGCAGGAGGAGAAAAACAACCATCAGCCCCCTCCCATCCTAAGCCCTTTGACCACCAAGGCCTTTACCCCGAGCATGGCTCTGGGTGCACAAACTCTCTGCTGCAACGCCTGTACCCTGCCTTCTCAGCCTCCAAGACGTGCACAGAGCTTCCTGAAGGCAATCACACTCTGGACATTAAATCTTCCAAGTCTCAATGCCTGTGAACAACAAAGCTGCAATTTGTCAGTGCAGATGCATTATTATAACAGGATTACAACAGACAAAATGTATGAGGACACCATCTCACGAGGACAGACAACATCTTTCCTCTAATCCAAGATAAACACTTGTTTGGGGCAGGGAAGGGGGGAGTGGCTGGAAAGCAGCATGTGTGCGAGGGAAACACTAGAACAGTATTTGCAAATTTCAGATGGTTTCTGACTGAAATTGCTCGGAAAATGTCACTGGTCCAAAAATAACGCATTAAAGAATTACGAAAGAAAAAAAAAAGAACTGTGTATTAGAAGCTTTAACTCCTGACACTAGGGCAGATTCAATATGGTCCAGCTGATTTAACTGCTGATTTCTAAACTACAGGGAGCTAAAACCCGAGGTACCAAATTACGAGGCTTAAGAATTGCTTTACGAATGCAAATGTTTTCTTTCCTTTTTTTTTTTTCCAATATAGCACTTTCCTTAGCACTTACTTCAGCTCCAACTCTTTTCATCTGCTAACTTCAGTGATGTTCAGCTCAGCCTGCTGGAATCCTGTCTAAGTGTCAAAGGCCTTCCCCTCAAAAAAAACCAGCCAAATTGAGGATTCTCAGGAAGCCTTTTAAACGTGTGCAGGAAATCCCATTAACTTCTGTAGAATATAAAAGTCTGAACTTCATGCCTTGTGCACTCTGCACGGCAAGCAGCAAGCCCTTATCTTGTACAGCAAAGAAAGAGGAGTTATGCTAGTGCCCTACTAGGAGGGTACTGCCTAACAAACACCCCAGTGGTGCAGACGACATCCTGACAGCTGCAGTGCAGTCCACTCCTCCTTTGGGGTGAGATACTTTGCTGGGTAAACGCCACAGTAAGACCTGTGGGGTCAGCAATAGTCAGAGCTCCGGCTCATTTTTCAGGTATTTCATAGAAAATGGCTACTAAAAATAGAATTTCTCCATTTTTAAAATCCTGTGACCTGCTCTCTGGATAGTTTTAACAGCCCTGAGCTTTGGATCAAGGAGAAACTTTAAAGGGTGAGGTCAGAAGACGATTTTGGTCTCACAAATGTGGCCTGTGTCATGTTCATTTTCAGATGACCAAGCCAGAAGTTTTGAACCCTCATACCCTTACCAGAAATTTCCTGGAGTCTCCAGTGACTCTCATTTCTGATAACTGAAATAGTTCAAAGATTACGTTTTCACTAAGCAAGTCCTCTTCACATAGTTCATACATGTGACTGTACAGTGCACATGCAACTTTATAACATCATGGACCTTTAATTCCTCCAAGACATATCTTGAGACCAAAACCTGGATTTCCTGAATTACCAGCTCCAGAATGGGCCAGGGATAGAAACCAAAGATAGCAGCCAAATCTAAAATCTCATAAAGTAGCAGCTAAGAACAAAACTGTTCAGAAGATAGGCAGATCTGGGGGCTTAGGTCACTAAAGAAATGAGGATTAGAAGATTGATAAAGCATTTAAGACTTCCTCTGGAAGGCAGAGAAAACAAGGACATGGATAAATGCATTTTTTGAGGGAAAAGAAATCAGGAAGTGGAAACTGAAAATGGTTGAGAAGTAGAAGTACATAAATATTTGCATTTTATAGGATTAAATCTTTCTCAGCTCTAGGGAAAAAAAAAAATCAACATCGGGTAGTTCTATCAGCAGAACACAGAATACTATGTTTCCCTACATACAAAAGAAAATGAAAACTTGCCAGAAACTTTCACATATAAAGCACATTTTACATGCTTTGGCAAAGAAAATTGTAAAGAAGAAATTTATTCTTCTGTCACTGAACGCTTGTTTCTCCATGTGATGTCATGCCTTGAATTACTGAAATGCCAGTGGTTATGTTCTGGCTTTATTTTGAGACAGATAACTTTAAGCCATAATGCTTTATGTGCTTTTACATAAAATAATAATGTGGAATTCCTGTCCCAATTAAGGCACTGTGAGTTTTTGACGCTAAGTTCAGTTAAAGCAGAATTTATATGATTTATGAAATGCGATTATGAGATGTGAACCCTTTGGAGAACATTTTAACTAAGGAATACATTATGAGCAGTGCATCTCAGCAACATTAAATTACTCAGTGGAGATCCTACAAGATAACTTGGCACTGATTTGAACACGCTGCACAACAAAACCTGTTTTGCATGAAATAGACTGCACAAAAAAGCCTTCTGGCATAAGCACATTTTCTGGTCCCCAAGAGATAGTCTTTCAATAATGACAATCCCCACTATCAAAATCTGTTCTCATAGTAAAAAAAAAGGGGGAAATTTGAAGTGGAAGACTCTTTTGTTAGTAGCTCATTCTTATTACAAGCTAATTGGACCAAAAGCATTAAGTGCCTTGTCTAATGGACTTGATAATATTACTAATTAGTCACCAGTTGGCTATTTCAAAGTAAAATAACATACTCTGCGTGTATTCTGACATGTTTAGATGATCATGTAGCTATAAATATGCTCGTAAATCTTCTTGTTGTTTTTGGATTTGAGGGTTTTTTGAGTGGAGGGGAGAAACTTTTTAACACGAACCAAATTAATATTAAACATTTAACAAGAAATTAGTAAATGCTTTGGTCAATCCAAGCCTGTGTTCTTCAGAAAAAACAGTCTAGCCACAAATTTCATAAAACTCCACTCACAATATTGATATGTAAAACTTTTAACCCTTATTTCTGAGAAGCACATTTTGAATTTTCATATGCATGCAAGAATTAGCCTCATCCTCATCCTTTAGGCAGTGGACCACCAGCTGTGGGTCTTTATGCCTTGAACTGCCTTTCAGCTTACAAATTATTTTCATTAATACAGGAGAGATTTCAACTCCTTCATCAGATTTATCTATTGACAGTTGTCATAACAAACAGACAACAGAGAATGCAAACCTGAATTCTGGACTACCAGTCTTAATACCGAGTCTCTATGCCTCAATAATAAGACCAGGAATATCCTGTTTACTGCAATTAGATGATGAGTCTGTTCCACAATTATGGGAACTTCAATAGCACTTTCCTGATTATGTCCTGAAACACAAAAGTCTATGCAGTTAAAAATCCTTGGGAAAGTATTTAATGTTATAAAAATGCTTTCATTCATAGCACAAGGGCAGAAAATGGTCATAAACAAGGTTGTGTTTTCCTATATATTTAGCTGTACCCAAAACCCATTTAATTTATCTTGCTTACAAATGCTGACCTTTAATTCAACACAGATTTCTTATGTGTAGCCTCATTTCATTTAAAAATACATAAAAGCTTGAGATCCCCAATATTTAACCCCTCTATAATTTCATTTACCTTTCTTCCATATATAATAACTCCATGCTCACTAAATGAAGCTGCCCCATTCTGACACACTTTGTCTCTTGTTTGGACTGAAAGATGTACAGATTTATTATCCATTATGAGAGTTTACAGCATGATGTAAAATAAACCTGACTCTGGTCCTTATTCCCAGCACAGTGGTTTCATGGACCACTTGTATATTGCAAATAATCCAGATATTTCAAGCAATGCTGAGAAACATACAGATCACTACTACTAAACATTTTTACCAAGCGTTTGTTTTCATAGGCAGCCAAAAAAAAAATTCATTGGTTATGCAGAAAAGCAAGAGTAACCCCCTAACAGCACCAAAGATAGACCTCACTGAGGAGTTACAGACCTGCAGGATGCCCTGTTTAACTAAAGAACAAATTTGCATGTATAATACCTCTCTTATTGCCCGAAATACTAAAACCAGAGAATTCCAATTGCTGCTATTTCTTCCTATGAATGGTCTCAATTATGACATCTCTAAAATGAACATTGCAGCTATTACCAAACATGAGACATTTTAACACTGGCTGAGCAGATTAGGAGGTTAGCAGGTTTTTTCTTTGTAAACAGCATCTTAAGCTGAAGTTTCAAAAAACAATATTAAAGTAACTTAGGTTTTATAGAATTACGTCTCAAGAACTTCAGCAATACTCCGTTTTTGTGAACGGCATTTTAAAAAATTCAAAGTTAAAATCCCTATTAGATTATGAGGTTTAAATAAAAGAACAAAAACCTTAGGAAATTGTAACCTTTGTAAAATTTCATGCCACGCTATTTTGATAGCACAGATTCTCGTGTGCTATCACAAATTTAATCTCACTGAAATCCCATGCTCCCGCAGATAAGCCTACACATTTGGAAATCTTGGGAAAAGAGATAAATCCTAATGCCATGGATTTTGAAGGAGTAAGTAATTTGGGGGGGGTTAAATAGAGGAAAGTACTGATGTTCATCTTTTCATTAATTGTCCAAGACTACAGATTACCACGTGGCAGGGGCTGAAGGATATTCCAGTAGAGAGAACCTGATCATGTAAAGGACAGGTACTGCTTGAAATTACCTGTCCTTTACTTAATCATGAGCAATGGGGTCCCAAGACATCCATTTGCAAGTGTTTCCCTCTTTTGTGTTCAGATACCTCTTAAATTGAAACGTACCTCAAAATAAATCTATTCAGTGATGGTCCGTCCTCACCCCAACCTGCTCAGAACATGTCTTTAAATATTGGCATTTATTACATGAGCCCATCCACTGATAAAATAACAGTTACACAACTATTACTACCACCAAAGCACAATGCAGATGCCAATGGATGTGGCTGACAGACGGTGTTTTGTGTCTGTCACAGCAAAAAGCAGGAATGCAGGAAATACCAAACAGGGAGGATAAAGATAACACTGGAGTGTCTTCTGCTTTGGTGGAGTTGTATCCACGATGGTCATTTGTTATAGACTCTCTATTTTGTCCTTAAGAACAGGTTTTTGGTGCAGAGTCCAACTTCACTTTCATACAATGCCTGTTATTACTTTGTGGTCCTGACTGAAGCTTCTACACACTCCAAAACAAATAATAATCTGTCTACCCCAAAAAATCAATAGGAGAGTGGGTGTTCCAGAAATTCTAATAGTCAAGACCTATGTGTTTCAGCTCCCCAAGACAGAAGAATGCACATAATTACATGGGCTATATAATCCATACGGAGAGCATATTGACATCCTGATTTTCATAACAATACTGCACTTTTCAGCCATATTCTAGCTACACTTTAATTTTTTCTAGTTCATTTATTTTCTTTTAACAGCTTACTATAGACATAGGAATTGCCTGAAATAAATATTTTTTTAGGCTCTGATGCTGTTTCTGATTATAAGCAGCTCTGACTTTATAACACAATGTTTAATTTAATTGTCTTTTATGGTCCTCCTCATTTTCAATGCAGGCTTTATTTTTTCCAAGGCAATCTTCTTTTTTTTTTTCCCCTCAGTGCATTTCCTACAGATTTAAACAAAAACTTATCATTCATCCTACTTGAATGGTTTATTCTTTCCTCAAAACTCTCTCACCTCTCTTTTGCATTTCAACCTGAAAATGGCCTCTTATTTTCCTTGCTCCTCTCAACACCTCAAATGTCTCCTAATTTCTAGATGTTTTGAAACATATCAGCCTATTTCCATGGAAATTAGGATTGCCAACAGCCTAGTTTTAAAATGCAAATTCATACATTAGTAAATAATCCTTCCTCATAACAACATCTATGTATTTAAAACATACTGAGTACAGGTGGTGCTCACTGAGTGAAAGAGTGCCTGTGTTAGGAGTCAGAATTACCAAGCACTAAGCCCTGTTCCAGTCAGAGCTGGCCCATGGCATCGAACCAACAAATAACATATTCCTGTCACCATACGGCTCCAAAGACAGCACCAAGATGTTTTTTAGATTTTCAGCCTCTTCAGGAACGACAGCAAACTATCAAATTCCACTACAGTGTAAGACAGCTTTCCAGCAGCACTCCAAGCAACCTCCCTGTACAACTCTCCCTCTCCTTTTAGCCTGATCATACAAACAAGGAGATATTCAAGTACAGGAAAGTGAACCTAGAGATCACTTGAATGTAGTGGTCACCTTTAGCCCTCCTTTATGCCTCTGATATTAGGCATAACTGAGGCCATCATTCTGGGCTCTGCATAGCCTTTCAAGAGCTGCCAGCACAAATATTACTTCAAGGTTTCTTTTGGGATCTTTCCTTGTTCTAAAACCTTTTAGTTCCTGTCTTTTAGGGCATTTGTGCCCTATTCGAGCAACACCCAAATTCTTTTAGACTTGTGGCACATCGAACAGGGGACCTCATAGCAGACAAAAAACTATGGCAAGACTGACCAATCTTCCTGAGTGTACAAAACCACATGGCAAAACCTCCTGCTCAGTAAAAACCACAGCGGGGCCGCAACTGGGTCACATGTGGGAGATCACGCAGCAGGTCCCTCTCCTCTGGTGTGGGATGGGATATTTCACTCACTTGCATGACAACCAAGTGACATCTGCTACAGTGATTCCTACTCTGCAGATCTTCCCAACGACAGGCACCGAGATCAGCCACCTCCTCCTCTCCCAGCACAGCCCTGCTGCTTGTCAGGTGATCACACCCTCTGGGAACAGGGGTCTCGTGAACTCCGCGAGACTCACATGTGGCTCATGAGTTGTGGGCAGCCACTGGGTCGGCTGACAGGCCTAAAGCAAAGGAAGGGAAATAAAATGGCGACGGAAAACTGCTGGTTTGAGTCTCAATGTAAAACATCATACTGTGTTACAGGCTACCAAGCAGACAAACGAGTAAAATAATCAATGGTTACCCAGACAGGACATCCAGCCCTCGGGCACCACGATCCCTCCGTACGCTCTTTAGAAGTTGACAACTTAGCCATGTTTTTCCTCCAAAATTGAACATACACATCTTGGAGAAAACACCTAATTCTGAGACACTCTGAAAGACTGGATGAAATCAGTACTTTTTTCCTCCAACACAGAATAATTAATTGCTCACAAGAGCTTGACATGAGTACTTGCATAAAATACAGTCTTGATGTCTATGAATTCATTGAGCAATAATTTCTGTCTAATCTTAAAAACAGCTAAGCTTCCATTCATTACTTACTAGTATTCCTGGATAATTGCACAGATAATTTCTTAATTACTGCTGTCTGTCTGTAAAAAGAGTTTCCAGGACTTCAGCCAGTGCAGAAAAACTTGTTTCTCAAACAAAAGACGGACTGATGAAAGAAAAGTTCTACACATTTGGGGAGTTCCTTAGTTAATTGGTTATGCCTCATAACTCAGTACCAAACACTACTTTTTCCAGCTTATCACTTTGCCCCTAATTATCAGCTACTTCTATGAATTGCTAATATGAACGAGTTTGACCCGTGACACATCATCTCTTGTCCTACAGTGTTGCAGATGGGACATATTTCATTGCAAATTTCATTTCATGCCTTTTATTGTGAAAAGTATTTTACAGTCCATTCATTTCAAACTGATCATTTGATATTCATTACTTCAGTGACAGACACGTCCTGTCAGCTTTACCCCTCATTATGCATAGAAAATCTGCTTTTGAGTAAGCAACAGAATTTTGAAAGGAGATTGCAACCAAGTTTCCATTAAAAAAAAACCACCAAAACCCCAAAAAGCCCCTGCCAGCTTACCTCATTACATTAACTTTAGGGCATGCTGTCAAAGGAACAGCTGACTAAAATCACATTTCTGATCCTTTTTTTACAACCTGGTTGAAAAAATAAGTTTGGGCATAGAAATATACAACTATATAAATCATTGTGGTGAAATCTGAAGAAAAGGTTAAAGCTCCAGGACATATTTTCAAGAAATAAACTGAACTTCAATTTTTCCCCAATATTTCAGATGCTACAAAGAAATCATTATTTTTGGTATTTCAAAAGGTCGCCCTGGTGATAGTCAATGATTACTTGGAAACACGGGTAACAAAGGAGAACTTTTTTTTCTGAGCTTCCTAAAGCAACTATTCCACAATTTCTATGTACCAATTTCAAGTGAGAGCTCTCTGGATACTCTTTTTTCGGGACTCCTTTCCTCAGAAATAATTGCTGATAATCAGAATCTTTTCATCTACTGATTGCATGTTCAATGGTATATTCAAAGGACACTCAGCCTCCACAAAATTTGAGTAGAAAACAGAAAATTGGCCAGGTCTTGCCTTTTAGCATCCCCAAGAACAGGTTCTGGCTCCAAAAACAGAGGTTATAAGAAATACGATATGTTAAATAGAAAATACGTGGAACAAATGAGTTCAGTTCAAAGGCAAGCACACATAAAAAGCCAAACCAGAAAATACACTTCAGTACAGGGGAATAGATGGTAAAATGAAGTTTTGTGATAACCACAGCTGAACTGTACCCATGACTGAGCTGGGGAACACCAAATGGGAGAGTGTTAAGGCAATCTATTCACTCCTCAGCCTTGTGAGAACCTTCTCGAACAGTTTATGCTGAGCAGGCAGGCCATGGCAAAACCCAAACACACCAGATCACTCCGGTTTTCCTGACAGGAGCCAAGAGTTCCACAGAACAAATCGGCCAAAATGCAGAAAAAACTGCCTGCAGCTACTTAAATACAGAAATGACACCATATCAAAACCAGTAAGGCATCAAAATACGTATTTTTCAGGGGTCAACACTGAGAGTTGTTCATTACCTGATTTGGAGAGACCATTGCTTGTAAGGACAAGAGAAGGAATGAAGAAAATCACAGTTACAAGTTTTATTTATTTGCATTTTGCAAAGAAATAAAAAAAAGTCCTAAAGACCTCACCCTACATCTACATGCACCCCCTGTGCAATGGTAGGAAGGTCTGAATATCTCATGTCCTCAGCTGAACTGTACATTTACAAGTTTTATCTGAACTAAAAGTACACTTGTAACTGTTCAGAGTTTCCCATGGATTAATAAAACAAAAAAAGGCAATGAAAACCAATCAAAAAGCCAACTCAACTCCAAGGTTTTTGATGACACTGAAACTTCATCTATTCAAGATCCACACACAGTAACTTGACAGTGACACTTAAAAGCACTGAAATTGTTATCTATTAAAATACAACAAGAAAGAGCAGAGTTACTTCGATGTTTGTATCATGCTTGGGAGCCCAGGAAAGTGCCTGCAGCCACATAAAGGCAGAAATGATATCCCACAATCATGTAAACACAAATTTAACAAGGCTGATGCAGGGATTTGGCAACTGGCTCTGTTTATATCAGCACATCTTCAACACTGCTCATCAACCTTTACTGTTATAGCAGAGATTTTAAAAAAGTGGGGAAAAAACCCACCACCTAAAGCTCCAGACTAACTCGACTGTAGACAAAAATTAGATTTTATGTTATTTGTCTCAGTAATAGAATCTACAAGTTCCAATTCAGTCCATGTTTAAAGCAACTGAAGCCACCTGCCTGGCAAGGGTCTGAGGACTGCTCTGGTTCAGCAAAAAAGGGCAAAAGGAGACCACTTGTGTTTGACTGTTCTCATACATTGGTAGTCTCCAAATACAAAGCAGAAAAAAAACCTGCTGTCAAAAGGGACATGTAATCGAGCAGGGTTTGGCAACCCTTCAAAAGTACCCTCATTTTCAAAGCAATACTTTGAGTGCCTTTACATCAAGGATGCCAATGTGAATCTACCAACAGCAGCAGCAGTTCACTGTTCTCAGTCCCTCCTGGGTTTGATCCGAGCTGGATCGCAGCACGCCCGGATCACAGAGGACAAACAGCAGGGCCCACATATGGGAGATCTTACAGAGACAAGGTTTTGGGAGCCACTGCCTCTCACAGATGCACATCAGACAAGATTATTCAAATGTATTTAATGTGTTCATGCATTTTAACAAGATGCAGATGACAGAGGGAAATGATGACAAGCAAGCTGCCCTAACAAATGCTGCACATATTTTCATCAGTCTTACCACTGATCCTACACTGCACATTTGCATAACAAAGTGGTAAAAACACACAGGCCTCGTGCTTGTATCGTTGTGAGGAGGAACACAGAAAAAACGTCCCTGAATTTGCTAATTGTGGCCCTTGTTAGTTAAGCACTACCACAAATAAGAGTCCTGCTAACAAAATAATTTATCTGCTCTCTCACCAGCAATAATTCTTCTTTTCACTGCTCTTTGCTAAAATTAAAACCGAATAAAAAAGGAAATGTTAAGATAATTGTGCAGATCACATTCTCAGGGGTGTAACAATAAGCCAAGTCTCAAGAGTTTAAGCAACTGATTTAAAGGTGACAACAAATCTATAGTCACTAAGAGCCATAGGTTTGCCATGCTGGCAGTGTTAGATTAGAACTGCATGGCTGAAAGCCCTCATGCCCTGCCTTTAGCCCCATGTTTTTGACAGATGATTCTGCTCCCCCAAGGCTGGGACTTTGTGTCCCATTGTGAATCAGTAGTTCCTGAACTACTTCAGACTTCCAGCTCGGTGCGTCACATTAAACAAGATCTGCCTACAAAGAGGCATCTCAGTTGCTTTCCACATTCCTCCCCTTGACCCATCACTAATATTTGAAGTCCACCAACATTTTGCAGTCTAGAACTGGGGCAAAGGAGGGGGCAGGTATTGAGATTTTTTTTTCCCCTTCTCCATGGAACAAAGCTGCTGTGGATGTTTGATGGTTGGTTAAGCGCTGTTCTCAGGAACAGAGCCTGCTCAGAGAGCTTAACCGAGCAGTTCACAAGCAGAAGCACTTTGAGCAGTCTCCAGTCTTTCTGTCATGCCTGGTACACTTCACTGCCACAGGAAGGTCATCTTCTTTTGTAACATGCTGATGTGATGCCAGCATATATATACTGCAGGTGGCACAGAGCAAAGGTACTGCCTTTTGGGTGGAGAGATCAGCCAGTTACCTGCAAATCTGAGAACTAACAAAGGACTGAGGGAAAAGGCAGGTCATCTTCCCTGCACTAGTAGCTTTTAGTCTTTGCTGCCACTGAGTGAAGGGGACTGTCAAGAAAATGAGTTCAAAGAAAGAAAATGAATGTCACATCAAATCAATTATATAGCCATTGGGTTTAAAGAGGGGGAGAAGTATTTGTCTGTAAAAATTACTCATGGCAGTTTTTTTTAAAACAGCTATATTCTATAGAGAAATGCTGTTGCCAGGTTCATTAATAAACCTTTTTTACAGAAGCAGGAAGACTAAACCTGTGCAAGTCATAATTTGATGGACACTTGAAAGCAATGTAAGTCAGTGGTAATGCCAAGTTTCAATGGCTCCTGCACTTCTGTAACTATTATCTCACACCAGCATCACCCCCAGACAAAGATGAGCAAAGCAAAGTACAAGAAAGTGAAATCCCCTCGCACCCCCCACACCCTCCCCTTGCAATGGTGTCTGTTAGGAAGCTGATTTTATTCAGAGGATATAACAAATATCCGGAGAATTCTGTAGATTCAGAAAGTTCCCGTGCAACAGTGTCAAAAAAGTCCACATCTCAACTAAGCAATTTGAAACAGGATCACACACTTCAATGAGATTATTCCAGTTTGAGGCCAATATACCTGCCCTGGTCATGTTTTTGCACAAATAGGAGATAGGATTGAAGAATCTTTGGTGAATTAATCCCAGTAAGACTCAAAGACTATGTATAAATTAACATTTCAGTGTGCGTTCTTCCAGCTTGTGATACTACTTCTGGTTTTATCCTATGATCATCTTGCCCTCTTTGCAATAAAAAGATCACTAGGAAAAATAAAAGTTCTAATTGTCAAGTTCAAATGCAGTGGTTTGAAACTCCCCCCTGTGCCAGCCTAATCACCAGACTAACCAAAATGAGTAACTGGGGTTTTTTTTCTGAACCAAACAAGGTTAAAGTCCTTTCTACACAAGAGATTATGACTGATGGCACATGGCTGAGACTGTTCAGCTCCAAAGAACATCAAAAGGATTCACAATTTCATTCCTGGCAGAGCACTTTGCCAGCACAGAGACCAGGACACAAAAAAATATTACTAGCACAATCAGTCCCACAGGACTGATCGTGTGGTGCAGAGCCACAATCAGCTTTGCTCACCAGTGTTTATACAAAGCAATTCCACAGCAAGTTAAAAATCTAGTAAGATTCAGGGCTTGGGGCTTTTTTTTTTTTTGCTTGCTTGGGTATTATTTTTTGTTGACTTCAACTTCTTGATGGTAAAGTCAGTGGACTTTATTCCTGTACACCTGTCAGTGTTTATATTCATTTATCCTCGCCTCTTCCTGGTATTGATCACAGTATATTTATTTTTTTTCCTCTTTCTTTATCTTACATCAATATTCTCAGTTATTTTGGGTTTTTATATCAGTTTTGGCATCATTTCATTTAATGGCCACAAGATATCAATACAAATTTCTCCTTCCCAAGGAATGGTGCACAACTAGATGGATTGGGCTGAAGAATATTCAGGGCTACCTTGAAAAAGGACAGGCAGTAGTTACAAGCACAGTTTTAAGTTCTTAAAATCTCTTTTATCAGTCTTCATCTGGACGATGCAGACAGACCATACCTTTTCCAAGGTCCTTCCCTCATAACTTCCTTGTGAACATTTCTCAGAATGCAGGTATATAACCACAATTGTATTGCATCAAACTTGCACTGGAGATCAAACAATCTAAGCCTTGTGGCAATGCCAAAATGAACAAAATTATCTTGGTTTTATGAAAAAAGATGCTCTTAGATTATGATCAAATTAAGAGTGTATTGCAATCTTCAGACTACAATACAAAATTTTCAAGACTTTAAAGAAATCACTGGAGCTGTAACTGAATTTATGAATGCTCCAAACCCATCCCAGTGCAAAGCCAAAGCTCTACGAAATCACAAGTACTCATGGGGTCCCAGCAGGAAAGCAGCAATCAGAAGTGAAAGGCAGAAGTCTCTGAACCACATCCCAACTTTCACAGCTCCAGTTATGGCAGCTGACATTACTAGTGCAGACACAAAACCTGCAGAACAAGGTGATGTGCTCCAAACTCGTCAGAAACAAGCACCAGGACTAACGCTGACCTGAGCCCCAGGCGGCCGTCACAACCCATACGGGTACCCAACTGCCTGCCTCGGGTTTGCTTTTGTTTTCAGAGACATTTCATCGTTTACAGGTGTTCTCAAACACCTCTCCAAATTCCACAGCAGCGTGAAAAATTGATGAATTACATTTAAGTGGTGCGATACAAATATTTTGGCTGAAAAGCGACTGGAGCTTAAACTGGAAATTCCACTTCCAACACAAACATAAAGAGCCAGCCCCATTCCTCCCGACCTCCTTGCTTGCCCCACATGCCCCAACTTTCAACTCTCCAGCTGATGTTTAACCTCTAAAGAAATATCTACCACAGAAGCAATATAAGGTATAATAAGAAAAAATTAAAATTAATCCATCACAATTCATTACTACATCATTTTATGATCATTCATTTTATGCCCTGTACTCCAGCTTCAGAACAGACCTGGCTTCAAAGGGGCTTCTGCCTTGCAAGTTTTAATTCTACGAAAACTTCTGGTAGGATTAGTACCATGAAACATGTATCTAAAAGCAGCAATAAAATAAGTTCCATGTAGGTGTTCCTCTTATGTTCAGGACAAATACATAAAAAACATCTCAGAAATATAACATAACATGTGATAGTGGTTTTCAGATTTTAGCGGAAATGCCCAACCTGCGTCTACCCCAGCTCTGAAACAGTCACACTGTCAGACCATGTGTTTGTTTTTCACAAAGAACAGGGGGAGAAAATTAAGTACACAGTTCCAGTTTTGTCTTAGGGTTTTTTTAAAAACAGTTTTAAATAAGCAAATTGAGAATATAAACCCATTTTTTATTATTCTTTCTCTGTGTAACCACCCTACTTCAATACAAACATATTGTCCTTGTTCTTTTGTTTGAAGAACAACACAAATAGTTTTGCGGCTGTTTGTAGTTCTTGCCATTCTCCTCAGTACTTCGCAGATCTCCCCAAATCTCTCCAATTTAAATATTACTCTTCCAACCTTTCATAACAATGAAAACAGAATTCTGAACAACGTTGCTAGGTGTGCACTCAGCAGCCCTCAAATACTCCTTTAAAATTATTTTATTCAGGTAGCATATTTTTCACAGCTTTTATTTGCAGCCATAATTCAGTCCCTTTAGGTAGTATATCATCCCTGATTTCCACGCAGGTGTTAACAAATGAAGTTTCTAAAAATTAGGAATACAATGCCAGTAAGGTTCCTAAAACATGTAAGCCTTAATTCTATGTAAATATATGGTGGGTTTAAATCATTTTTTTACTGGTTTTTTTGGTATGTTAATCAGTAGGAAAAACTAATTCTATTACTATTTGCTCTAACAGTGGATTTTCTTTTTCTTGAGATGTGCAAGATTAAGAGATTACTTGTCCACTTGTATTTTTTTTGCCAATATGAAAGAGTAGAGGCCTTTCACTTGTAAGGAAAATATCAATTAAATTGTCAGTTATGATACCATTTACCTTAATAACGTGCAGCAACTGCAAGCCCAAAAAGTGACAGATAACACAAAGACGTGTCACAGGAGTGAAATAAAGAATAGCAATTAGCATGGCATGGAGATGGAAACAAGGAGAGGGATAAAATCCCATATATATACAAATAGATACTATACGTGCGTAACACACAAAACTGGAAAGGATCATGGATCATTTTGTAACCATTCCTTTGCCAGGAGATAAAGAATCTGCCTTCTTGTATTTTGCTATGGACAAAGACTCACCTTTGGCTTTCTCTGGCCACACTAAAGATGATGTTGTTCTCATTCCCCCTGCAGCAGGTGAACACAGAGGAACTACACAGACACTAGAAATTTGCTCCTGAAGGAGTCCAGACGTTCCCCATGGAAGAAAGAAAATGTTTGTAGATAGAACCACATGTTGAAGACTTGTGCTCTCAGCCAGAAATGATTATAAGTCCTTTCCTTCCACCTGCTTTGAGGTGGAGGAAATAAACTGGTTTTCACATGCAAGGTGACAGTCACGTGAACGTATTCACTGTAAGAGTCTCTGCTTTCAAAACTAACTTCAGGGTTACGCAACACACAAGTGTAGAAATACTGTTATCTCTATTAACCTCATTACAATACCATTCTTGAAATGTGTTAATGACAGAAATAAAAGCAATAACTTGCCTTTTCAGGAACTTTTTAATTGAAGTTAAGAGCCAAGGATAGCAGTCTGTCAGTGTTAGGTTTCATCAGCCTCTAAGTTACATCCTTCTTTAGAAAATATAACTGAAGCAGAATGACATGTTGAACCAACACAAAGATCTGACACATCCCTTTTATAAGAGAGGAAACAATTCAGCTGGAGAAAAAGATGACCACGGCATCTACTGTATACTGAAACTAATGTAACAGTGCCAAGCAATTTAAAATTAGGAACAAAAATGACATTTTAATAATTTAGGGCTTTTTTTTAGCTTACAACTAATACTTTGAAAATTAGCTCCGTGCTAAGTGGAACAATAGTAAGACAACAGGAGGAGTCCCATCTCCAGCACACATTCCCAGTTGAACTGACAAAACTGTAATACTCGGGGGCAAAATAAAGAGAATGTAGAACCTCACCTAGATTTTATATAACATGCATTAGGCACAGTTAATAAAAAGGAATGCATGTTTCAACAGTGTTGGCCAAAGAGTGCAGAACACACTCAGCAGTGAATGTTCCAGCCTGAAGTCCGTAACATGAGTTAATTGACTCATGGGTGTACACCTGTATATTCTCAGCATATTAAGACAGATGAATTTGCTGGATCAGTATCTGCATAGATTATCTGCCATGTCAAGTGCCAGCCTGCCAAACGCAGAAGATAAGCCTGTCAGAAGCAGCTCCTCTTGCATCAAGAGTAGATACAGAAGTGTCATTTGTGCCGAGCCCTTCGTTACTGGGTAGCCTTTTTGATAGACTGTTTTTCAGTTTGTTTTTATGCAAAGGCTGCACAGAGTACACTGGGATAACTGTTCAGATGGACAAGAGATGGGCATACAAAACCAGAAGCAGTGAGTATGCATTTAAGTTGCTGGCAGTATCCCGTAAAAAATCAAAACAATTTAAAAATTCTTCTTTATCATCTAAGTTATAGGGAAGTATATTACACACCTGCAGCTGGCCAAACAGCCTATAAAAAAAAAACCCAGACAAAAAAATGCCAGAAATGAATACTCACTATACAATCTAAGCATTGCTTACTTCAGTTATCTCCAATGCATTAACTGCTCTGATCTGGGCATACTAGGTGTGATTTTAGTGATGTACCAATACAAAAGATGGCCACAGCCACATTAAAATCTACTTCCATGTACTAGGGTGGTAATGGGATTATCTGAGTAGATTTACAGAAAATACTTAATTTTAAGAAGGATGCTGTTTTCACTAACAAGCTACCACTCTCATAGCAATCACCTTTAGAAATTAAATTAATTACCCATTCAATTATTCAGTTAGTCACAGTCACACTTTATTATTTTTCCTCAAGCAGGGGGATGTTAACTTTGGCTGAATCTACCCCACACTCACACATATTTTCCACAGTGACAGAATGAGGTACATATGGCACTCACTGTTTGCTCACCCCTGCAGGGAACCATCATTGCATCATGCTACGAGGTCACACAGTAATATGACCATTTAAATATCCTCAGGATCAAAATAATTCTTCTTAAAAGAAAAAAAAAACAAACAGATGGAAGACTGGAAGAAAAAGTGCTATTTTTTACCCACAGTATTTTGGAATCAGATGGAGAACACGATTGTATGTGGGGGATTTGCAAAACACAGACTAGAAAGTTCAAGAAAAGTGGATATAAGCTTAAACAAAGCTGGACAGAAAAAATTCAAACCTAGTCCAGCATTGTTAAAATAACCCCAGAGCACAGCCAGGACAGTGCAGTAATGAAACGCAGAAGCAGCAAGTACCTGTCCATAACAAAACCTTTCTTCAGCATTAGTACTGATAAAAACATGTTACAGAGTTATTTTTTTGAGAGTGTTTTGCCCTTTCCCCTTGTCCTGAAGCCCTATCTATATTCAGGCTGAGAATAAAGGTTTCTACACTTGTATCTGCAGTTTTTTTAAACTCACACTGCAGAGACTTTATGCCACAGAGGCTTCAGTACCCAAGTCACCCTCTCAGCCACCAGCCTGGACCATGGCTACTGCACTGACACAAGCACAAAAGTCTCCAACTTCTTCCATTCCTGTTTCAGCACCCCAGCAAGAGCTGCTGTCGTGGTTCCCTTCCCTCTTCAAAGAGAAAGCATTAAAATATTCATATCTATAAAGTAGACCCATAAACTCCGGGCCAGAGAATCAAAAGATATTATAGTGATTCATAATTTCAACATACACCCCTTGAATTACTTTGAGGTAATAATAAACTCGAGCAGTTACAATTTCCTAACCAGCTTAATGCCAGTGGTGTTTTCACTCAAAGAAGCCAGAGATACAACTCTGTAACAGCAGACTCCCACACTCCAAATACACCCTGTACATGCACCTATCTACAAGAACTACCTCTAGTGAAAATGCCTTTATTTGAACAGTCTTAAGGGAAACCTCTGCCTCTCAACTCCCCACTCCTTTATTGGAGTGAGTAATTTTCTATAAAATAGCAACTACGACGCCAAGACTGACTGTGCTCTAATTTGCCCTCACAGGCACCTCTACAGTCCATACAATTCTGTTCCTGTGTTCACATTGCTATGACAGTGTCCACGTGCCAAAGCCACAAACATCTCCTGCCCTGAGATGACCTGTATCTGAGAGCAGCCCTTCAAAATAATGGATGCTGTACATCATCCCAACAAAAGTTCCATCAGGAGCTGTCATCCAGAAAAGCACTTAATCTTAGGGGATAGAGATTTACCCTCCTCGTGTTTGAGGTACTGTTTACCACGGACTAGTTTGCCTCCTTCTTTCATTGCTTCTTGTCTCGAGATGGGAGCGTCAGACCCCTTCCCTTTTGTGGTAGAAGGACAATCCTGAGCACACTGACAAGGGAAGGAAAACAAGTCCCTATTCTCCTCCCCAGCTGTAGAAGTACAAACAAAACAGGTATTGCAGGAACAGCACGTGATATTAGAGCCATATAAAGATGGAAAAGAAACAGTTTCCTGACTTAGGAAAACATTCAAAAGTATCTTCTGTATCACAAGAAAACAAAAGCATTTAAAGATTTGTCAAAAAAAAAAAAAATTATTAAAAAAAATAAACAGAAAGCAAAACAACAGAGCAGTTGACATCAGTAAGACATTTTTAGCATGAAGACAGTTCCAAAATAATCAGCTGGGATATGAACAACTCACATGAGACTCCAGATCCCACATATGAGGCTGGCATATATTAATCTCTAGGCTGTGCATTTGATGAGGATTTCTCTCTCAAGTTATCACTTTCATCCGAGACCTGAAGAAATACTCTTGACAAAAGGTTCATCAAGGCTGGCATATTTCCCTGTACGTTTTCAGAGTCAATAAATCAGTGTTTCTCATAGAGCACACTATGTTGAAAAAATTATAATCTGCTCTTATACACAATTTTTGTGCTTCCTTCTAAAACCAGAATAATTTTTTTTCTACAGAAATGGGCTTCCTCTGTGAGGGTGAGTAGTTTCAATAAAACTTTCTTTCCATCAGTGCTGGAAGGTTCTAAAAAGCTCCATGCTATTATGCCTACCACTGGCATATCACAAAAACAGTTGAAGTGTTGTGAGCTGAAAAACAAAGCATTCAAAATATTGAATATTCAGATTCAAAACACATATGGAAATATTTGGGCACGTGAAAGACAGAGACAATATGGTCTTCCAGGCCCACAACAAAGTGTAAACGAACTCGACATCTCCCCCACTGTAACCACTACACCCCAGTTGATGGATCTCATGATGACTGCGCTTGACATCATCCCCACCTTTCCCTGAACCCACAATCCACAACTGCCACCACAAATGCACTTGCTGCTACAAGTCCCACAGCAGTAAAAGGGGCCTGAGTTATCGCTCACCTGCCTGCACTCCTGATTAATGGCACAACCACAGCTGCTAAAAACTGACAATAGAAAGAGTTACATGAAAATTGCAAGTGATAGTAAAAATGTTTCTAGAGAAAGGAGGCTGTGTTTGCAAACAGGTAATTTAATTTCCTTGCACCGCTTTGTAAACTGAAGTTTGTCAAATTAAAGTGAGATTTGTTTTCATGCTAAAATCCACTGGGAGGCTGATTATGCTGAAACACACTTCACCAAGTGTTGAAGGAACAAAGAGAAATGCAAAGAATGTTTCAATATATGGAAACTGCATATTAAGTAACTCCTTGATTTTCCTAAAAGAATACACTAAAATGAAAAAAAAATAAATCTTATAGAGCCAAATGAAGATTTACCACAGAGTAATGAGCAACTGCAAGCAAAATTATAGCTCTTTAGCCAGCTCACTTTATGTTAATTTCCTTGCTAAATACTTTGAGGAGAATTTCTTAGGCAAGAATTGTGTTGCTCTCCTTCAATAAGGCAGGTGCAGGTAAACTCATGCTGTGGATCAGGCACAAGTCCCAAATAAATTCTTATCTTCATTCCCACAGTGACTTGACACTATCTTCACAGCCCAGTCACTCATTTTCCACCAGTTTCACACACATATACTTATAAACTATCAAAATATTAGGCAAACAAGAACAAGAAAGTTTGACTCAAATAATCTGTTCACAAACACAATAAAAAACCAAGTTTTTCTACTTCTAGGTGTCAATCAAAATTATGACAGAAATGCTTGGACCTAGATAAAGATACATCAGTATTCAAATCACTAAATTCTGAAGATTTCTTCCCATTTCAACTTCAAGCAACACCAAGAAAGGGATATAGAAGAAGCACCAGCAGCAGCTACCACCTCAGCATCCATCCTCAGCATATTCCATGGGGTAGTCTGCACTAAATCAGGTGGTCTGAAAAATCTAAATGAAGACACAAGTCAAGAGCAGTACAGTCTCTAAAAGTGAGATGTCTAATTACTGGCATGGAAAGGGTCTTTGCCTTTTTAATTTTATGACTGCAATGCTTTCCTTTAGAGAGGGAGTGTTGATTTCCACCTCAGGTCAGTTCACTGGACTGTCTCCTGGCGGCTGCCTGTTGAAGAGCTGGCAATCCAGCTCACTGTATGAGTCTGAAAGGAACCAATCGAGCAATGAAGCCTCGCCCCTCACTGCCAGGGACAGAAGATGGTAACACTGCTTGTGTTACAGCATTGCAAGTAACAGAAAGCTTCACAAGTTTCTGCTTCCTCCACTTACTCATGATTTGCTCAAGATAAGCCACATTGCCCAGCAGCCTCCAACAGCTGGTAGAGCTGACAGTGGTAAACCCCCAAAGACCATTACACTGCAGCATGTGAAGAAAAGAGATCAGCTCTGAAATCAGCACCATGTGACGTCACTGTGTGTTGCGGACCTCATTAGGAAATATCAAAGGAGCTCCAGAGCCCAAGTGCTACAGGAGTAAATCCTCACAAGATTGTTTGCTAATCAGACTCAGGGGAATATTCCCATGTTGACCACAAAACAATAACATTATACTTTAATTCTGAGTGAGGAAAATATACCATGTAAGCACCTAGAACACTTTGATAACAGTGCAGAAATGCATCCTCACCTGTAACCTGTGTGGAGCAATCGTCAGCTTTAACAATCATGATGGGAATCCTTTTCCCATCCCTCCCTCCATCCCTCCTTCTCGTAACTATAGAGTGAGTATGAAAAAACACAACCCTGATGATCTCTTAAGCATGTATCAAAATCACACCCAAATCAAGGTGCACACACAATAATCCCAAATGATATCAAAGGTGTTCATGAATGAAAATGTCAACAAATACTTTTTGTTAATTTCTGTAAATGTGAAAGTTTGGGTTTAGTTTTAATACAGTACACTTTGGAATACTTCTCTTGGAAAATGGGGAAAAGTCCTCTCAAGAAATGTTTCTAGGTGGTTCAGTTAACCAGACAGCAGGGATGTCTCATCCTCACAGAGCTGTAAGAGTTTCAGCTGAGGGAATTTCCTTTCAGAAGTTTTCTAATTCTTAAATGAATCAACAGGAAAATGGCGCAAGCATTAACCCACTGGAATTCTGCACTGCCTGGGTGCTTCCACCAAGCCTTCAGAGGCTGCCCTTAGGAATCTTATCATAGCAGATGGATTTCACTCAAATGGCCCCATCTGTCATTTCTCATTCGTGCTGCTGCAGCTTGAACTCAAAGAACACCTAGGGCACATTTTCATCAAAATGCCTGGCTAAGCAATCCAGGAGATGAAAGAGATAAAGAAGATAATGCTTCAAATCTTACACTGGGCAGAGAATCTGACCCAATCAAAATGAAAACCTGGCAGATTCGTTCAAGTTAAGAGATGGGAATAAAATATTCCTCTGCCCCCCCCACCACTACCCTTTTTCCAATGAGCTCCAGAGGTATTTGGCAGAGAGAATTTTTTTCCTTCCTGTCATTCTGTTTTCCAGGGCTTGGCCATCTGTCCACTATTAGGTCCCTTTGAATGACAACCAGTTTAGAAGCACAGAGTCTTTTTCACAAATGTTCTCTTGCAGGGCAGATAAGGATAGAAAGCGATGATTAAAGCTTTTGCTGGCTAACAATAAAATAAAGCAGGAGGGGAGAAAAAGAGCTGATCTGAGTCTTATGAGACAGAAGATGGTTTCAAACTACTGCACATAATTAGTCTGTCCGGGAGAATGGAATCCACCCTACACTTGGCAGCACAGCAGTTCCATTTTAAATGTAAAGTACCTGGGTCTGTTAAAATGCTGTCATTTCAAGTACATCCAGTCAGATACAGATATTCAATTTCCAGTAAGAGAAGGTGAATAATACAGATGGTGCACAGAGCTACAGAGGACAGACCTCCACTTTTTTCATAAAGGGGTACTTGGTGCTCATCTCTCCTGCAGTGCTCTCCTCTTTCACATGCAATTCAATAAGCTTGCACCTGGTGTAAAGATTTTTTTTTCCTTTTTCTTTATTTTCTTTTCTCTCCTGAGAGTTTCATCAATATCAGTAAAGACATTTATCAAATGCAGTAGTAGGGAAGGACCATAAAAGTTTTCTGATAAGGCAGTAGTCCCACTGTCTACACCAGGATGGTCTCTAGATCACAAATATATTGTACTAGTGTAATGAAAAAAGTGGGTTTCATTTGTCTAGAATAAAGAGTTGTGTTTTCAAAAACACACTAAAAACATGAAACACAAAAACCTGTTCAAAAAGTAGTGCCTTTCAAAAACTTGTAATTAATTTAACAATAAAATCTGTGAGTTGCCAGACCAAAGCTCCTACCTTACCAGCCTATATATCATTATGAATTTAAGTAAACATCTGTTGTCTGGTAAGAGGTACGGCAATTTCGCAAGGTAAGTAAATATATCAGCTATTAGGAACTCCAGCAACTCACTCATGAAGGGAGTGAGCCCTAAAGGAGCCCTGATCCCACCCCAGGCAACACAGTGGGGCATGCAAAGAATGAGGCAAGGACTGCACTGCTCAGTGCTCAGACCACAGCAGGGAGCCCTCTCCTACTGGTTGGACACAGCACATCACAGTTGATTGTTCCTTTCATGGGTCAACAAATTCCAAACAACACCCCTGTCCCTCAAGTCATGCCGAAGCCCCATTTTTTATATCAGGAAAGGATCTTTCTCAGATGCAAAACATACATTTTGACGCCAGTCTCTGGCACTCTTTTTCCTTGACCCCTTCAGACTGGCATCCTAATCACCCTCTCAGATTTGAAGCTATAGATCAGAAAATGCACACTGTTTAATGTCAGTGGGATGATGAAAATGTAAGTTCAGCCTTTATACCCTACTGAAACTCTAAGGCCATAAGAAAGTTGCACCCTCAAGAGAACCCAGTGGAAAGAAACGTGTCAGAAACTCTCAGTGGGACAACACCCTGACAGAAAGCAATTCCAAATGCTCGGTATTAATGCAAAGAATTGCTACCAATAATGACATTTCTGTTGGCATTTTTTAAAGCTGTTTTAGAGGTAGAACACTTTATACAGACAGACATTAGAGCATAATCAAGGCGATGCCAGCAATACTTTAGTGTGGCAAGATCAATCACAGGAACCCAATCACAGGTAATCATTCTGTAAGTGCAAAGAACTGGGAGACTCGATGGCCATGCCTTTCTTTGACTTTTTATCACTAAGCCACAGCACGATGCAAAGCATCTTGTAATGCACAGTGAGAATGACTTCTATAAATATGAGAGAAGTGAGATGAAAAATAGGTAGGAGCAAGAAATTATGTAGGTAAGATCACCAAGCACTGGGGGAGCTACACAGAGCAGTTTGCACAGCATTCCGCTGCAGTAGGCCTAATCCCAGCCAGTAGTACCTTAGCTTATGAATAGTAAACTCCTCTCACACTTAAAATAAATATTTATATTAGTCAATTAAAAACGTAAGTCTTTACATGCATCAAAAGAGGCCACAGGTGATAGAGCAACACAAGACTCACAACAGCGAGGTGAATCGCTTTACAAAATATACTTACGAAAGCTCACAAGGGAATACCTAGAGTGGTGGGTAATTGCTTGTTCCCTCAGTAGTGCTGAATTTAGATATGAACAGCAGTAATAATATCCATAATGAAAATCCCTTAACTGTTTAGAACCAAAAGTCTCAGCATACTATACTCTGACTACTGCAGTAGCGATTTTTCATAGGACAGGGAATTTCAGCATAATTTTTGTTAGAAATGCTACAGTATTTAATCATTTAACAGTTATTGTCATGTCTTCTAAATCAGCATGGGGAAAAAAGACCATTTAGAAAAGTTACAGCAAGTACACCATCAAGTTATTTCACCATCAGTTTTGACATCACCCTTTCACACCTGAAGTACTTCTCAAGACCTCAGTAGGAAAAGACAAACTGAAGAGCTGAGAAGTCCGGGCCACTACCAAAGTCACGGGGCAGATTTTTGGCAACTAATACTGAGATAAGGAGAAATTTCAAGAAAATTTACTGCAAATTTTCTGCAAATTCTTAATTATACTTGGGGGGGAGGGAGGAAGAGGGGGAACCACGCAGACAACACAGGATTCTTTGAATTCAGCTTAGACAACTAGTTTCCTGCTGTTCCACATTCCTAAAAAGGAATGCCAGCTCAACTTACCTGCTGTAGAAAGACTTGGCTGCTAATCTTGAACTTTCTTCATCATTTTTTTTTTGAAAAAACCAAATAATATTTGAAAATAACAGGTAAACCCCTATTTTTCACCTAGTCAAAACCTTATTTATTTCAATAAGGTAGCCAGAAAAGGTTTTGAAATGTTTGGCCTTTTGTGGTCTGATTTAAAGCCCACTGCAGTCAAAATTAGCTTTTCTGTTGACTTCAATAAAACCTAGGTTAGGCCTTCTGCCTTGCTCCCTTCTGGACAACATGAAGACTTTAACTTTGAGGTATATCCAAAAAACCCCCAGCACAGCGTCTTGCAGAGGAAAGAGGGAGGGGACAGGAAAAGGAGAGCAAAGCTATTTAGATCAACAAATCAACTACACTTTGCCTCCTTATTTAGACAAACCAGACATGGCATCAAACAGTTCTTTTGTAAGGCTAAGGGGAAAAAAAAAAAAATCACTTGAAATTTGCACTGATTGCCATTCAAAATGAGGCAACCTCACCATCCACTGATTTCACACATTGCTATAACACATTTACTGCTGCCCAGGAAACCATTCAACAGCTGTCTGTCCATCCAGATCCTCCTCAGCAACAGCAGCACAGCTTTCTGCTATGCCACCTGAAAAGCCTGTATTCCATCCAGCTTTATGTTCCTTGTCTTTTCCTCACCAAAGCCATATCTTGCCTTTCAGAATTCGGAAGCACAGCCTCAAGTATGAGGGTCACAGCACTCTACCCCACACCAGATTTTGATACATCAGGATATTGCCTCACAGCACAAGAAAGGTTTGCACAAAGACAGACACGGGTCTCTCAAACAGCCCATTTACTCAGTTCATACAGAATACACCGTGAAAGCTACTCATACAACATGAAAACTACTCGATGAATTGTAATTTTGCAATGACAAAACGGCAACTCCCTGAAAAATGCTGTGACTGGTATCCTAAAACAGACGACAGAATTTTATTTTATTATTTTAACAGACGACAGAATGTCAGTGTGTCATACAGGTGGGGTAGAGGGTTGCCCAGTAATCAGGTCATTGTTGAACCATATACAGGAAAGATGATAAAAACTGAATTCTATTGCATAGTCCTGCTATTGCCCACTGGAAAAGCCATTTTTGCACAGAATCACAGCAGTGATAATGAGGCCAGACTCTTCAATCTTCCAATTATATTAAAAAGTGTAGGAAGCTTTACTGTGCTATTTTAACCATGGAAAGAACGTGACAAATGTAACCATTACAAGTCACCACTGTTAATTACAGATTCAAGAGCCACATGAATTAGGCTCTGGTGGCCTCTGCTGACACAGGTCAGTTCTAGTGCACCTGACTATTTGAGTTGGGCTGTGAGGACTCTGCTGGGGATGAAGTTTAGGGCTTCCCTGGTTTTCAGTGCAGCCCTTCATGCCCGAGATGACACTCAAAGACAAATAGGTCCAGGCAAGTAGCAGATTAACATAGTAGGTTTTGAGATATTGCATCTGTTCCAGTGTGACTTTGTGATCCAGCCTTGTTTCGAATTTTCTTTTCTTACTTTTCGTGGTCTTTGAAGCCTAAATAAAAGTTACAGATAAGCCAGGGTATCATGTGTGCACATTGGGAAGAAGTTTGCAGCCTGACTCAACAGGATACAAAATCTATCATTCAGGACTAGCTGTACACAGTGATATATTGCTATTTCTTTTATCATACGTTGAAAACCACCATTTCAGTCCCTCATGTAAATGTATTTTGATCCTCATTTATCACACAGCAGCAATGCCCTCCTCTGCTAAACTAAACTGCCTAATGTGCAGTGGGTATCAGCTTTCCCCTCAGCATACTAAACAACTAAGTGAGCATACCCTCAAAGAGCTGATCACAGCAAGGATGAAGGGTTGACCTCTGACGTTATCAAGATAAGGCTGGTTTACATTACAATACCTTTACCACTCCAAGATCCCATTTTTAAGGACAAGACCCAGAACAAAAGAGATTAACTGGAAAAGAAATGATAGGATTTTGATTAACAGAACAAAATTTATCTGATTTTAAAGCAGATGTAATTCCAAAGATTTCAGGACAGAGGTCTAAGTCTTATGTCAGTTTTTCTGTGTAAATAAAAGTAATACTGCAATTTCAATAGTCAATATAGAACATACTGAAATCATTTCCATTAGCACAGTACTAAGCAGCTATCAATGCATTTTTTCAATAAACATCTCTTTCATGTTCAGCCTTTCCATCTTAGAGGCATTGAGATAATTTTCTTCAATAAAACAATTTCATTTAAAGGATTTTATCCACATTTCACAGTCTGTTCATGACCTACTTCTTTGTATTTGAACTAAAACTAATCATATTTCCCATGCATGTTACAGAATAATAAGATCAGGGACAGCATATTGGAGAGAATGGAAAAATCCCACAGAAGATGCTTCCACACTGCTTCAAACAACCATGAAACAGCTCCATCCACAAGTCTGAAGCACTAAGTTTCTGCTTTGTTGGCATTAATAGGTTGAGTTTTGAAAATCTGCATAGGTTAATTAACACAGAACCATGCCTGAGCAAAGCCCAGCAGCCATAGGAGAGTGGAAAATGCTTTATAAATATCATTCCTTATAATCACAATGAAGGCAGCAGAGCCTTGTCAGCGTGGTGCAGTCCTGCACCAGCTCTCCTTCCACCCGGCTTTTCATCCCTGGCTCTGTCAATCCCCAGTAGCACCAGCCCCAGCTCTGCCCCCACTTCACCAACATATGCCCAAGGAGTTTATCATGATATCATTTAGGTAATTTTCTGTGAGACCTAGGCCAGATTTTTAATCGAACTTGAAAACAACGATATTGATGTATTTCAGGAAGTCTCACTGGTCAATTCCTAATCAATTCTACAGGTCTAAAACAAAAAATCTGCAGCTTTTGACATTCTTCCATTTGCCAAAGGGCTTTGTGGTTAGGAAAATTAGTCCTGGGGTTGCAGCCTATTAAACAAATAGACAATTTGAGACTAAAATCTTGCAAGGCAATGAAACAGCATTTTTCTGTAGGGTATACTGAAACAGCAGTTCCACTGTTAAAAATTTAAGTAAAATAAATTATGCAAGTTTGCCAGAAAAAGTAGAAAATGTACGAGAAATGTAGTTCACAACACATGGGGTTTTTTTTTCAAAAATAATACCAGTGAGCAAGTCCAACTGAGGACTTCAGTTTCAGAAGTATCAATATACAGCACAGAGGTATAAATGCCACTGAAGATCTGTCACTCTCAGAACCTTCTGGTATCTCCTTATTATCTAATAAATAAAACAAAATAGTGGCTTTTTTTAAGCATGCCTTTGTTTCTTTCAAGGAGACACAATAGCAATCATGACATTTTAGATACAGCCTTTGTCAAGTTGATCAGACAAAACATCCACTTTGTTGGTGATCAGGATCATACCTGGTTTTCACTGATGATCTCAAAGGCTGATGATTTGTATGTGTTAAACCCCTACTGAAAAGCTCCCCAAACTTCACTCCTTTTACCATCTCTAAAATGAACTTTCAGACATTTAATCACCATTGCCCACATTTTCAGAGCCGAAATGCAAGGATTGTAATTCTCTAAAACTTTTCGCTCCTGACAAGTCACACAAGTCAGGCCTTTTATAGCCCAGTGGTGATACAAAGTGCTGTGCATTACCACAGTGGACCAAGTGATTTATTCACACCCCAGGCTCTCTCTTTCTGCCCTGTATCCAGCCACAACAGAATTTATACTTGACTGCAAATCATAGTGGCCTATGACCAAAACCCAAGGGCAAACCTGCCACTTTTATGGATACATAAATGATTAATAACTGGAAAAGGAAAGAAATGCATGTATTATTTGCTATATTAAATCATCTTTCTAAAGTGTGTTGTATTTCAGGTTGCAACAAGTGAAACCACAGAGGAACAAAAAAAAAATCTTAGCCCATTATTTCTGCAAATGCAACAGAGAATGAGAGCTTACAGATCAGCAAATTCCACATCAGCACTCATGTTCCAATTTTCTCTGTGGCAAAAACCCAAATCCTTCACTCTCCTTCATATAAACCTTCTCCCTAGCCTTCTCCGAAGAAAAAGTTTAACAGCAAAACAACAACTGGTTTAACAAGAAATCAAGCATTTAATGAGGTAAAACAATGATTGCCTTGAATTGGATAAGTCACCTTTTGGCAAAGGAAAAAAATACAATGTTCCCCATCTCAATATCATTTTAACCACTATATGAGCCTGAATTTGCCAGGAAAAGTAAACTGATATGCTGTATCTAAGGCACAAGCAGCAGCACTTGCCATTTCAAAATGGTACAGATGAGTCAACTACACTGCTGGAAGGACTTACACCTAGAGAAAGGGTTCATCATCTCACTGCACATCATTTCTTAGCAGATTGTACTGTATCAGCATAAAATAGCATATTCAAATAACTTTAAAAATTCATAGTGTTCACAATTGTTTGTAAATTATTTCCTTGTTTGTTACAGTAATAACATGCAGAAAGTTCAAACAGAACAACACAGAGCTACATTAATAGGTTTTTACTCTGTGATGTGATACAAAGATGCCTACAAAGCCATACTACACTTTATACTCAAAGCTTGAGCTTTTGATCCAAACTGCCAAGTTCAAATGTTGCAGAACCACATACTTTCCATGAAAACATGATTGCTCTGAAAATAGGAACAGCTTTGATTTTTAATCAGTTCTGTTTGGATGATAACTTACAACAGTCTTTGCCACCGCTGCAGCTGATAACGCGGCACTTGCTGAGACACCTCATTACAGTTTTCTCCCAACTCAGCACAGGCTTCCTTTGGCAATAGATTGTACAGCTCACACCCTACTGCTCCCAGGCAGGGAGGGGAGGAGCAGGATTCACAAAGAACAGAAGATGCACGAGCTGTCGCTCCACTGCTCAGTGCAGGAACACCGTATTAATCAAAATATCAGCAACAGGGCAAAACATCAGATGGTAACTGCAAAGTTTCCAGAGTGTGTTACCTGTGTGCAGGGGGGTACTGCAGTGTTATACTCGGGCACACAGCTCAGAGAAGACGGGTATACAGTTCTACACCAAGACAGATTAAAAAAAGAAGGAGATGGATACACATGCAGAATAGTGGATTGGTACTTACCAGTCCTTTCTTCTGCACCACCCCCAGCCATTCTACTCCGGGAAAAAAAGGAATTGGATTTGATCACAGTGTGTGCCCTCACCAATCAAGTAGTGAGACATAAAGGTTGTCAAATACCTTTGATTCCTGAAAGAGCGTCGCCACCTCTCCATATAAATTAACCTCATTCCCAACTGTAATCCCAAACCAGTAAATGCAGAAAAAAATTGAGTAATGCGGCACAGGAGGAAACAGGTAGAACAAATGCAGATATACATCACTAATAACCTATTCTCCATCACCTCTAATTTTTATATCATCCCTGAAGGGAAGATGGTAAGAAGGAAAAACAAGGGCGGGAATTCCTCCCCAGGCAACATAACTTCAGGAGCCTTTTGCCCCAAGACAGCTCAGTGGATGGGATGTATCCCACTCCTCATCAAATGGTGCCTCCCAGGCAACCAGCAGTAGGACAAGACAGCAGAGTCTTCAACTGTGCCAGGGGAGGTTTAAGGTGGACATTAGGAAGAAAGGCTTTAACAGAAAGAGTGATCAGACATTGGAATGGGCTGCCCAGCAAGATGGTGGAGTCACCATCCCCAGAGGTACTTAAGAGACTGGATGTGGCCCTTGGTGCCATGGTCGAGTCGGCAAGGTGGTGTCAGGTCAAAGGTTGGACTTGATGATCTCAGATGTCTTTTCCAATCTGGCTGATTCTGTGATTCTATGAGGGATATTTGCCTTTGTAGAGCCCTGAAACCATCCAGGAAAAGTCGGCCACTCTAAGATTCTGACTCCTCTAAAGTTTTGTCTAGTAATGCCCATCACGTCAGAAACACTGTGCAAAGCTGTTATCACTTCTTCAGCGATTGGCAGGCCTTTTCTCCTGAGCATGTCACACCACCACAGCAGCTCCACCTGAAGCTGTGTCCTCTGCGAGCACAGCCCTCCTTCAGAAGCATCTTCCTGTTTCTCAAGAGTAGGTTTTTTTAGTTAATCCTACTGACTGCAGAGAGACAAGGCCACACTCACCTCTTGCAGCCATGGCTTCCCAAGGCAGTAATAATCCCCCAAAAAGAGATGGGTTGGATTTCAAAGGACTGAAGTTTCAAAGCACCAGCCTAAGTCTGCCAAATTCAGTCTCAGATGGAACACAACCAATCTGAGTCAAATTAGGGAGTTAAACTGAAAATCCACCCTCCCTGCCCCCAAGGAGTTTTCATGTCTTGCTCTGCTGTGGAATGGGTCACTTAGGTCTTATTAACTTGAAATTGCCTGGGTTTTATTTCAGACACTGATATTTACAGGTCATCAACACATGTTTAGAGTTTAGTGTTTACTTAAAATACACAGATTTTAGTTTTTCAAAGTCTTGGTTACTCAAGTTTTTTCTCCTGTTCTCTTTTTGCGTTTTTAACTTCTGAGGAATCCAAATACATGCTTCCAAATCTCTAATCCTGTACAATTCAAATGATGCAGAGTGTGCCACTCATAACATTAGTCTGTGATCTGCAAAGAAGGTTTGGCTCAGAAATTAAAAAAAAAGAAAAAAAAAGAGGCAACGTGTACAATGATTACTTCATTCAAAGATGGGGTATGCAGAAATGAAAGTTACCATAAGATCAGAGAACCTTTTATATTGATTAGAGTTTAAAAGGATAACGAGAATAAAGAATCCTGTGCAGAGTTATTAGTACAGGGTAATCACCTCTAATGAGTTATCGTTAGAAAAGGCATTCTAACGTCTTGAGGGATCTCAAGGATATAATTCCAGGAACAGAAGGAAGGAGGTATGATTTATGGAATTTGGGTATTGACAGGAAGAGGAAAGTTCACCAATTTCAATACCAGATTGCTGTTTATGGAACAATTAGTCCATTTCCATTTCTTTTTTTTCACCTCCAATATTTCTGAAATTGCTTTAGGACAGTTATTCTCACGAATCTCCAGCGAACAGAAACACGTGCCTTCACAAGTTCTATCATTAATTAGCTTTTACGTGGGCATTACGATTTCAGCACATCACGCAATTGCTGCTGACTGTGCAAACCAGATCAATGTTGCCTTAAGGTGAAAATAAGTGATCAGTTCCAAAATCTGCACTGAGGTGCAATGCAAAGCAAGCAGCTTTTATGCTGTGTCCTTTTGAGCGTGCGATGCCCTGGGAGGTTCGTGTGTCAAAACACACTCGGGTTAATTAAAACCAAGGTCAAATTAACAGTGCTTCTAGTTTATTTTATAAGTAGGTATTACATCGAATTTCCTAATATCAGCAAATCTTGTATCCAAACTTGAACTGCAAAATTAATTCTAAACTTCAGTTCATTTAATAAGGGCCATGGAGAGGTTAATATCTATCTAAAGGAATAAGAAAGTAATAGTGGGGTCTACACTTTCTCCTGAACCTCTTATACTGTGCTCCAAGGTTCCTTGGTGTCCTTTGTGGCAAAAATTGCAGATAATTAACAGGAAAAACCCATTTACAGAAGACCATGTGTATAGACCAGAAGTAAAATATTTACAGGTTTTCTCCTTTTATCAGTATTCTTGTAATAATTAAAAGTAGGAGGAAAGGAGGGGGTGCTCCAAAAGTATAATGCAATGGAATGACTGGTTTCTTTTCTTGCCAGGAATGCTTCAGAGTCTGGTGTAAGCCTGGCTTTATTTTTTATTGTGAGAATAAGAACCTGCAACATAATTGAAGGTGTGCAAAGCTCTTAAATGGTCAGATTGCTGAGGGCATTGTGCCAGCTCTGTTATGTAGGAGAAAATCACACTCATTTGGAAATAGTGTTGAATACACCAGAGAATTAATGACCTTCAGAATTCAGGGAAAAGATCTGTTCCTGAACAGGTTTTACTTAATTTAGGGTACCTTCCACATTCTACAGACACATCAATTAACATCTCAGGTTTGCTACAGATATGTCCCAAGACATCAGTTTGGTCAGACGTCTAGCTGTGTGGGCACTTGATGGGATTAGGTACAGTTTTGAAAGCTTGATCCAGGCAGTATTTGCACAGGACATTGGACTTTTCTTACATTAGACATCTCCAGTCAAAATCTCTGGAGTGGTTGCAATGACGTAGATTTGAGTGAAACAAGCTTGAAGTTTTCTGAGGTCTTTGAATATAGAAGAGACCTTAAAATTACCTGCTTTCAAATTACAGACTCAATGAGGGAAAGAAAAGGATAATGGCCTCTGCTGCTTTTTTAACTGAGGCTTGGTTTATTAGCATTAATGAATGATATTTAACCCAGGTATCCACAGAAAGATAAAACCAGTATATTTTTCTCAAAAAGGATTCCCTTTAGTAACCTGTGTTGGAAAGGGCTTCTGATCTTGAACTTAAAATCTGTAAGTATAAAAATAATGATCCTTCAAGGTCTAAAAACCAATTCATTACATTTGCCTTAAGGAAATGCTCACGATACACTGAAGACTCGCAGTGCAAAACAACCCTCTAGAGCTGCATTCATGCAATTCATGGGAGGTCACAGTGCTCATGTTTTCAGGGACTCTTGAACATACTCTCACTTCCTTCATCACTTAACCATTATCAAAGGCTGCTGTAGAAGGAGGGTCACGTTCTGCTGCATTCCCTTCCAGGGGTGATGGCTGCCCCACACTCCCACAGCGATTGGGTAATTGATCAGTTTTCCAATCTGGAATATTTGTGACTGATAGATTTCTACACTCAAATCCTTCTCAACCACATTCCTTCCTTTCTCAAAGGTTAGTTTATAGCTTGATGCCTCTTTGGTTTTGTTTTGGGGTTTTTTTTTGGCAGGTTGTTTGTTTTTTAATCCCTTCTAAAATCCTAAACAAAACAAGCATTTAAAAAAAACAAAAGCAACAAACCCAACACCAAAACAAAACCCAAAACACCATCACTTGCTCTCCACCAATCACATGAACTCTTCTGTACCTAAGTTCTCCCTCCCACCCCAAAGCTGATGTCTTGGTTCTAAGGTGCTAGTCTTGTTTTCACGTTCTTTACAAAAGCAGGTATTTTTGTCATCATTCAGTACAATTTAACTCCCCTAAATTCATGGTCCATGGCAGACATGTCATATAAATGTTCTGCCAATTTGTTTTTCAATTTGAAATTCATCATTCCCAAAGTCACGCCAAAGCCCTCACTTAATTAAAGCCTCTTCACTCACTTCAATTACACCAGCACTGATCCTGTTTCTTCCCACACAATTCTACCATAATCTGGTTACTTCACACTGCAGCCATCATGTTTCTCTTTTAACTACTTAATCCCACAGAAAACTTTGAATATTTATAACATGCAGACTGAGCAGTTATCCAAGTGTTGGAAAAGGAGTAGAAGAAAAGCACAATATGCCTGTTGTTCTGAGCAGATGCAGAAAAGCTCAGGGCCTTATTGTCACAACACTGCCATGTTGAGCACTCTGTGCTTCCAAAGGATAAAAACATGGGATCACTTCAGTGGCCATCCTACACTTCCAGTTTACAAGCATGGAAATGCCTACCCCAGCACCTGGGACAGGCTGTTCTGCCTCAGACTAATGCAAGCCCTTAAAATAAACCAATTTGGTCCACTCCTTGCTTTTCTCCCTCTTCCCACTCCATCTCCATGACATGCCATATTACAGCATGAAATTCCAGGTCCCAACTACATTTACTACCCTCTCAGCAACAAAGATTCTTTTCTTAACAGCGTATTTCCAGTGCTGTCCCAGTTTCAGTTTGAATGCTTCAGGTGATAACACTTCCACCTGAGAAACCCCTCAGCAGCACCAAAAGCATCTGTTTACAACGTTTTTTTTTTCCCTTGGTGTTTTTCTCAATGATACTTCTTGACTACCCGCCTCACTGCTGAACACGTAACACAACTGAGTTCTTTATCTATGCTTACATACAAGTAATTCATTGACAAATACATTAATGATCTGCTTTCCATAGTTCCTACTCAATCTTTCCTTTGAGTCTTCAAAATTTACCCCTTTTTCTCCTCAGTTTTCTGTAAACATTTATTTTGTTTTCCTATGAATCTGAAAGGGAATGCAGCATTCCCTGTGTGCAATCACAACTGCCTATAACCTCACCTCTAAACTAAACTTGTGGTGCGTTGCACCTACTGGTTCCTCCAATATTTCTCTTAGAAATCCCCACCTTTTCCTTTCCTCTGTTTTACCTAGTCACACAAGTATCCTTGAAGTTATTCTCATCCAATAATCACCACTCACCCCCAAAATATTCCATAGATCTATTTGGCATCATCTTTTTCCAGGTGGCCAGTACTTTCGATTTCTACCTTTACAACACATATAAAGCTTCTGGTTTAAATTCACTGAGAGATTTGTACTGTGATATACATCCCCTCTTCCAGATGCTTAATAAAGTGAGAAATTACCTCACAAAACATCATGAAACTCCACTGAACTAACTCAATCTCTATGTGATCTTTCATCTGGTTTTCTGGTAAATGAAGCTGCCAAGTATTGGATCAGAATAAGGGCAAAAGCACCAGAGCCTCTAGAGACCCAAAGACCAAAGGCAGCAAAAAGATAAAGTTTGAGACTGGGAGTAGAGAATCAAACATAGATGCAAATATTGAGAGGTTCATCAAAAAAAGTGTAGAGATTGTTTATGAATTTCCAAATGTGGAAAAGAACAACGCAATAGAAAAAAAAAGATTTCAAAGTTATTTTTACTTATGGTGTAACAACAAATAGGTTTTGCTGCTCTTTTATCCCGTATACAAAGAAGGTTTTTAAGTAGACTTCACAGCTTAAAATTGCTACTCCTTCTTCAGTGGATTTACTTTACATGTTTACAAGCTGCTGGTAAACCATACTCTCCCTCCATCAGAAGCAGAGAGAAACTGTTAGTAAAACAGAAGCCTCATTCTCAATTTGTGCAGCAATTAGAGCAATTATAAACAACTGTCACTCTCCAAAGAGTAAGTGATCACAGAGTAAAAGCTGTCAAGGTACACGGTGTCCTACTACACCCCGTGTGACCTGGGAAGAACTGTGGATGTGACCTTCACAGGTGGGTCGAGTGTTCTGATGGGTCACATTTATCTTTGCTTTCGTAAGGTAAACCCCAGAGCAAGCACAAGCACTGATGGGTGGCTGCTCCTGCACAGCCTCGTAAAGCAAGACAAGAGCAGCTGAGAGCAGGGGGCGAGAGCAGGCGTCACACCTGTGGGGCTGCTCCCTGTCCAACCTCAATCCCCTGCTTGGAGCTCAGCGCTGTGTTCAGCAACACCGCTCAGCAACATACCCCTTAAGCCAGGAAACAGGCATGAGCTAAAAATGATTTAGCATTAATTAATAAAAGCACAGCATAAAGCAGCCCTCAGAAGTCCTGCAAAAGCATCTACTTGTAGATTAAACTGACTGGGGTCACTGGGCACGTTAAAGCTACAAACCCTCAGTACTGCAGAGAGGAATCACAAGGCCAAGCCACATGTTTCATGAGCACAAAGTCATGGGGCACAAACCTCTCCGGGGCAGAGCCACAGAGCACTAATGCTGCTGGGCCACAGCAAACATGAGGAAACTCAATGAATGGACCAAACTCAAGAGTATTCCATATTTGCTACTGACACGTAACCACTCACTAGTGACTAGGACGGTATCTGCAGATTTACATCCGCTGCCCTCTATGACACAGCCAAGTGGAACCCCAGAGCAGGATATTCTGACCTGGGCAGGGCTCTGAAACCTGCTCTTGTATTCTCTGTTGAAGGGCAAGGACCTGTAGAACCAGTAGATGAGTAACAAATACACTGCTTCCAGTCATTTATTTAAGTGAAATCACTTCTGCAAGATTTGCTAACAGATGTTCAAGCAACTGCCACGAAGGTCTTGTTGTTCAGTTTATCAGGATCTCACTTGGAAATTACAGAATGCAGTAACCAAACGGTGCTTCAGAACAACAAAAATAGGTTTCTTAGCCAATTTGACCCATTTCCATTTTTAAAGCCTCCAATTTAGAGTCTGTAAAGATGTACACCTTTCCAGTGCAGGTGAACAACTCTCACTGATTTGATGTGCAAAGCTAATGATGCAATTAACCCCTTACAGAATCATAAAGTCAATTCCAAATTTAGGTTTTTAATTTAAAAGCTGAAGTACTCTGCAACACAAAAGAGATGAAGGGCATTTAACCAGGTTCAGCATTTATGTTAATTGTCAAACCAGAGACTGCATCTTCAAAGCTTCACTTTTCCTTTTTCTGGTATGATCTCATCTTTCTGCAGTTATATAGTTGAATATATTGACCTGAATTTCTAGAATGTAAAATATGAAGTTGCCTGCAGTTGTAACAGTCTTGGGAAAAAAAAAAAAAAAAAGGGGTCA
>VXAY01003150.1:1932001-1966755 GCA_013399855.1 Oxyruncus cristatus
TTGCCCGCATTTTTAAAAATTTTGGGAAAAAAAAAAAAAAAAAAGGTGTCATAATCAAACTGGTAATAAAGTGTGTTTGTACTGTGAAAATTTCAATTAAAAAAATATTCCAAAACAAAAGACATCTACTTCCTCAGCTGACAAGAGCCACCAAGAGTGACAAGGTATCATCTGCAACATGTATTAATAGTGGTAAAACAGTATTTTATGGAAAGTAAGAACACAAATTTTAAGAAAATAAAAATATTAAACTGGAAAGTTTGGTATTATTCTGTACTTATATGAAGCAGTCATATTTTCCCTTCATGCACCTCTCTTGGGATAGGCAAGAAACACTGTCCCTTCCCAAGAGTTCCTTCCTCAAAATTTAAATATACACTTAATTAACAAGGCAAATATACAGGATCACTTGGAATTTTGAATATTATCAGGGAGATGCTGCTCATTTTCATATTCCCAGTCCCACAGGCAAACTCACAAGCATTCCACCTGCTCAGGTAGCCTTAAAAGCAACACTTCCGTCAGTTAATTGCACACAATCCCAAACACCACATCTATGGTGTACCAAAGACCACAGCACTGGACCTCCCACAGTCCAGTCCCTTGTGCAGCAGCACCTGGTTTTTACCTGCACAGGAGGACAACGCTTATTAGTTGGAAATCATGAGATGTGCACGTATTGTTTGAGCATTGCTGAACTTTCTGGAAAGGGAAGTCCACTTGTGTATGAGAACAAACACTGAGAGTTGACCCAAAACCCGCATTCCTTTTAAGAGAAATGGATTCACAGATAGCAGAAAGGGTCCCACCAGCTCAGGTCTCATCAGCTGCCTCAGGCTGCTTTCCTTAAGTCAAACATGCCATGCAGCCTAACGTGGCTCTGCTTCTGAATGTCATCTTTTCGGAATGACCAGTCTTTGAGGTTTCTAAGTCAACCAAGTACTTTTTGCAGCCACTTGTCCTTCGCTGCTGTCAGCAATTTGAAACAGCCCAAGGAACAGAGGCGGGGGGAGGATTCCAGTTCACAGGGGCATCCTGGGCTACACAGGGAAAGCACAGAGTTGTGAAAGCTTCATCTCCTTTAAGGGGTAACATGGAACATACCTCCAGGATATTAAGATGAAAGCCATGTTACTGACAGGCTGGTTTTATTGTAGGTCTCCCACAATCTCAGGGAGATTAAGAGGTTGTCAGAAAGATATCATGGAGTTGTTTTCTTCGATAAAGATTTGACTGTTGGGATCAGTTCAGAAAGAAGACAATTTTGTTCAATATCAATTTAGTCTCAGTCTGGCAATCTCTTTAGTCTCTTAAGCACCAAGGTAAGCTGCTTAGTTCATCTTTGCAAGGAGTCAAGCAAATACTCTTTGATAATACACTAATTACAAAGTTTTTAGCACAATAAAGAATCTGTGAGGTTATGCAGCCCTAAAAAGTTGGCTATTTTCCCACAATAAGTAGATAATGATTACATTTGTGCTGAGTTCAACCAAAAAAAAAAAAAAAAAGCAAAGCCCCCCAAGAATTAGAAACTATGCAAATTATTTCAATTTTTATGGAATAATTAATGCATATGAAACTTTCCAACATTTATCATCACTTCAATGTACAGTCAGATGACCAGATAACAAATGCACTGTCTGAAAGGAGGAAAGTTCCTATAAATCATCTGTGAAGTTAGATCTAGGCACGAACTGAGAAGTTTGTGCAATAGATTTATCTAAGAATAAAAATCTGATATCTTTAATACAACTTTTCCTCTATCAAAAACCATATTTAAAGTATCAATTTGGGAAAAAAATAATTGTGTGTTTTTAATAATTCTGTCTCTTCTGATGTTTGGAGGGGGTTTTCTCCTGCTCATTGGGCTGCATTCATTTTTTACTGACACGTTATAACAACAAATTTCAGGACAGGGGAAACTGCAAGGGTACAGCAGAGGAAGTGATCAGTCTACACTCATGTTATTTTCCCTTATTTTTTTCTTCCCCAAAGCACACCCCACATTGACAGCATGAGAGACAGGCCAGGCCTTTGGAGTGACCCCGTACGTTCTCGTTCCAGAACAGAGCAGGAAGTTTCCTTCAAGGAATGAGACGAGGCTCAGTATTTTGTGAGCAGGGAAGCACAGGTTGTCGTCCTTCATAGGGACTCCCGAGCTACTCAAGTGCCAGAAACTTCACGAGAGGAAAAAGGAAAACCATTCAGCCCAAAGCTATGGAAGTGAACTTCAGCTCTAAGAAATGCACGGGAGGATCGTCTTCTTCCCAAGATTAACTGCTTGAGAACACAGTTGTGAAAGGGTAAGGAGCCTTTACAAGCAACTCAGTGCACAAACACCGGATAAAACTATTATGAAGCTATGTGGGGGCCACTTTTGCCAAAGGCATACACTAGATTAGCTGTTCCCAACTTTTAGGTTCTTACATGCAAATTACTGTCAAGAACCTCCATTAGATTATTCAAGCCCCTTCAATTAGAAATACATGTCAGTCATAAAATAGCAGCCGAAGTAAGCAACAGTTTATAGGAAGAGCTGTCCTACTGCTAATCCATACATTATCAAGAATAAAATCTGGCCCTATGTATGTTTCTGTGGAAAAGTGCGGACTGCTGAAGCCAGGAAACTTGTTTGATTATCTAAACTTCGATTGTCTGTGTCATGCCAGTGGTTCACAAGCTACTGCCTACAACCACCTTTGGGGAGAACAAAACCAAAATAGTAAGCAATTCTTTCAGCAAGATAGAAATAACATTGCAGTAATTTAATTCTTTTGTAATTTTTTCTATTAAATTTAGGTTTAATTTCACATCAGGAATTGCTCTTTCTTTTTTCAGTACCCACTGCTGCAAAGGGCAGACACTAAAGCTAATTAAGCCATGAGTGACGGATAAATAGTTGGGAAGTGTTCGATTCGGCAGGATTTCCCTTCTTCCACCCTACCTGCCCACTTTTGAATGGCCCTGGCAGAGCCAACTCCCCCAGGACAGGCCACCCCCTCCTCAGAGCATCCAGATAAACTGAGAGGATGAGGAGAGGGCTAAGGAGCAGCACAACTACCCCAGCCCACGACTGCCCTAAGTCTCTCTCAGCCCTCACTGTCCTCTGCTCCATCGAGCAGCTCTGCTGACCACAGGGATCGTCAGCCCCCCCATTACCCCTTTCCCTTTCCTACACATTCCCAGAATCTTTTAGTAGCTCCTCTCAAACTTCGCATTCACGCACAGAAAATGCAAAACTATTTCTCAGTTCTAGCTGTCCTCCTACTTGCCCATTTGTCCACCATACACTGGACAGCCCAAGAAAACACAAGTTTTTTATGCCAAGATCGCTTTTTAATTTCTTATTTTGATTTGTATGGTTTTAAAATCTAACTAATGTTGTTAAGTGCTGTAAGATTCCTAATTTTCTACTAATTCTTAAACAAGCACTAGGAAAATAAGTGAGGTTTCTTGCCATATATTTTACTTACTAAATGTGGTCTCAGGTATGAAACACACTAACTTATTCAACAGCTTTCATCTCACATGGAATGAGGTGGTGATGAAAACCAGGTTAGCAGCTTAGATAGCAGGAAACACAAAAAAGCTGTTTATTCTGACTCATGTCATGGAAATGGCAACAAGAAATGGGCAGACCTTTCAGCCTAGGAGCTGGGACAGGGAGGTTCTATTTGCAAAATCATTAACAAGTTCACAAATTCTAAAACCCAGAAATGAGACATTGCCAGTATAAATTGCCTGGGGTTTTGCTGGGGGTTTTCTTAGGGTTTTGTTTTTTTTTTTTTTTTGCTGCTGCAGTTGAAACAGCACGAGGCAGAGAGCCCTCCAAAAGGGACAGAGGGCATTCAGAGGGGATCACAAGGTTTTATAACACTGAAGATGATTTACAAAATGGCTAATCATGAAATACACATTTTGCTTTCAGATCTTACAGAGCAGGTGCCTGTGCTAACTATACCCTACACTTGAACTCTTCACATAAACTACTTGCTTCTTGTACAGATTTACATGATTAAGGGAAGTGCACTAATGTGCCCCAAGGCAGGTGTGTTTAAAAAATGGGGGTTAAAGGCACATTTAAATCTACGCACACAAAACGCTTCAATTCTTCATGAACTAACCATCCCCACAGACCAGAAACCTTCGCTTTTGAACGTGGTTTATGAAAACTCTCATGTCCAACACAACACAGCAGAGCCGTTCATCAGCCAACAGCAAAATGTGCTTGCAAACATGGTACCTCAGCACTTACCATTGGTAACTTCATGCTAAAATACAGATGGTCACTTAGAAACTGGTTTGCCAGACATTGGGAAGGAGTTTTCCGAAGGGATTCTTTGACCTTTTGCAAGAAATGAGCACTTAACTCAGTGACCTTTCGCAATATTTTCTTAGCCAGTGGCAGAGTTATTATTTTCTTTTGTCTTTTTCTAATATACCCTTTTATCTTAACGACTTCTGATCTATTGAAATGATGAACTGCGTAAGAAGAAAAAGAGAATTTACTACTTCCTCTAAATTTCATTGTGCTTCCCTTCATGTTAAAGAACTATCATTTTCACAATCACTGTCCTGGAACAATCACAGACACAACTGAAATATCCCTTTTACAAGGAGTACAGAAAGCTCCAAGTTCCATAAAATTAAAAGTTCAGCTTGAACTGTTCCAGATTGAACAGAAATCTGCACTTGTTTTAAGCATTTCATTTTCACCGTTTCAAATTGAAAGTAGAGAGAAACCTAAAACCCCTGAGTTCCCAGCTCTGCCAGCCAGAGAGGAAACCCATTAGGTTTCCAGAAGATGCTTATATGAATATACCCTGACAGAATGCTGGGTTGGCATCTCCCACTGAAAAGCACTAAAGTAGAAAAAGTCTACTTAATTCTCTTAACTGGTTCTAATATGCCCTCATTTCAATTTCTAATTCTACTTCCAATTGTAATAACTGAATCTCATTACTGCTTCTGGGTTTTTGGTAGATTAGAGAGCTGCTGTCATGAATCTCTCCAACTCTCCCCTGTACTGGCTGTTATATAATCAACTGACCCTAAGCTTTCCATACAATAGAATGCCTGAACAGATGGAGGTGATCATAAGTCTCAGTAAAAAGGACTTTCCCTACACCTTTCTCTTAACTGAAAGGACTAATATCTGTGTATTCTGCTTTACATGAGAACTGTTTATTTGGATAACTCAGCTGAGCTAATACTTTTATTCAGCTATTTGGAACATACCACTGTTCCTCTTCCCTGCCTTACCTCCACTTTCCCTTTTTAGATAAAATGTTAAAAGAAAAGGCAGAACACAGTGGGTTTATAGCTTAAAAACATCCCTTATGCCAGCAAACACAGCTCTCAGTCAAGTCCAAGGCATGAGGTGCTCACACACAGACCCCCCCACCAGGGCTCTGGAATGCTCCTACATTCAGCCTGCACTGTCCCTGCTGTCCCCTTAGGGGATCTCACCACCAGCTTAAAAGCAGAAAGTCACAGACTCACTTCAGGTGTCTGTGACAAACCTCTATAAAGCTTGTACTCCTGCAAAGTTGTCTGTAACAAAGCAGAACAGAAGTTCGAAGGAACCATCCATCCTGCAGCAATCCTCACCTTGTAACTGAATCTGCTGTTGACCCTCCAGAAAATAATCCTGATGGATTTTTCTACCTTTAGTAACTGCACTGCAGTACCAGAAAAAGGCTGGATTAGTGACCTGAGTGACACTTTTCCTTTGAAGTGTCTCGAGGGAAGGACTGTTCATGCATCAAGAACACATTAGCTTATCCCAGAGGTGCCTGAGATGGGTACTTCAGACTGCAGCTCACTCACAGATAAATTATCTCCATGGTTCTTATGATTCTGAACCTTTGCCATGTTCAATTCCACAATCTCCCAGCTGCCATCCAGCACGGGGACTCCAAACAGCACAACGAAGCAGGGATGCACATCAGGAAGAACATATATCACTTTCTTGTTGGGTTATATCAAAATAAATTAAATCCTTTATCCTTTCTTCCTTCCCTATCCCCGCCCGCCAAAGAAAACAAAAAATCCTGACATGAAAATGCACTCTTGGGAACAATCCATTTTAACTTTACTGAACTCCTGCAGCCAGCAGAGTGCACCACAGCAGGTATGGATGTGCATGGATATGATGCCATAACCAAAGCAAGTTCCTATTTACATAACAAACTCATTTACTATATATTAAACAAGCAACTGCAAGTACCTGGAATTAGGTGAAACTTTTATCACGTATCTTGAAAAGAAACTCAGCAGCAAATTTTCTCACAGAGCAGGTGCTGGCCAAACCAGGCTCCTGGTAAGGATCTGTTGTTTACTCTTTTCTAAAGCTTGACAAGAATTATTATCAACAGTTTTTTAATATGATTTTTTGTTGTTGTTTATTGGCAGGGTTTTTTTTCTGTAGAGTGATTAAGACAAAGCTTGATTGCGAGGAAAGCTTAATTTGCAAAGAGAAATACATATTTCATGAAAGCTGATAAAGTGTTTCTAATTGTGGAAATTGCATTACCTCCAAAAAAATGCTGTAATCTCTTCTTTTGGGGAGGAGAGACAGATTTTTCTGTACACTGAATATCCGCTCCTATTGAACTAATCAGCTGGTGATGCATGAAATTAGACTTCAGCTGTCAGAGTGACCTTGGAAAGGTCTTTGTGCAACCTGTTATTTATCATACGGTCCATGATAATCCATCAGGAAGGCCACAGAACTGGACACAGACAGAACACACCATCTCATGAAGACACACATCTTTTTTTTTTTTTTTTTGTAGCTACATAATGTTATAGTAGCAAGTCACAATCCCCTGTTGAATCTTAACTTTTCTAATAGTTTTTAAGAGATGGAAAAGCTCTTTAAATATAAAAGCCTTATAAAAAAAAAATCTCTTTTTTTAATTTGGTATGGTTATATTATTATCCAATATTCTATCTCTAGATTGGTCAAATTACCAGTTGCTATAATGAAATCCATGTGGGTACAAACAAGTCACATTACAGCATCTTGTACCACTGAGCCTCCATGCAGCTCCTGTTTTTCCTGAAAACTGAAACAAGTTAGGAAAACCCCCTAGTGAATGCAACTACAGCATTCAGAGAGGGAAGGAATCCAGGTCATATATCAGTGATCCAAGACTGCATCTGGCTGTCTGAAAATCCTACACTTGGCAACGTAGCAGACTGAGACAGTGGAAAACCAAAATTTACAGTTACTCTCCATTTAAATGAGAAGTCCTCGGGCTTTCGGTAAGAAAAATGGCTGCAATTTTATTTGTAGAAATTAAAAAGCAAGTGGCCACTATAAATTTAATTGCAAACAACAAAATAGAATAGCTCAAACATCTGATATGACAGATAAATGATTAGCTAAATGAACAGAGGTCCTTAATCTGGATCAGAGTAATTTTTTGCTGGTAGGCACAGAACACATGATTTTGACAAAACATTACACAGCCTTTGGCTGCAACACATTGTTACTTTTTCAGTATGTTTTCTCCCTTTTCTTTGGTTCTGTATAGCCTGACACAAACTCTGTACAATTATTTCTGTGTATTTTGAAAGGCTGAGTGTCTCCTATAATTGCAGAGGACATTTAAATGCCAAGGGAACAATCCAACACAGAAGGAATATATCCATATCTATATCTATATATATATATATGATCTCCACTTGTCCTTAATAAAAAATTAAGAACTCTACAAAAGCAAACACAACCATCTCAGATCATCCACTTTCCTCATAAAGCCTCTTACTTATTGAGTTAAATACATAGTAAATTGATTTATAAACCGATCAAAGGATAGGAGGGGAAGAGAGAAGACAAAAAAAGCTGTGTCAGAGCTTATTTATTTGTTTAACCAGGCAGTCCCTGTTCCTCTGCAATGTCTCACCCCTCCAAGCACATCTGCTGCAGGCTGCTTGACTGGGAAGATGAACTTCAGTATCCATGACTGAACACGCAGCCTAATCCCCAAACCATCTTATATTAATTCTTGTTATGATCTTGTGTGCAAGCTGGAGCTTTTGGCTCAGATGTGACACAGGAATAACAGCTGATTACCCACATCCCTGCCCATTAGACTTCACGATCCCCATTAAACATCAGCACATGTAAACAATTATCACAGCATTGTGCTTTAATTACAGCTGCTTCTTAAGCGAAGCATTTTCTGGGGGACTTGGGTGATAACCAAGTGCAAGCGTTGACTGGCCAAGTGAACCAGAACACATCTCTTAGGACAAGGAGCTAAGTTAACTCAGCTTTTAGCATTACTAGATTTACGCCTGGGGACTAACAGGATCAAAGAGTCAAGTCTGGAGACACTCTCCAACTCTTAGCTGGTCTGTCAGACATCTCTTTCTTCCCCCAGGAGAATGGCTCAGAAGGAATAGTGCAAGCTGAGGCTCTGGCTGTGCCAGAGGGTCTTTTATGATGAAAGATTTCAGCTCACTGTGCAGAGAGCCATTAACGGGGTCCAGTCAGAGTGGACTGCAGGAACTTACTTTTCCAGTGTACTGTCATGGCTTAAATTTTAACAAAGCAGTACTTATTTTTAAGAGAAAACTGAAGAAATTGGAGCTAAGTTTTGAGCTGGCTGGATTTCAGTTCAGCCCAGACTGAAATCTGATCAGAAATGACAGAATTCTTTTGTGATGAAAAAGATTTGAAAACACTGATAGACATTTTCATCAACAGATCTTGCTGCTTTCACTTGGCTTCGGATGTGCTAAAATGTCCTGATAACTAAAATGTGGACTTTAGCAAAAATAAGTTTAAGAATGAAAAATATTTAGATCCATTTTTGTAATCTTTAAAAAACAAAACTTGCCATGTGTTGAGAAAAGTTAAAAGCCTTTATTTGACTCAAGGCTAATAATATACACAAGGCTAAAAAAACCTGATGAAATTTCAGAACCTAGCAGTATAACAGAATCCCTATAATTCCTATAAATACTCATTTTTATTGACTCTTGCAGCAGTATCTTCTAAGTACAGGCCCAGAAAGGTGCACAGAAAGCTGAGTTTCCTTAAACTGTTCAGCTAGAACTGAGAATTCTCTAAACTTACTATATTTACCCAAAGGGGCTACTAGAAAAATCAAGGCAATTTACTGTTATTAGCAATCCCCCCACCTTCCCTTCTCTCTCAGGCAAACACCAAGGCTGGCAGAACAGAAGGCAGAGCAGAATCAAGACTAAATTATGATAGCAGAGAAGTTTTCACTTCAGTGTTTTCTTCACATTAATCACATTGCAGACTTTTCGTTTCTGGGAAAAGGAGTGATGCTACACCATCTTCCTCTTAAAAGCCATTCCCGCGCAATTTATGCTCCAAGGTAAAAGCAAACAAAACCAAAAACAACCACCACCACGAGAAAATGAAAAAGGCTTCCAGGAAAAAATAATCAGCCATGTCATGCCCTCTCACAAAGAATAATTCATTACATTCCAGTAAATTATGGCCTTGAGACCACTAAAGTCATCATGAAATTACTAGGCTATATTTATTCTATCCATTTATGGAATGCAGGAAACGCTGAAGCACAGAAAAGCTTTTCTGTTCAAGGTTTTTCCACATTATTATTAATAAGTGCTAGGTTTGTATATGGAATTTGATAAAGATTACCAGTGTAATTTCGCAGGTTTCTAGTGACACGTTCAAGAAAACTGTTTAACTGAGAACTAAGCTGACATTTGGCTTGCCAAGCCTTTGAACTAGCAAGTACATTAATTCCACTGCAAACATCCTAAGCCCACAAAGGCTTATGCTATTGTTCCTGAATTATCCACAAGCTTTGAATTAGCACACGAGAGACCCCCCAGAGGGTCACAGATCATTGATTCTGCCTAGACTAGTCTCGAGCATGCTGATCAATAGGAGACATAATTGGAAGGTCTCAAATAATTTGAAATTTCAAAGGACTGCTGCAACCTCTACAACACACGACTGGTCTAGAAGCATGTAAAAATATCAGAGTCAGAAGGGAGTTTAAAACAATGCCCTAGCTTCAGTTTTTTAAAGACTTTTCCCATTTGGAAACATTTTTCTTCTTCATTGGTGGAAGGCAATTTCCTCTCTAGTTTTCTCAACAAAATTACTTCAGGATACGAATATTCAAGATTTGAAAATTCTTTTCTAATTTACATTGGAATAGCTCTGTGGATTTCTGTGATAGAAAACAGAAATAGCCAATATGCTTTAAGGATTTTTTTTTTTTTTTTAATGAAACTGGCAAACTTCAAAGTGAAATCAAATCCATACCAATGAGATTACATATTTCATATCAGGTTCACAGTGCATCCTGGTCTTACTGAACAATTAGAGTTCTAAGAGAAATAAATTTCCCTGTCCCTGCTCTCCTGACATTAGAAGTTTACCTAAGCTTGGAGCTCAGATGACATATGGGACACGCTGGTGGTGCCAAAGAAAGCACAGGACCTGAATACCCCATCATCATATGCCAGTACAAAAGTGCAAGAACAGTAACACCACCGTGGTTTCGATGGGGAGAAAATGAGCTGCTGATGAGGCGTTACCTAATTTTCCAGGACAAACTTTAAGGGCTCCACCAACAGACTAGAAAGAGATACCATTTAATCTTGTTACATCTCCACACTATTTCAACTTAAGGTAATAAAAAGGCAAGAGGTTTGACTGTTCCTTTTTTTGTACTTTTTACTGCCTGTAGTTTTGATGGGAATGGCACCTCCTGCCAGTCCCACTTCTAAAATGCTGCTCTTCAGCACATTTTTATTGTTGTTAAAGCCTCGATTCTTCCCCAAGCAGGTCCAACTGCTGTTCATCATCTCCTCGAATGCAGATCTTTATGTGAAGTAGGGATTAACTGCCAACGCTTTAAGATGGCTCATTTCTTCTTGAAGCAGGCTGACAAGAGAAAGGAAAAACTTCCAGCAGAGTGCTAGGCAGAGGTCAGATCAGCCACGGGATAACAAGACTCTAGTGCAGATCTTATGATTTGTCACACAGAGGAATGAATATTTCATTCTGCCTGGGGGTGCCATCAGGAGCCCGAGTGCTAAAAACTACACAAAATACTTCTGTCCTAAAACTTCCTGCCCAGGATGATGATCTCTTTCAACTGGAAATCCAGGCTGGCAGAAAAAAGGCATGTGGTTACACCTGCAGGCAGCCACGCCAGGCAGTGCCAGGTGAGCTCCCTGCCCAGGCTCCGCGTGTGATTATCACCTGGAGGAAAAACACTTTGCTTCCTGCACTGGGAGGCACAGGGTCTGCAGCGATCTCTGTTTGTTCCCTTCTTTAATTTATACCTGAACGAGCCATGGGAAGGCTCTACTGCAGTTGCAAGCCCCGTGCAGAATGTGCAGCCGGACTCCATCCAAAATACCCTTCCTGGCTCCCATCAAAAGTGACCACAAAGCTCAGATTCGTGCTTTGCAATAAGAATGCGCTTACAGAAGAATCAAGAAAGGATATTCAGCCCTACGGACAAGTAGGGGCACAGGACTGAAATGCTGTGCACCACAGAGCAGTGGCTCAAGGCCCTCGATAAATAAAGCTTTCTGCAGGAGTCAGTGGAGGGCAAACTGTGCTCGCAGCTACAAGACAGACAAAGGCCGTGTCCTGACTTCACATCCACCATGGGCTTGGGACTTTCTTCTGTCACTCATATGGGAAAATGAATTGCACCCACAATAAAAATAATATAACAATGTAATTCTGGAGAGTATTAATCTACTTTACAGTAAATATACATCTTTTTTTTTATAAAATACATGAGAGATTAGACCAGTTAAAATTATATTTCACCCTGTTCTAGCAATAGGACTCCAATGGATAAGCAGCCCCAAAACAGACAAGCACTTCCAACACCTTCAGAAAGACGAAAAACAATTAACAATCCATCTTCTGGAAAGTTCTTAAATACTATGCTCAACTGCGTTTGCTGTTGAACTATCCCCTCTGGAAGTGGCATTTCAAAGAAGGGAGAGGATACCTAAAATGAACAGCTTAAAACACAAATCTTGAAACTCAGCATTTCTCCGAGTTTAACCATCCTAAATCCATCCTCAAATATGAATCAGTCAATAATGCAAAGCAAGTCAGCCATGTAACAGGAAGGAAAAAAGAACTGGAAACAAGGCCCAGAAAAGGCAAAGGAAATAACACATTTTAATATGAGTGTGATGAATTTTAAAATATCGAAAGATAAGAGGTGAAAGAATCGTAACCCAGTTGTAATTAATGGTCTTTGAAATATAAACATGTAATTTCTACACATTTCCTAACAAACATTTTATTTAGGCATTGATGGCATTTTATAGCTTCTCTCTCTGACAGTTTCTAATGCCAAGTATTTCACTACTACAGCTGGCCAGAAATCAGCTTTGAGTTTTCTCTTTAAAAGTAAAGCTGTGCCAGTAGCCAAGTACTTAAAAATGTGAAATGATAAAATTTAACAATGGGGAAAAGATTTGTTCCAACTTAACAAAAAAGTTCAGAACTTGAAGTTTGTCAGAACCGGTGGTTCTTTACTATTTAAAAGGAAAAAGCTGTAGATGTGAAGAGGTTTATCAGGAGTTTAATAAATTGCCAAGATGCTGAGGGCAGAAGGCCAAAAAGAACAAAGAAACAACTACACAATCACCATTTGCAGGACAGGTCTAAGTTGTGGAAAATCCCCTCCATCCTCTCCTAAAATACTTTCTTCTAGCCAGTGTCTTTTTTCAACTACCCTCTTATGGTACAACTTCAGATTTATTGTTCGTATTTTGCTTATGGTTCAGACACACAGACATGTTTTGTTTGGGCCACCTCACTCTATAAAAGCACACAGTGCACCCACCACCACCCTCCAGGACAATTCCATTTATGCCAGCGACTCAAAGAACAAACTTCATTCCGGCCTTAGCAGAACCAGGGCTTTTGGCTCGGGGGCACAGCAGAACAAGAGACAACAACAGACACAGAGGAGCTTCCAGCCAGCTTTGCTCTCCCCGTCACAATTCAGGAAGCAAATGTAAATTTGGGAGCAATGATGAAGCTGAAGATTGAAGTGGAAGTCCTTGGGAAGGATCTGACCTTCCTGAGGTCACCTCAAGGCGTAAGGAATGTCACCTGAGAGGACAGTTCAACCTGCTTTTATTGGTGACCCTCGCCCTCCCTCAGGGATGTGGAGCCACAGTTTCCCATTAAACCTTCATATGAACACTTCCAGATCCAAAAATTTAATTAATTCCCCCATCATAACAGCTCCATTTTTAGCTCTAATTGATACATTTCTTTCACCATTTTCAGTTTGTGTCAGTGATATATTCAATTCCTTTCATGGACTTACTACTAACATTCTAGAGAACCAATTAAGTCAGACAAACAAAAACTTAATTCTTTCACTTTAAATGTGCTGTGAAATATTTTAATCTCCTGGAAACATTCTAGGCTAAGTTTAGTTTTACATAAATTAACCTTTTCTTTTTTCCCCTGAACACAGCAAGAATTTTAGTTTCCTTTTTTTTTTTTTTTTAGTCTTTTTATGTATCAAAGAGCACATTTACAAAGGATTTTTAAAATTCTTATAAGAATAATTTAAAAATTGTATTAATTTGCCCTCATCCGCTCGGAACACGGGGTGAATGGCTAAAAAAAGAAGGCAGGGGCAGCGGGAGAGATTTAGAAATACAAAAACATACTCATAACACGACCATGTAAAAATATTATGACAAATTTATGAGGGGAAAAAGAAAAAAAAAGTTGTGACTGAACATTGAGTCCTTTTAAAGAGAAGACCAAGCATTTCAGTCCACAGCTGTAGTGGTTGGGCAAGCAAAAGCCCAGGTGACTATTGCAGCCACAGCTATATGACAGTATCCAAAATGTGGCACCTTAAACCCACCAGCTCGGTGTCTCAGGCCTCCTCCAGCAGCAGCTGCAGTCCCGACCTGTGCCTCTCAACAGTGTAACTACTGATACAAAATAATCTCTTCTCCACCAAGGTCAATAGGTGGGACCACGATACAGAAATCCAAGGTGATGTGAGGACGAAGAAGAGGGGTGACCTGGGCTGCAGTTCTCAAACACAGTCTAGGCACTTAAACTGGGGGGAAAATGTAACCTGGATAGCGATTGTCCATGAAATTAAAGTTCTAATAAGTGAAACAAGCATCTACAGGAGGAGGGTAAGGAAAAAAAAAAAAAAAATCCAAAAATTGAAGCTGATACTCCCATAAAACACAACATCTCTGTTAGCCGCCACCACCTCCTTCTCCACTTCTAAAAATCTTTGATAAAACATAAAAAGGAATAAGCAGCATTTGGATTCTGCTATCTATTTCTAAAAATACACTGCCTTTTGGGCAGTTTGAAAGTCTGACAAAACACCCTCAAAACCATCTTATATTCTGAGTAGGCAGAGGGGTGAGGTCAACCAGGATCAAGATTAGAAAAGCAAGATTCTGAGAAAAATGTCAGAACAGACATACTGGAGCTTGTATGGGTATAAAAATACAAAAGATCTTCAAGGATTCGCTCTGTAAAAACCTTGTGAGTGCAAGTGCTCCTGGAAGTGCCTATTACCAGAAGATATCCCATTCTAATGGACATTCAGGAAACCTTTCATTCTTAATGGAAAACACTGCCTTTGGGGGACATGCTTTTACAACAACACTATTTCTTCAGAAATAAAACTCACCTCATTCTTACATTAACAAAGCAATTTTACTTGTGTCTGGTTTTCTTCGGAGGAAAAAGAATACAAAGCTGCTAAAATATCCCAGTCACACCAACATCATGGTGCAATAAGTGCTAATTAGACGTATCCCAAGCCATGCAACATTCCACCTCTACCCAACACGAACGGGGTCACACTGTACTAACTACCACAATTAAGTATTCACAGAGGTTTTACATTTGCTTAAGTTTTATGCAGCCCCAAATGAAGTTTTAAGAAAATAATTTATAATTTTATGTTGCTTCTGGCTCTTGCATCCGATACTACAAAAGTGAGCATTAAGGGGAAGCAGGATACAGTTCAGAGACATTAATTCAGGTGACAGAATCAATAGACAATATTTACTGGTCAGCAGAGTATCAGGCTTAGCTTTACGACCAAAATCAAAATTATCGACAACAGCAATTCAAATAACTTCACCCCTCCCAGTGTTACTGGAACTTGCTGTCCTTTGGCATTAATTCCTTTAATGGGAGCTTTGAGAATTCTCAGATCCAGACAGCTTATTTAGCTGTTTAACTTTAGGCACCTCTCCTTGCTGTGATGCAAGATCCGAGACAGATTTGTGCACGTTTGCCCCAGTTCACTGAACCTCCTCAGAGCAGCAAGCAGGACACTTCGCAAGCTTCACCACAGATATTGTTATTTAATTATGATGTCTAGCTGAGCACACTCTGCCCCACACAAGACTTTATAGCTCTTGGTTTCAGAACACACAGTCCTGGTGTGGTTTTACCACCAATAAGCCCTCGATTCTCTCAGCCATCACAGTCACTTAAAGTTACCGAGGCACGCGATTTCAGCAAATCCATCACCAATACAAAAGTCACCTTTCATTTTCCAGTGTTCCTTAGTACATCTGCTGTTTCACCTCTGCGCCAGAAATAGGATGACCACTGCTTCTGCTTTTTTCCTTCCCTTTTTAGCCTTCTCAGCACTCACCCAGTCACATACTCTCCTGGTCAGGAGGTATCCCTTCATGTATTCCAGGTATCATTCAGAATCATCCTACATTCAAACGCAAACACAGTGGCACAAACCAGAAGGTTAAGTCTCTACAATATTTCCTGAAAGGGATAAGCTTTATTCCAATAGAATAAGGTTTATTTCTCAATAGAAGCTTTATTGCACTAGTCTGTGTGGTGCCCCTCCACAAAAAACCAAAGACAGTATTTAAGCTGAATCCAAAATACATTTTTCTTGTACCCAGAAACAGGTTTTCTAAAATATTGCTTATTTTCAGTTAGAACAGCATTTTCTTACTGTGTCTGTGAAATAGTTTGCAGATATGGAAATCCACTCACAGCAACTACAGGTGGGTTTCAAACAAAACTCTACCATCAACCCCATGGTCTCTATCCAGAGGGATTAACTAAGCAGCAGAATGATAAAATCGTCCCATCACCACACCATCTCAAACCCAGGCTGCTGCAGGAGGCACAACTCAGAGGGAACACAACTTGTTCAGACTTAGTCACCAAGATTTGTCAGTTATAGTGCTTTTCTCATATTAACTCAGAATATTACTTTTTTTAATCCACATGCAAATTCATGATTTTTTTTTTTGTCTGGATAATGCAAAGTATTCAAGGAACTGTGTTCCCTTGGTTTTATTAACAGGGTAATTTATACTCCAGCTCAATACCTCAGCAGCTTACTGTGGATAAGCTGATATTAAGCAAATTAATTGTCCAACTTCTTAATTTACAACAAACGGAAGGTAAATTGTCTCGCCAAGAAAATACAATGTCCTTGCTGTGAAGGTTGACACAAGTCTTGAAACGGGAATATTTATCTCGAAGAATTCATCTCATTCTTCAGATATTCTACACTATCTTTCCCTCACAGCACACCCCTCTTCCAAGCATTTTCAGGTGACAATGTCCTGCCCACACTTCTCACCATTATCAAGTCAGAGGTAAGTGTATACATGTAAATATACACATATATAGCTTTTGCCAAGTAGTTTTTTGTCTATTTCCATCTGCTTCAAGCTGTAAATGAATGCTAACTACAGACTTCACAAGATATTATTCCCATTAACATCCTACTTAATGTATCAAGACATCCCTGGTTCATTAGCTTCATTGTTATCTGTGTTCAAAATGTTCACAAAACACAACACTTCCTACAGGAAGAGACGGAATATAACCTGAATTTTATATCCTTTGCTATTTAACAACATAACTTTAAATATCATTTGGACCAACAAAAGCTGTTTTGTGCTATGTAAGAACTATTTCCTCCTGCAAAAGGGAGCCCAGCTCTGCCTAAAATCTGCCAGACTACTCCCTGCAGAGGGTACCCCCTAAAACAAAGCAACTAAAAATTGTTCTTAATTTTTTTAATAAGAAATACCTATTCCTCTGCCTCCAGAGATCCATATCCTCACTGCCAGCTTGCCTTTCCTTAGGCAATTCAAACCAGCAGTTTGGGGTTGGGGCAAATTCCACTGCTGCTGCTGAGGTTTATATTTCTACACAGAGGTGCACAGGGATAGGGTGAAAAATAAAGTGGGATATAGCTGTTCTTCCCAGGAGGACACGTGGCTCAGACTGGGAATGTTGGGTTGTGGGCTTTAGTCCCAGTCCTGTGTCTGTGCCTATATTGGCCAATAATCAGACAAACGCAGGAAGAACAACTTCGATTTACAAAAAGTGAAACAAAGTACCATGAGTGTTACTTGGAACAAAATTACAAATAATAAGAGTTACCTGTAGCAGAGTAACAAAGTCTAAGTGCCAAACACTCCTCTCCAGCTCGGCCTTCAGAGCTCTCGAAAGAAGCTTTGGATGCTCAGCCAGCCTAGAAAACAACCTGGTTTAAAGCAGGTCACACATTTCTGCTGGGGGAAGTAACAGAACCTGAATTCCTGATCTCAAGTTTTAGCCAGGAAAAGAGAGTTAGTCTTCAGGTCACAGTGCCACAGTTGCTGCTACTTCTGCTCATGATTTGCAAGCATCTCCTTATTGTTAAATTAACACTACTTGCAGTGTGCCAAATGTGCACACATGGCACTGTGGAACCTCCAGCAGCTCTGAACAGTCTGCACAATTATGAGATGAAGTGCTGATTATGTTTTACTGCAGTTGTTCTTTCTAGCAAATGCCTCAGAAACTGCAGTGGCGCAACTGCAATATGTTGGTGATCAAGTCTTTCACACCACCCTGACACTTTAAAAGTTACACACATTTTTATTTATTCTGTAAGGAAAAATATGAGCAATATAATTATTTAGCCTCCTTTTGTCACTTCAATATCAAATCAACTTTATACCCCAAAAAGAAAACTTGCCTTTTTCTGTTTTCTCACTCTTCAAACTCTGTCAGCCCAGACTGAAGCAGGTGATGGCAGTTGCCAAAAGTGTTCTCTCTTTCAAAATTTTCAATCCAACTCAGACAAGAAAACTTTTATGCTGGTTTCCACTAAACAGTGTTACAAATTTGATCTCGTCAGATTTCAAGGTAAATGGAAAGGTGCTACTAATGAGACATTTTATACCCAAGCCAGTTTTGAAAATAAAATACAATTGCAACTGGCATTATTTTTGTTCATAAGATCGTACAGTCATAGAATAAATTAGGTCATAAAGAACCCTCAAGACCACCCGCTGCAACCACCAAACTAAGGCCAAATCTGAAGGTAAATACACTTGCTCAGGGCCTTATACACCCTGTTTTGAATATCTCCCAGGACGGAGACTACACATCCTCTCTTCTCCCTCTTTGTGTCTCTTGTGCATCGCTTAGGCTTTCCTTTCCAATTTTATATTTGCTTTAGACAGACACAACAAATACATTTTTATACACTTATTTGGCCCAGAACCACAGAATTAAAACTCAGTAGATGTATGAAACCACTTCAAAACATTATTTTCAAAAGCAGTTTATATTCAACTTCAGAAACTGCTGAGTCAATGTACTGAGATGACTGGAAAGGAGGTATAGGCACAATTCTGCCCCCAACTTCACTATGCCTCAGTCATCTTCCAGCCATGAAAACACTGGGTTGCAATTGCAGAAGGACAAGATTGAATTTCTCTCTAGAAGGCTCTGGATCTTGTCACCTCTCGGTTCCATGAAGTGAAAAATTTCTTCCCAGTAATGGATGCGTGGAAGGAAGTTATCTGCAGGGTTACGAATGAAGTAGGCAGCAGGGTTATTCTCTTAGATCTGAAGGGATTTAAAACCCTAAACCAGAATTTAAAAGCCCACTAAATATCCAGACACATTCTTGTATTTTTATGTTATTCATTCTGGAAAATTGAGAACAGAATCTTGAAAATTAAAAAAGCACCTACTGTGATTAAGATAAGCCTGTATCAGGTAGCAATCCTCCCTTATTTCTACTGCATCCCAGAACTTAATCTCATGGCACCTGACAGTTCAATTGCATTAACATTTGTTTAAAATAAAATATCTAAGAAACAGTTTTTTACAGATGACATTGCAGCTTGAGATGCAGAAGTTGCACCTTTTTCTGAAGGATGCTGAAGTAAAAAAATTCCAAGCAAATAACAAGAGATTTACATTGCTTTCCACTTCCTTCTTTCCCTTCTCAAAGGTTTTCCAGGCATGCAGCCCCCCTCCTTGACTTCACAGCCAATTCTAATTATCAGATCTATGAGGAAATCTGGTTTGTCCTCTCTGCCCCATTACAAACACCTCATATCCCTGAGGGTATGATACAGGAGATACATCCTTTATGGCAAACCTCCGAGTCACCACCTGACTCCACCATGTCCCTCAACACCATCTTATTCAGAGCTCTGTTTTTCCCAGTGTCCTGCCCCTTCTTGCTGCCAGCTGATGTCACCAAACCTGAATCATGTGGATGAGGTCATTCTAGGCTGCTCCACATCTTGAATTTACAATTTCACTCGGGTCCTTTCACTGACTTGGAGGTGAAGGACAAGATAATTGGATCAGGTTCGGTCAGACTGAGGGAGGTTGGAACTGAGTTCTGATTTAATTTTATGCCTATTAGTATGTCAACAAATACTAAAATGAGATGCCAACTCAAATGCTTATTTTTAAAGAACAAATGGAAAACCAACTAAAATCTTTAAGATTTTTGATTCTCAGCTGAACATTGCCCTTTTTTACTTTTCAAAATAACCTAGATAAGCTCACACAAAACTAAAAATTTATATGCATCATTTTACATATTGATTGATCACAGCTAAAGTCTTATATTCAACCATAAACAACACAAACTTTTTTTCTAACCTCTTCTCCCCATGTAAAATTCCAGGATCTGCATCACAATTCCACCTCAATGAAATTTCTAGTAATTATATGCAAAGCCAGCAGGCTCCTTCATTACACCTCTGTTTGCAATAAATCCTAACAGATTTGATAAGTATTTCTCAGTAAAACAGTAACAGCACCTAAAACTAATTTCTAAAACCATCATTCCATTCAAATATATGAAACACAATTACTTGAATTCTTCACATGCACCATTTTAGATTTAAAAAGGCAATAGTCATTTCTTTCTGCCTTGTCACCACCTAAAGCAGGATGAATGTTTTCAGACAGATGTTAATAGAGAGTTACATTAGAAAGGTTATTTTCTTTTTCCACATTTTTAAATTTTTAAAAGTCCAAGTAATAGAAAAAAAAAAAAGTCCAAGCTTTAAAAATACTTAAATCCTCTTTCAATTGAATATTTATGTGTAGACTGGTATGATAATATATCACTAGAATTTATCTCAGCTGATGCAATTTCTAGTTTGAAAAAACCTTGAAAGATAAGTGAATCACCTTCATTATGCAGTTGTACTGGGCTTTTATACATTTGGAGCTCATTTATTGCAAAGAACGACGTTCTTCAAAGTCAGTACTCCACAAGTCACCATTTCTATACATTATATACTCCCTCATGTCAGGAACAACCATCCATGACATATTTATCTGAATTACTCGGAGTAAGAAATGAGAAGAATTTCCATTACACCTGCTCAGAAATACTTTTCCAGGCCATATGCTCTCAAAATAGCCTCTTCTGTGTCAAGACAAGCACAGCACGATGACTCAATAGAAAGGTGAATCAAAGTCTACTTAAAATTTGGTGTGCAAATGTCCTCAGATCATCAGGATCTCATTATGTTTGGATGCCTTAATTTATGTAAGTTTTGTATTTAGGGCAACAGTGGCCAGAAGAGTCTCTTTTGACACAAGTTGTTTGAAATCTAGAAAGTCTAATATTTAAGAGAAATTTAAGAAAACTGATAGCAATGCTTTCCTTTATGTAATTTCATACACAGTTTTTCATATTCCTGTTCATACATCCACGAGAAACAAGTCTCATCATTCATGACCCCCAAATCCCAAAGACTGAGATTGGCTTGGCTAAGGAAATACAATACAGAACATTTTCTTCAAACATTTCATTTGGGCAGCACATGAAGACAGACAAAAAAAAAAAAAAAGAAAACAAACAAAAAACTAGTAACAATTAACAAACACACACAACTTCAGCAAAAGGCTTTATGAAGATGTTGATGACCAGGGTTTGTTACAACATCATTCCTCAGGCCTTTGAAAACCAACAAAATTTAAATTAACACAATAGCTTCAAGTGAGAAGGGTGATGTCTAATGTAGATAATTTGCCCTTTTATTTAAATGGCTGATGAAATCACTCAGTGCTGGAAGCAGGCAGATAAGATCTGCAGCACTGATTCAAACTTCCTAAAAATTCAAATACCAGGCACTCATTGGATTATTTGTTGGAGGCCTTTTCATCATTACAGCAGGGATGTTTCCTTGGCAAAAGCCAAGGTTTAGAAGAACAAGTCATATTCACCTGTCAGCCCTGTTAGAAATGCTGGATTAAAACTTACAGGGTTGGTTTATTTACCTCCAAACTTTCATTTTAAAAGACAAACCAGAGAACACTGATTACCACTTATTAAAATCCATTTCATCTATGTAATAAATGCAGTTTATTTGCCCTTGAAAACAGCAAGTTATCTGAGGGGGTTTTGCAGTCAAGATGATAAATACACACATAGACAGTGGCAATATTTGCAGCATTATCTTTGCAACTGCTGAGCACAAGGAGAGCAGAAGTTGGAGGTAGCACAGACTCTTACAGCCAACATGAAACCCGAGGATTCCTGAAATACAGGGAACAGAGAAGTATTTCCATGACTATCTGCACCTCTCTATCCCACAGAGACCCGAGCGATCCCACACCGGGGTTTGGGCTGGTATATTAGCACGTTATCCTCCTGAGTCTGGCAGGGATGGAGTTAATTGCCATCCTTGCTGGAGGGCCTTGGTGCCGTGGATTTGGATTTGTGGCTAAAACACCCTGACAAAACAGCCTATTGCTGAGCAGGACGTGCAAATCATCAAGGCTTTCCCTTTTTGCCCTCTCTGCCCCCACAGCAAGCAGTAAAAAACGTCCCAGAACTCCTCCAAAGACAGACATTTATAGTTGGGATTTGGTTAAGCTGGCAGTGCAGTATAATTAAGCATCTGCAGGTTTTCCTGTAAAAACAAGAGGAAGCCTCATCCCTGATAGGACTATTTTAGACAACACTCACAGGTGTGGAGAGACCTTGCTGGTCACAGATTAGCTAAATTCCCACAGGAAATGACTGTGTGGATGTGCAGGGTGTGCTGTGGCATATGCACAGGACCTGAGCCGTGTCAGACAATAAACACAGGTCTGAGGCTCTGTGATGTCCCACTGACCCGACTATCCTGCTTACAGAACTGCCTAATTAAGCTCTATTTGGTGCATCTACACCTTGCACAAGACAAACATCCCTGTGCTCCTATTAAACCCGCTGCTTCCCACCTTAGCAGGTTGGGATGGCCAGACTGAGTTCCACATCCACACCCACACACAGACTGCTGCTGGTGTCTTGGAAAAGGGAGCGTTTCTGAAGATGAGCAGTTTCTAGGTGGTTGCCTGTTACAGAATGATGACACAGTTACCACAGCAGTGGCAAAAGGCATGAAAGCAAAGACAGGAGTTGCAAGGCCATTCTCAACACTGGTCCAGTCACTTTTCTAGAAAGGTTTAAAAGAAAAAGAGGGAATGAAGTCCGGGAAGACAGCTTGTTGTTGTACAACCTTGTGCTTTCTTAAAGACAGGGACAGGAAGAAAGATTTTCTCCCCAACAATGCACAAGTTCAGCATCACATGTATTTTCTTGCCCTTTATCTGTGGTACAAGTGAAGTCCTTGTTCCCAGTAGCCTTAGGAGCAAAAGAAAATGGAAATTAGTAGCTCCACTGAACTGTCTCACTCCTCCCCTCCGCCAAACAACCAGTAATTCACTCCTTAACACAGGTGCTGTTCTCTGTCTTAGGAAAGCCAAGAGCCAAAACCTCTCTCCAAATCAAAGATCCAAACTGGTCTTGACAACAACAGAAGTAATTTTCAGGTTCACGTTGTCTTATACACAAAGTTGTATCTTTATATTACACTGACTTCCACAAATATTTGGTATTTTATACTACAGCAGGATGACCTCTGCTACCACTGATCTTTTGCATTAACTTTCCCGCTGTAATAAAACTACTAGGTGGAATTTGTAACAAGTAAATTTGCACTTATAGTCGAAAAACCCCTCTTCATTTTGATATAGAATTTCTTCCCCAGATAGAATATTCTACAAATATGCATTACTGAAGAGATTGCTATTTGAAAATTCCAAAAGACAGAGCACAGGTTACAGTAACTGTTGAATATTTTTTGTAATGACTTAGGACATTCTTAGGCATAGAACTTAAGGTCAAAATGAGATGTATAAGCTCCAATGGTTCATTTTCATAACTCTCCATCCTAAAGGAATTAATTAAATTTTAGTTTTAGGCAGTTCAGTGCAANTTCTCCATCCTAAAGGAATTAAATTTTGTTGCACTGAACTGCCTAAAACTAATATTTAATTATTTCAAATCCACTAATTTTGCCTGTCTGTGTGTGCTGTTGGGGAGGCCACTGCCTGTCCCTGTGCTTGGTTCCCAGTTCCTTTTCCCACGGGGAGCTGCTCCCCTTTCCTGCTGCTGGACACAGAGCAACCAGGGAGCACACTCTTCTGTCTCTGGAGATTCCACCTATGGACACCAGAGTCACAGCACAGTAAAGCATGATATAACTTCCAAAAATACCTGGCCCTGGAGCTAGGGCAGTTCCTCGGAGGCTTTGGAGGCTCTGATACCACTGAAGCTTAAGACCAATTCAGTAAAAGACATTACCTATTTAATTTGTGCATGTACAACTTGACGAGGCCATTAAACCAGGAGGATTGTTTTAACTCATTTTGCAGCAGCTCAGAAAGCATTTAACTTCTGAACCCCAGAATTTTTATTTTTTTTTTTGCTTTAAAGAAGAAAAAAAAAATCTTTCAGACTAAACCAAAAGTTATTGCATTATAACCAATATATCACAGTTATAAGAACATAAGTTTCCTCCCCTTCGCCTTGGAGTTGGAGGTCAGTCATTGATATCAACCCATTCCTGAACTTATTTCTAGGAGTACTTATGCAGCTGTGATTTATTTACATACCTTACAAAGTGAAGAAGGAAAAGGTTCACCTTAGATGGCCAGAATATGATTAGGTTTGTTTACTTTCCACATTTCACTGACTAATTGCTTGAAGGAGAAGACAAGAAACAGAGGAAAGGAATAAAAACTTTAATGCAGAATCCTTTCTACATTGAAGAGATACCTTTGAGGTGTCAAAAGAAAATGCAAGGAAGTCAAGGACAGACTCAAGACATTAATGAGGGAGAATGAATGGAACTTTAACACACCGTAAAACAATTTTTAAGTATCTGCAGGAATCTGGATCCTATTATTTTGTCTACTGATAGTATTACTCCCTGGTCTGGACCATCACTGCAGCAGAAACTATACCTACGAACAGTGAATATGAAGATATAAAAAGACCTTGGCTCAAAAATATCAAGGCACTGAAGAAAGAGCTACTATGAAGCCAGGGAAAGGGGAAAACCAAACCAAAATAAATAGGAAAAACAAGGTGAGTTTGATGTCCAGATTTTTAATTCCAGGATAAATCAGTACATCTCGACCAACCACCACCCTCATCTAACAACACATAGCTATTACCACCTAGCTGGTTATTTTTAGTGGATCCTAAAGAAAACATTTCACTATTCCTTCTTGGTTTTCTGAGTGTTTTCTTGCAAGACAAACTTCAGGACTGTGTTTACGCAAATTCAAAGTGTAACACTGATTTTCGGGTTAGACCAATACTCATGGTGGTACCTAAAAATATCCCCCAGATTCCCAGTGCACAGTAAAGCTAAAAGAGCAATAAAACAAGAATACATGCTGCCTCCTATAGTGCCAAGTCAGGTTACTTTTAGAAGGCATTCCAGTTAAACAAGATAAATGATTGAAGAATGCAGTTTGATCATGGTAATTATATGGGAGGTATATTTTGTATTTGAGAATTAGTTTGCAACTGCAATGATAATTAGACCCTTCATTATCCTTGTACAGATTACTTTCAAGAAGGCAAGGTCTTCCAAACACGTTCTGACCGAGGCTGTGCTTGTTAATAAGTTGTTGAAGATAAAAAACTGTAACACAGGAGAACTACCAAATAAATTTTCCTCCAAATGTCCAATTAAAAAAGAAATGTAAATATGAGTAATGTGGTCATTAAAACAGGTGAAAACACTATGCAGTTATCTCTGAACTGTGCAAGCTGAACACAGGGATCTCTCACCTGTGAGCCTGGACGTGAATGGCAACACCATCATTTATGGACCTCTGCAGCCCAAACAGAAGATTTGTGGCCCGTTCCATTAAGTAAAAGCATCTCATTTTCATTCATCTCTTTTCAAATGATCTGTCACCTCAAGACAAATCTGTTATTTCCAAAGCAGCTGACAGATACACTGAGACTTCAACCAGAGAAAGGGGCAGGTGTGAAAATCGCAAGTGCATTTTTATTTTCAGAGAAATAAACATCCCTTTTTCAATTCCTCTTAGAGATTTAAAAAACACACGGTCTACAAATGACAGCAATAAGTCAGGAGTCTCTTGAATTAACAGCAGTTTTCTTTTTTTAGTTATTAAAATTTTGATTTGTGTGTGTGGAAAATAATATTCTTAATTCACATGTCATTTATTTGTCTGAGTAGCTGTTGTTCCACAAGAAAGCTTCTCCCTTACAGAGGGAATGCCAGTGTTGTTTTTACACTCACATGGAATTTGTTACAAATACTAGAGTTCTTTAAACAGTGCCTTCAAAATAATTTTGATTAAAATTCTCCTGAGACCAGAACAGGATTACAGACTCCTTCACAACTCATGTATCTGTCATTTGAACAGATCTACGCTGAAATAGGTTCTGACAATACAAATAGACAAAACCACATAATTTGAACAGCATTTCTGGCAAAACATTTATTTAGTGTTTGCCCTGTTCCTTCAGGTGCCTTTTATTGATCAAATGAACTATTTTAAGTGCGACGGCTGAAGCAGGTGGATGAAGGGTGAAGATGTGAAATATGCCACATGAATAAAGTACTGGGTCGGACAGGCAGCACACCAGCCTCAACACCAGCTGTGAAAATACAGATGCTCAACACTGCTGCTAGAAAACCATGAAATTATACGACACATATCCCAGAGACATGGGAGAAGGAGGAGGAGAGAGGAGATACTGAAAGACATTTTCATCCTCTGATAATACAACTAGGAAATCAGTTCAAACCTGGGTTTGTGTGGTGGGGTTTTTTTTCATATGCTATTTAATGCTTCTCTTTGAAAATAGGTTTATATACAGTACAGAATATCATTCTGCCATACTTTCAAGCAAAAGAGTCCTTCTGGGGGAACAGGCACACAAAGACAGAGAGTAGAAAAGCAGACAAGCACGTGTGCCCTTCCCTGGTGAAGGCGGCTGCACATCGCTCACCACAACACAGAGCAGGAGTTTCAAAGCAGAGGAAGGTGACTTCTTGGCAATTATTCACAAGAACTACATCCTATCCAGGGATTTAATTACTTCCCTAAATGTTGCTGGAACCTCCTTCACCTCAGACATTAGTCACAAGTGCAGAAATTCATTTGATATCTTGATACAATAAAGGGCTTGAAGGGAAGGTAGACAGGCTGAGAGATTCAGCCTTGAAAAAGTTCCAAGTGTGTGTATATATTACAGAAGAACAGGGAGCAATTAGACCAAAATATCAATTCCAAGGGTGTTAATAATATTGGATAAGTAGTCTGAACACAACGGTGACAGAACCTAAATCTCCTTTATGCATGTGAGGCCACACACAGCTTTTTGAAGAGAGAAAAGCAGCTGTTGCCAAATCAGAGCAGCCCTTCCAAGCACTCTCCACGCTGCCAGTTCTGGCTCTGCTCCTCAGCTCTAACCCCTCACCACAGGTGAGCTGAGGTATCTTCACACACTCCCAACAAGAATTTTAGAGGAAATATTTCACGCAACATTTTTCTACAGTAAGATTCTAATGACCAAGTTCTTATTGCAGCTTTAGCCAAGAAACCAAAACTACATACAAAATCATCATTTTAAAACGTGCTTCAGCAGCCTGTAATTTGTTTCAGTACCTGTTTGCTTTACTAAACTGTCATCATGGATAGTGACCAGCAAAAGCTGCCCCGTGGGGGAAACACCCATCAAAAGAGGAAGCTGGAATTTTACAGAAAAATCTGAGTAGGACTGGACTTGGCCATTGACTTTGCAGAAGTGTGCCCCGGCAGAGTTGTTCACCAAGCCTTCAAAGCAACATATTTTGTCAAAATATTGCAACATGTGTTACAGCATGTTCAGTAGAGCAGGATGGGGGTATTTGTGGTGAGCAAATAGAAGTAACACATTAAATCAATTAGATTTCAGTTGATGGGGGATGGCACAAAGCCTCATCTTAACCATAGTTTAACAGGCACCTACTTACTAGGAATGGTTGGGAACAAAGGCTTAAGAAATCTTCCAAGTTCTGAGATTCTAGTTAAAGCAAATAATGAAAAATCACAAAAAAAAAAACAAAAAACAAACCTAGGAACTGAAATCTGTTAATCTTTATGCCATCCAGCAGTTCTCTCTGTTGCTGCAGAGCAGCTTGTCCCACTTGTCTCCAGAAGCTAAGACAGAGCCCGCATATTTCTCCTGCACACACCAAGGAAAGCTTTTGAAATGCTCACCACATACTACCAAGGACCACCCGACCATACATACATCAAATCCTCATATTTATCATCTCATATCCTTTAACAAAATCCAATTTCCTTGAGAATTAGCTTATTTGAGTTAAATGAGCTGTTGATGGTTTGTTAAATCCAACAATAATTTTAAGTGCGTGAGAGAACAAAAACCAGACATAAGTCTAAAAATGAAACAGTTATAGGCAGTTAGATTAGAGATGTAGCATTTTTGTTCCTCTAACAAAGAGAGACTGCAGGTAATGAAACCAAGCAGATGTTTTCATTAGCTGATATTCTAATTTGATTTGTATTTTATATATCTCTATATATATATTATTCTTGTTAAATATGTCAAGTATTTAAGCTGTTTTACCAGGAACTATTGACTGTTACTTTTGGTGCAATTGCTGTGATGTTTCTGTACCACAGCAGAGGTGAAAACAGTATTTGATATCTGCCACAAGGAGCTCACCAAGGAGGGAGGAGGCAATGGATTTGCTCAGTGTTGAGCATCTGATGGGCTTCTGTGAACTAACGGGACTAATTGCTTAGTAAGAGTTTGGACAACAACACCTTTGAAGTTCATGGTTTGTCCTGATGAGGAAAAGGAGAAGATGAGTTCCGTGAGCAGGAGCTGAGCAAATTCCTCTAGTGTTTGAGCCAAAGCTCAGCACAATTAGCAACACTTCTTCCAATTCACTTCAATGGATTACGGATCAAATCTACTCTGTAATCACTCACAAGGCTGACTTTCTTTGAAGGATTAATCGGACCCCTAAATTATTTTGGTTTGCCAAGAGCTTCACAAATCCAGGCGTGCTACGTTCCATAGTATTGGAGCTGGCAGATGAACATTTGCAAAAAGGTGCTCAAAAAAAAAAAAAAAAATCTGTGTAGCAGGTTGGTTTTTTCAGCTGTATTTCACAGAGCTCTCAGAAGTGGTTCTGCAAAGCACCAGCAGCACCACAGATGATTAGAATGTCAGCTGAGAGCCACAGTACTGGCTACTTATGAGCGAGAAAAAAGCTAAATAATGTCAGCAATACTATTTTTTATAATTTGGATTTCAATTATTTATTTACATCACTACATTCCACCTCTACTTGAACATTCCCTTAGTTTCCAAGTCAGATTTAAAGCAATGCATCTTTATTACCAACTTTCATCCACATGCAGAAAAAATTGGCTGTCTCATGTCAGTGGAATAGTAATGACATTTCCTTTGCTTTACAGGAAAGGATACGTCCTTTACACAGGACACAGGCTCCAACCACCACAACAATTCAATCCCAGCAAGATCAAATCTCAAGTGCTCTTCAGCTCTTCTGTCCTCTCTGTGCCTACTTATCAAAACCCAGCCAGGAAGGCTTGTTATAAAACAAAAGGTTGAGAGGGCTGTTGGGGATTAGGCCTTCTGTTATACCTGTTACCTACAGGAGAAGCAACAAGTAAGATGAGGATTTGCATGGCAGTTTTGTTCTTAATGTAGTTTTGCAGATGGCCTTGGTTTGTTCCTAACCAAAAAGAGGGCTCTGAGAAATGAAATGATAGAACTGAATATGCTGTGTCAACAGACAAATTTAACTCAATTTGATAAATGCACACTGAAGGAGAAATACTACAGGCTTTGTTATTTGTATGAAGAACTTAACAAGAGCCTGCTGTTATATCCTTAAAAAGATACATGTTATTATGAATCAGAACGGACTGAATGCATTAAGAAAGTCTTTTTAAATATATTTTAGTGGTAAAAAAGAATGCAGAAATAGTTAACCTAACTGCAAGAGTGGACGAATTTGAAAAAAAACCTGAACAGGTGCCTGGAAACATTCATATGAAGATGGTGTGATAAGACAAGGTCAGCATAACATGGAGCATAGGATCTCCTTCACCTAATTCCTGTCTGATTTGAGTATGCCCCTGCATCAGATGAGTGGAATGCAGGACTCAGTGTTCATCATTTCCACTTTCTTGTATTTATCTTGCGCTCCTGTCTGAATTTTGCTGGCTGTTGTGGGGTTTTTGCACAAGATTTTATACAGCTACTGCTTCCTAGACTGAAGATTCCCCGTCCTTGGAGGGATCCTTTCATGAATAAAATGGAATAACAACATAAAGAAGAAGCCTACTTAGCTCCACATGCATATTGTGTGGCTAAAATTATGCTTCTCACTGTGCTAATTAGAGATGCAGGTTCCAGAGGGTAATTTTGAGAATATGATGAAGGATTTCATGGAAAAACAGTTATTTTAAATGAGCAAAGTTTCCCTCATGCTTGCATATCTAGTCCAAGTCTAAAGTGTATCACATTTGGGTTCTCTGTGTTGCATTTTCAGTAACAGCTACACTTATGACCATGTCAAGTTCATGCTGTGTCTTATGGTAAATAAGCGCAACTTCAACAGGCACAATCAGCCCGTTCAGATCAGCCCTTTGCACTGTTAGAATGTGGAATACAGGTACAGCCAGTACCACAGGGGTGTTCATACTGCAACTACAGTAAAGTCTGTAACACCAGGGCTCTCCAGTGCTTGCACAACCTACAGACAACCATACTGCTTGTTCAGCTAAACCAAAGGCAGTCAGAAGAATCTGAAGTACCCTTTTTTTTTTTTATTTCGATTTTTTACAAAGTATATACAAGTGCATTTCAGTTTGGTCTGGCTGCTGTGCAGTAGATTTACATCTACCTTCAATGTCCTACCACGTTATAGCACTATTGCTGCAACTACCATAACACCACAGATTCTCTTCCTCCAACTCCAGCTCAAGTTTAAAAATAAGCAGGATACACTCTAAGTTCTCAGCAGATCTGCAAAGCTAGCAGCACCAATTAGGAAACTTCCTCCTTACAAGCAATATCATTCCTCTGTGATTGCAGTATCTCAGCCATTTTCAGATCCTAACAGACCCAATTCAAAATATAAAGTAAATGCAACTCCTTGCATCCAGCTTTGTGCACTGCAGAAAGATCCCCTCGTGGGCATTTAAGTTTTCATTTTGAGAAGTGCTGGTGGACTCATTCAAACTAACAGAACAGGAAGTTTACAGTAAGTGAGGTAAAGATTTAAGGAAGGTCTCAAGGCTAGATGAAGATGTCAAATCATTTAGGGTATATAGAGATAACACATGGTTAACTAAAGCACTGGAACACACCTGCCCTACTATAAGGATAGAGAACCCAAAGCACTTTCTGCCCATGGTGTGAACTCGCATCAGTGCACAACAACCAAAGCCACGTGAGCATGACTCTTGCCTTAAATGGAATAAATCTTGGTATAATCTTACCAAAACCAAAGCATTCATGTTGTACAAAAGGCTGAAATAACAATGGCAGCATGGACTTACAAAAGCTTGCATAGAAATTCTCATAGGCAGAAAAAGAGAAAAAAAAAATAAATCTGTAAGCCAGACGCGGATCAAGATTGTTGCATCTGCGAGGGAAAAGCAGAAGTGACAAAGCAGAGAAAGAGGTCTGTGGATTTGACAGCAACCAATCCATAAAAACAAGATGGGACATCAGAAAACCAACTGGAAACAGCATTATAGGCACAACAGTTTGGGGATTTTATTTACTAACTACACATTTCATTCATGATACACATGGCTGAATTGGCAGCAGGTTCATTTTATATTGCAGCAAAGATTGAAGACTGTTAAGGAAGACATTACATGTAACATGTCCCAGAGGCTGACCAAGCAGCAAGACAACAGCAGATGAGAGGGATTCCTTTAAAAATAGTTGGCCTGCTGGGTAGATTTAGGGAAGTAACACAATGAAGTACTGCAGGTTCTTTCCTGAGCAAGAGGACAGCAAGACTATACTTCTGGCTGATCTGGAATAAAAAGCAGATCTGCTCCCTACTGCCCTTCGGTGAAATATCTGCAAGGATAAGAGATTTAAAAAAAAAAAAAAAATGTGAGTTATAATCACCTGACAAGTCACTGAGTCATCACCACCTTCTCATATATCACTAAGACTTCTCTTTTGGATTTTAAGATGTGGGCTCTTCCTTCTGTCTCAGCTGATTCCATTGAGGATATTAAATGATTCCAGCACCAATTCTGAGAATAAGTAAAAGGAGTTAACCCTTGCCTAGGAGTTTATCTACCTTAAAATTCCATAACCAGGTACTGATTCTTCAAATAGTTTAATTTGTCAGCAATTAATTTTTCAGGCAACTCCAAACATTGATTTAACTCCTCATAATTTTCAACATTTTTAATAACCAGCTGTGACAACGCCAAGGATCCTACTCTACACCGTATTATTTTCCTAAGGGACCCCAGGATGGAATGAACCATTTTGCCAGCTGAAAAGTAAACTTTGTGTGATCTCTTGGATTTTACAGATAAAATAGAATGTCCCTTTAAGATCATTTTAGAGACCTCTCACTGAGGAAACAGTGGAAAACAGTCTGTTCTCGGGGCAGCTTGGCCTGGATATGTCAGAGATGTGAAATGGGAGGAGATCTAGCTAGTTCATCAATTTTACCCTTCACAGACTCAGCCAGACCAGCAGCTGTGGGGAGTGAACCATTCAGTCAAAAGGACAAACAAATTGGGATCAGCCAGACCCATCATGAGGAGCTCCAGCCAAGAATAAAATCCAGGAGGTTAAGTAGTTTGACATTTCCTGTGGATACAGTCAACATAAAAGGCTGAAAAACATATTTTAGAAGAGGCTAGGAAAACAGAAAATCTAACCTGCAATCAAGAGCAAAAACCCATAAGATCTAGATCCACATATCTTGAAGTGCATCTCATATTGTTTCCTACACGTCTCAACTAAATATAAACTACACAAGAAAGGGTCAGACAAGGACCTTCACTGCGGTTGCAGCTCTCAAAACTTTAGTTTTGTACAAATCCAAATTACCCTTGCAAAGGTGTTCTGATTATATTTTCCACTAATATAAAGCTCCAGAACCCATCAGTGTAACAAAGAGCTGATTGTCCATAGCTCACAGGGTAGGAGGCAGAAGATAAACACAGTTCCAAGGTGGGAAAAAGCCTAAAAAGGAAGAAGACTGCCCATGACATCAAAATAAGCAAGACCCTTCTCACAGTCCAGCTTATATATTTTTTATCTGTGGTGATATTTCCATGATAGAATTTTGTTTAGCTGCAATAGGTTTCATTGACAAGAAAGATAGAGACAGTTGAGGTATGTGAGATACTACAAGCTGCTTCCAAGACTGTCTGATACCAGGATGTGCCAGTGATTCTAATCTGAAATACTTTGATCCTCCACAACAATATCAACCCGTGCTTTTAAGCATTAATTATCACAAGTAAAACAAAGTCATACAACACAACGTCTTATTTCCACATGTGGCACTGTGGCTCAAGTTAGGCAAAAACATTTCTCACTAGGGAGAAAAACTGATCTTTCAAGGACTTGGAGCTACTTAGATGTTACAAGATCAATTTTTTGTATAGCTGTACTATTGATATTGATGGCACATTATCAGAAAAGTCAAAAGAAGAGTGGTTTCAAATTTCCTGAGGTATCCTAAAGGAATTCACAACAAAATACAGTAACAAATTACTAAATTTACAGAACTGGAAGTCCATTTTGCTCAACCTGTATTTAAGAGAGTCAAGATGCAAGACACATTCAGCTTTCCCTCACAGGTTCCACATCTGCTCCAAAAAATTTAAATCTACACATGGTATGAAGTACCATGACCACTGTGCAGGAAAGTGTCCTGGGACATCCTGTCCTTCAGCCTTCCATGGGATCTACTCACACTTGCAGCAGTCATTAAACATTCAGAAATAAGAAACATTTTAATGCTGTCAAAAGTTAAATGACAACACTACAGTTTGCACTGAACTGAGTTTAAAATAAATGGAACTCTCTAGAAGCCACAGACCACTTAAATACTTTTTCTCTCCTTCTAACAAACACAGAAGGAAATACCCACAGGTCTTCTACCTCCAAAAGAGGTCTCTAAATGAACCTTCATACAAATTACACCACCTGGGATGTTGAATAATAGAAGACAAAAAAAAAAATTATATATATATATATGTTTCAACTTCAGGAATAAAGACTTAAAGGCTAGGTATTAAAATATTACATTATTAAAAACAGTAACTTTTTTCTCAACTTAAGATATTCAAAACTGGAAGCATAGCTTGAAAATGTTCAATTAAGGTGTTTTAGAAATGTATGAGTTGAAAACAGCAGTTGGAATAAGATTCATCCTACACTGCTGCTACAACAGAGAGCCTTGCATCGTGTTTCCCCTAATGAGCACTTCCCAGAGCAACCTTGTCAGGGGTTACCTGGGCATACTCCAGTTATGAGTGTAACTGAATGAAGGTGCATGTGATTATCAAAAAGCATAACAGGCTTGATCCAGACCTGAGCACAGGCTGTGTCCCTGGAGCTCTGTAATCCCAGGCCTGAACAACTGCTAGGGTGTAGTTAACAACTCCAACGGTGGTGTCTAGTTTGACAGGGTCACAGTCCAGGAACGCTCCAGAGCAGGGTGTATAATTAACACCGGGAGCCAAACAGTATTTTTTAAATCTCCATGGCTCACCACAGAGTGCTCATGTTAGGAGAAGGCTTGCTTGTGCCTACATGAAAAAATAATTTATCGGAATAACCTCTGACCAGAGCCCTGTATCAGCGCACACACACGTACTATAAACAGCTTTATTTTCACTGCAGTGACTGCAAACCATTTGTTTTCTGTTAATATACTCTGGTGTTTTAAACAGATTTTTGAAGGCTCATTTATTTAAATGCACTCATGTTACTGTGTAAATACTCATGGTCCATGAGTCCTAAGATTTTGTTCTTAACCATTACCTTCTTTTTTTTTTTTTCTTTTTTTTTTTTTTT
>VXAY01003150.1:1966789-2004875 GCA_013399855.1 Oxyruncus cristatus
TTTTTTTTTTTTCTTTTTTTTTTTTTTTTTAAGATTAATCATGACAGCTTTGCTGCTTCTTCCAGCACTGGAAAATCCACTAGAGAAATTAGAAGTGTGCACTCCATTTATGTCAAAGAAATATGGTGTGTAGTCAGTGAGAACTTACAAGACCCTGCACAAACAGCTGTCCCTCAAATTTGCAGAACAAACAGACTTAAGCAAACACAAGCTGTACAAGTCTCCACACAGCTCCTGCCTTGCCTGAAGTTATCACATCTATTCCCTGCTGTCTGTGATCCAGGGATTGCGTGTGACAAAGCCGGTTTTTTTCATCACATTCTTTGGAACAAAACCAGGCTTAGTTATTATTTCTATGTTATTGTGATCTGACAAACCCTAAGCCAAGGTTTGTGTGCCTACATAGTTACACAAGTCCTCAAAGACCGCTGTGGACCCACTTATGCAGCTCCATTTCTAAATTTAAGCCTCCCAACTTATTCCTAGCAACGCATTCCAGGCTTTCAAAACTCACTTCATCGCTGTTGTGTAACTTCTTGTAGTATTGATAATCGTTGCTGTTAAGTCTTCACGACAATTTTGCTCCCCACTACCTGGCACAGCTCTCAGGAGGCCACTCCATGCCCTGAATGCTGGAACTACACACACCACAGTCCTGTTTCAGCATGTTGGGTGCATATGGAATGGAGGTCTTGCTCTCCAAACACATAAAATCAATGAAGCATTTCAAAAAGGTACAGTGAAAAAATTATCCAATTTTCATGGGTCTTCTATTGCTTCTTAGCAATAGTTTAATAGTGGTGTATACAATTCAGTTTTTGGAAATAATTCATCATATTCTGAAAGGCATTTGGTTTGCATTCCAGACTAACTAAAATCTCAAGCTTGACTCCAATATGAAGTCTGAACACCCCTCCTCTGCTCTGAAATACGGTGTTTCCCATTTCTAGGCCTTTCCTTACACACTAACTCCCACCAGCTCAACGAGCCCTTTCAGCAAGCAGCTCACAGAGAGCTGTCACCAGTAACGGGGTTGACAAACCACTGGGACCAACAGCATCCACAAAGAACTGACATCCAACATCCCGCTTGTGCTAATAGCTGTTGATGCCTCTCAACAAGGGTTTCTTACAGCCAATATTATCTGTTTCTGTTGAGACAGGCTCTCCATCCAAATAAGCAGCTCCTTCTGATCTTTTGCATTAAAAGGGCAGCAGCTGTTATTTTCCTATGACTTCCTGAATTGAAAGCAACACAACATGCCAACACAGAACTGGTAGCAATCATCCCATTTACAGCCCCAAAGCACTCTAATGATCTATCCATCATTCAAAAATCAATTCAAGAGATGTGCCTGCTTTTAAATGAGGTACAAAAGCCACACATATGAGCTGCACTAAAGTTTTCAGTAAAGAGCTGAAAGCATTGGGTTCTACAAAGCACCCTCTTTTTTTTTTTTCCAATTTCCATACTTCCTTTTTCTTTTTTTTTTAATCACAGATTTATTTAACCTCAATTACAAACACATCACCTTTAAAAAAGTCACAAACCTGTTGGATGGCCCTTAGTTTCAAACTCAAACATAAAACACTGTCTCTTTTCACAGCCTTGAAGGTTTCCTGAACTTCTCAGCAGCCTCCTGTGCTGCACACAATGGGCATCATTCCCTTTCTACTGCAAGAGAAACAGAATTGAGGAAGTAAAAATCTACCCAGGTCAAAGCACTAGAGTACAATGAAATAAAAAATTTACAGATCTATCCTCTCAATAAGTATTTGGGGACAGAGAGTAAAATAAAGACTGAACCACTGTATAACCCCTGTGCTTTCTCCTTTTAAGTGAACTTCAGGGACTGCAGCCTAAACGGGAATGAACCAAAGGTAACACTGAAAAACAGACTTCAGATACATACCTACACTTTCAAAATACAACAGCATTTAATCTCTCTGATAATGGTATATTGCTATTACTGTTATGAAAAGATGCTGCAATTAAGATCATTTTACCTCACTGCTTTTCAGGCACACAAAATTCAACGTGCCGGGCCTAAAAATGTATTGTCACATTTTTCTGTAGGTTTTTACTTTTAAGCAGAAGGGTATAATTTCTGTCTGGAAAAAGATCTTTGTTATGGTGTATTCAGCACTCCTATCCAACAAAGCTCTTCCCTATACATCTGTATTCCAGTACGTTTCTAGAGAAAAAGCTTCATTACAATACTTCACACAACCAATATTTTACAGCAATATAGTCTCATGTCAAAAATATGGTAGATGTGCAGCTTGAGCTCATCAAATGGAATCCATCAATACAGCATCTAGGTTAAAAATCTAATTTATTTTCTGCATCTACTGAACAGAGATGGAAGAAGGGTTCAGCTGTGTGAATAAGCCATTTATTTTGCTGTCCATAAGAAAACAGAGTAACACTTTTGCATAATCAAAAACTCCATATTCATTTGCTTTAACACTGAATGAACTTTTTGTCTACTGATAAGAACTGAAAATTCACACCGGTTCTGCTTCCTCTGTGTGCCTGTGAAGGTATATGCTGTCATAGCCACAAGATGCACAGACTGGTTGGTAAAATATGGTAAAACATTTCATATGCAGTCACAGACTAACATGGGTGGATGACCTTCAAGGTCTTTTCCAACCTCAATGAGTTTGGGATTCATAGATCTTAATCTAATGAGAATCACTGTCTTCAGGGGACAAAAATGCAGACTAGTGTTCTACATTATGAAAACAGGCCCTGTAACTTGGAGGAAAATTTCTACCACAAGTTCAGGCTGTTGAGAACATGAATGTAGCAAAGAATTCATCTTGGATTCCAAACTAATCAAAGACTTTTTCTGCTCAGGTCAAGCACTTCTTCATCACCAATCGCACCATCACAGTGCAGGTGGGGAAGCAGAGTAGACCCTACCAACTGCTGGGGGCTCCCCAGAAAGGGGTAACTCCATGTGACCTGACCCTTCAGAGCACCTCTCCCAGCCACACTGCATGGCTGTGCCGTCCTGGACTCGCACACTTTTGGAAGTCTGCATCTCCTGTCAGAGTAAATGGGAAGCTGAGTTTCCAGGGTGTTATTGCTTGTTTATTCCTGTTGGGTTACTCCTCTTTTCTTTGCAGGGTTTGAATACAACAACATACACAAAAGCCACTGCAGAGCGCCCCAGTTCACCTCTCCCTCAAAGCTGAGCCCAGGTGACCAATGTATTTCAGTGACAGCACGAGTTACAGGAAGAAAACTGGAAGTTCTAGGACAAATCCCCAAATGCCCAGACAATATGGTCCACAGCCACAGAAGGCCAACACAGTAAAAACAACAATAAAGCCATCTGCTACTTTGAGAAAACCCTATGATGAAGCAAGCAATATTCTGGGGAATATCCCGCTTGGGAAATAGCAGAGTACTCGCTCATCTGAGACAGCCTCTCTACTTAAGTAAACACAGTTGAGTGTTAATCAGGCTCTCTCCAGCCTGGGGTTTTGGCAGCTAGAAAAGTGCTCTTGTATTTCTACTTTATCTTGTAAAGTGGCACCTTAAACCAGATAGAACCACAGAATTAATGGTTATTTTACTTATCTACCTGAGAGCAATATGCCCAATAGAAATGTTCTCAATAATGGGAAAAAGAGCAGCATATTTCAAGGCAGCCTGGCTTTGAGGCAGAGTAGCCAAGATGACCAGGAAATTTACACCTCATCTAGGATGTAAATAAATGCCAAAGATTTTACTCCCCAGTGATTATTTTGAATCTATCAGCTCCATGCAGCAGATATGATTTCATTACCCCAAAAAGCCCCCACGATTTCTACTAACCTCCTAAATGAACACTTTGGTACAAAGGATTTTTATGATTTGTCGATTTCATAATTTTTCAGAAATATTTTTATATAAATTAAGTGCTACAAATTCAGAATTCAGATCAAAGACTGGGGGAGAAAGCTTTCTTTGGGGAAGAGTATCGTGCATCACACATTAGATACGTGTCATCTTGCCCCTGTATCCTACACTTGCTCTGAATCCAGGTCATGTAGGAAATTACTGTAATCTGTCTTCCTTTTCAACTGGACAATCACTGTATGAGCCAATTTTGTAGTTTTAATTATCTCTAGGGACTGATTTACCAGAGCTTTCTACTGCAGTAACCTTTAAAGGCACCTATCAAGCACAAGTACAGCTGCTGGTGCAGATTTCCCCAGAGCTCAAACACAAGTTTTTGGAAGAAACAAAACCAAGTAAAAAGTCAAAACTGGCAAAGGGAAAACTTATGCCAGCACACCAATCCCAGTGTGTGGGAATGTTAAACAAGGCACTGAGGCAAGATTCACTCACTGAGCTCATTCAGAAATGCATCATCTGTTGGAGATGACCAACAGCTACACCATTTGCTGCCAAAAATTCCACAGTTTTACTCGCATCATTTAGGCTGTTCACATATTCTTTCCTTCTAACAGCCAACAAGTACCTAGTTCTCATGACACCCAACACTGATGACAGGATTTTCTTTATTCCCCAGCTAGAGCCCTGAAACGTGCATGATTTACCTAGCTGGCTTCGTAAAACAGGAGCAGTTATTACACTTGCTCTCCAATTTTCCACCTTCTCCAGACTAGTGCCTTCCCTCAAAAACCCAACCTGTTGCTTATTCTGCTGTAGTTAATGAAACTTCATCACTGAGGAAGCCGTGCACGATTTCCAGGGCAGCTATGATCCTCATTACATATTGCAACTCCACACGCTGATTGTCACAGTATTACGAGCAGATTAGCAACAAAACTGACTCTTCATTAGCAACATGATAAATTTTGCAGTACGGAAGCTAAACACAATGTACACTGACACATCCTTTGTGCAGTGATATTTCCTTGATTTAAATATAGTCCTTGCCCTCATGATCTCAAAAAATGTCTTTCTACTCAGTTACAGTGGAAGAATTTCCCCAGTTATTATTTTCCCTGCAGCAGTTCCACTAAGATGAAAAAAATCACTTCTAAACACAACCCAAGTAACGAAGCTCACACAGAAGACCTTGGCATTCTCCCAGTCCCTCCCTCAGTCAGGCACTGGCAAAGCAAGACACCAGCATGGTTAGATTTCCAGGATCAGCTGACAGCACTCAGACCAGGGCCCTAACAGGTATTTTGTGATTTCACAAATATATATTTTACCTTTTCCCAGAGGCTACTACCCATGCCCAAAGAGCAACAACTCCATTTATGCCTCCTTCAGAATCCATATGCTGCCAAATTTAGAAAAAAAAAAAAAATGGTGTGCTTTTATTTTACAAGCACTTCTTAAAAGACACACAACGACCCCAAATATCAATCCATTCAATTTTAAATTACTTTCTTTTTTTACTTAGACCTTAACTTCCCAATTTTCTTTGGAGCGCACTTTTCCAAATTTATAGGACTCACCATCGACAAATCAGCGATAGACCAAAATTTCCTTTGCCTTACTCTGAAATTTACTGCCCTGTCCCCAGGAAATCTTGAAACGTTGCATGACAAATGGCCCATGACTTAATGGCATTTTCACAAACCACAAGGGTTGAAGCTGAAAGTTTTAAGCATTGCTGAGTCAGTCATGGTTGCATTAAAGATTTAGCAATTCAGGGCCGTAAACTACAGTTTATTCATTTAAGTACCAATGCTTCAGCTCTGGAGTAAAACGCTAATCCTAATAATTCTCGTTTTATAGTCCAAGTTGTTTATCTGTTGTAAAATCACAATCAAATGTAAAATTGCAATCAAATCCATTTCAGAAAGGTGAAAGAAATGGAACAAGATACGGCTGAGAATTCTGTACTGTAAGAGGAGTTTGAAGAATCAGCATATTTTCATGTGAAGCTGAAATCATTCCGACCTCTCAAAAGGAGCGCATTTTGCTTTGCTTCAACATCATTCATCTTCCATTTGAGCAAACCTCAAAAATAGAGAAATTTAACTAGAATAAGCATTCATGGTACTGTGATCCTGGGGAGCTATGAATTACTTTGTAGAAACAAAATATATACAAGATCTGACAGATGTTGCAGAGAAACAGGATTGTCAAGATACATGTAAAGCAAAATAATGCACAAATCTTTGACTATCTTCTGTGATTCATAAGGCTGAGGAGAGTCAGGAGGTTTTCCAGTAGGACGCCAAACAAGCAGGAAGCAAATTAATGCAAATCCTTGTGGATAGAATAAATCTAAAAAAGTCAAAGCTTTACTAACTTCAAATGATCAAACAGAATCAAATTGCAATCAAATTCATGTAAGAGACACCAGACTCCTAAAATTCCCACTATGAAAATTATTCATAAGAGACTTACATTTAACATTCAGTTCCACAGAATGAAATTCTGCATTCCAAGTATGAAGATCTAGGATTTACTCTCAAAATATTCCTTTTAAAGCAAATCTATACTGAAGAGTGACTTTACAAATACAAAATAATTATGAATTTCATCACCAATATGCTATGAGACCAACTGAAACATGCACACCCACTAAAAAGATAAAACCAGAATGTGCCTGCCAACACCAGAGCAGCAAATACAACATTAATTCCCTTGCAATCATGCTACTAAAGCAAATAAGCAAAATTTTCTGTAAATCCGTAACTATTACCCCAAAACACGCAACATGATAGATAAGTGAGTCTTTACTTATGCCACATAGGTGCTAATATATTAAGACAAGGCACACTGGGGTGAATGAAGAGGCTTCCACCAATTCCACACTTCAGCAGAGAGTGCATGAAATAGAAGCACATTACAATTCAGGAAAGCTGGGCAAGTCATCATTAAACATTGGCACGTATCACAAAGATTAAGTGCCTTTTGGATGTGCAATAAAGATTCCAAATTTAATTACTGATAGTCAGCTGTGACACTATTTTGTCCTATCAGCATTATCAGAAAGATGGAAAATAAAGCAGAACAAAAATCTGCTTTAAATTTTAAAAATCCCTTGTTGATTCAGTTTCCAAGCGTGGAAAAAAAAAAAAAACAAACAACCATACACCTGAACTATCCCGTTACTTTCTCATACACAGGAACATAAACTTATATGAAACTGGAAGCATTGCACACACAGAAAAAGTGAAAAATTCTAGTTTTGTGCATTGGCATGGTAAACATTTGTAGGAATTGAAAAATGAAATGGTTATTTCGAAGACTTCAGAGAGTTCAAGCTTCATATGTATCAGTTCAGAAGCAAGTTCTAAAATGTGCAACATGCTAATGTATATGAGAGCACGTACTGCTGCATATCCAGGAAAGGACACCGGAGTAAAACAAGGATAGAAATCTACAACTGAATTTCTTGTGGTACCTGTGTGGATATGATGTTTCAACATCATACTGTTTCAAATCTTGTCTGTAGAATAACTGCAGGAGTGTCATAGCTGGCATAACAGAAGTTATAGGTACACATGAGCCTTTGGGAATTAGAACAGCAAACTGTACACGATAGGAAAATGTTGTCAGAATATTACCTCTAACCTTCACAAAAGGCATTAGTGATATTGACTTGGTAACATTTATCATCTGAAAGAAGTTTTATTTTCAAAGACACGTGGAAAAACTCACTCCAACATGAATCAGCTCACTCTTACAAAATCATCTCCCACCGTTCTTACAAGCTGAGCCACCTTTTGACACGTTACTTTCTTGTAGTCATGGACCTCTCAGGACAAGCAGCTAAAACATCCACTCAGGTATCTCAGCTGGAAGACAGCAGGACACATTCCCCACTTACAGCATATCCAATACAAGCACAGTCCTCGTTTGGGGCCATGATTGCCTGGCAAGATAAAGGGGTCACATGAAAAGAAGAAAACAACTTACAAATTTGGGTAAGGCTAAACAATGCAGCATGAGCCAGGACTTGTCCACAAAAATTTACCAGAAATATACGTAATAAAAGCAGAGACAAGTCCAGAAGCTGCTCAGAACTAACCAAGGACAGCAGAGAAAACTGCCCAGTATTACAAGTGAGCGACGAGAGGAAGTATAAAATCATCAGGTATTCACTGTGACAAAACAAGCTCAACCTGTAGTAGGGATCAAACATGCAAACCCCCATATTGATCCACTGTAAAATGGAGAGGAGTTGCTATTTAGAGAACTATAATACTAGAAAACAATTTTATATATATATATTATATAAACACACATGAAGATCAGCATATGTTGAAACTGCTGAATTTGCCAGGGAGGACAGCTCTATCTAAACCCCAGGACAAAGACACAGAGAGGGGAAAAAACCCCAAAACATACAAAACTTTGTGAATTAAGGCTGTGGAATCCAAATGTATAGTCTTGTAGAGGCAAACTAGTAATTAATAACAATAAACAGTCCTAAGCTGTTAAGAAAAGGTTAACTTGAGTAGCTGGACAATTCTGAAAGTCCTCCTGGGTGGCTGCAATTTCAGTTGCCTTGATACTTTTAAAATGCTGTGATATCCATAGAGGGGGTTTTCAATTTATTATAGTAAAAATAAAACAAACAAACAAAACGGAACCTTCTCAGTCTGGAAAGGTTTATCAATGTATAGGCAGAGAAGCAGCCTGACCCCAACTCTGCGAAAGGGTCTTTATCTACAGAGGTATCTTAATTTTTACCTCTGCTCCAGGGGTTCTTGTTGGTCACTGCAAAGTAACCGAGTGGTTGAAGCAGAGGCTGCAGAGGCTTCTCATCCCCAGGGAACAAGGGGCAGCTGTGGCAGTGCTGGGGGGGACAAAAACTCTCATATTGTAACGCTGAGAGAATCTGTAGTGAAGAAATCAGTCTGGGATCATAGGGTAAACAGGCAGCTATAAATTTAGTTGTGCCTGAAAACAAGAAATATAGGACAGACACAAGAGAGAAAAACAGGCCTGAATACTAATGAAACTGAGGTAATGGAATAAGACCAGACAGAAGGGTTACTAAAAATAGCTCAGTCTCACCTTCTGAAATAGTTTCAAATTGAACCATTAAAATCATTGAATAAAAATTCAAATGCTTTTATGACTGGAAAACAAAGAAGACAAGATAACAGCAACACTGATGAACAACAAAATTACTATTAACTCAGGAAAGAAGAATCAGAGTCCTGAGGATCATCATACACCTTTACAAAATTTCTGCCACCAATGGTCTCTAATTTGTTCACTTATGGCAGCTGCTGTAAGAAGAGGAAGAGATATAATAAAGCATTATAAAATTCAAGGAACTCTTAGTAGGAGCTCATTTTGCATTATCTGGATCATAACATGCTGGGAAAGCAGACCATTAATACTCTGCAAATAGGACTGGGTGCTGTTTTATGGCAGGCTGGTGCTCTAATTGTCCTTGCCGCTAGAGCAATCATTCATACTGGAAAGCACTTAGCCCCAGACTAAAAAAAAAAAAGGTAGTTGCTCTACTAAAAGCTGTGAAAGGCTTCTTTAATACGTTTCTTTTAAACAAAGTACTCGGAGAAGCTAATGTGAAGCAGATGTTTTTGAATTACCCCAGAGAATACAAGAAGACCTATTTCATCATTATATGGAATGAGATATTACCCAACGCAAATGCTGGTAATAAAATTTTCCCACAGGATTCCTGTTGATATTAGGGATATTATCTTACCCTAAATATAACAAGAACTTAATTTTCATAAATGAAGCAAGTACACAAATTTGCTGGAAGGCAATAGCAAAGACATTAAAGCACCTTTGAAGAACTAACAGGTTTCCTACACAGTTTGCAAGTTGCAATGGTTTCCACAACTTCTCTGAACAACTTCCCCAACTCTGAGGATTCCAAAACTCAAAAAGATATTTTATTTTTTAATGCTTAAGAAATGGGAACTGCTGTGATCTTATTCATTCCAAAGAAAGTCCCGTAAGTGTCACATCCTATCCTATGCATTCCTCAAGTCTCCTAACTTCACTGCACTGTGACTAAACATAACCAAATAGCAAAAAAAAAAAAAAAAAAAAAAAAAAAAAACAGGCTGTTTTTAAGGCTGGATTCTCTGGGAAATGCAATAACAAATCATGGCCCAGAGAAGTTGATGTGGAAGGAATAAGGAATTTTGAGCCAGCAGGATTCGAGGCAGTTCTACACGAGCACTTCTACAGAATGCTACTTTTCTGCTAAAATACGGTTGTTTCAGGTGAGGGAACTGCCAAGCCAGGCAGTTTCTCCATAAGAGCTCCAAGAGAATTGAAAGTTCCAAGTGGGACAAACTGATCCTCCCTTCCAGCCTGGGTAACCAAGGGAGCCAGGCCGAGCCCTGACCTCACCTTCTCACCAGCACAGAGCTGTGCTGCCGAAGGAGATCAGGAGCAGCGCCAGGGAGACGATGGATTGCACACTGCTTTCCCTTCACGATGGTTACGTCTGATGCAGCAGACAACCAGACCAAGTAATTATCTTTTTGTGCTGGTTTCAAAGTAAACTGGCAGGAGAAATGAACCCAATTCTAGAGAGGTTATAAGTCAGCGTTACAATTCACTAAAAAAAAAAAAAAATATAGATGCAACGATACAGAGAAAAACTGGTTTTAACCCCCAAAGACAGATGGATAACCCAGCCCCCTGGGTAAAGAATGGAGCAGTGTTCAGTGGCCCCTGTGCTGAGCACCACATGCCCCCCCGCCGTGTGCAAAGTAAAAGGAAAGGAAAACCTGTTGGTCCAGACGATGGTGGTAGTTCTGTTGAGGTAATGATTGCAGTTCTTGTCCAGAGCAGCAGCAGCAGCGGCAGTCCTCTTGGAATTCTGGTAGTCCTCTCGATCCAACCAGAGGCACTAAGACCCCAGGATTATGTATGCTCAGGTTCAGGTGGGGATGCCCAGCACCCCAGCAGGACGGGGTGTTTCACGATGGGTGATTTAACCCTGTGAGTCACGGGATATTTTTGCAGTCTGTGATGGTCTTGCAGCCGCCTATGATGCCAGCCCAGGAGGGCCCATCAGCAGAGCTGGCCCCTCAGGCTGGGTGTGAAGGTGTTAATGCCTGCCCGGAGGGGAGTTAGCACAGCTGACTCGTCAGGTGTGTCCTGGGCAGCTGCTGCCAATGATCCATTATTAACAGCCCACCAGAAATGGGTGAGGGTGTAGAACGCACAGGTTTGATTACATTCACACAGTAATAAACTGGTCCTGGCCCCTGTAACTAGGACACCTTTAAAAAGGGACAAGACAATGACTATATCATCCATATCAATCAGCTGGAACAGTTTTTATTTTACACTCGGGAATTTGTAAACAAGTGACTGTAACTTCCTGCAGTGCCGGAGGGCACTGCTGCCCATGAAGCTGGGACTCTGCACCTCCTTAGCAGGTCCAACATCAGGAAGTAGATTTGGACCAGAGACCTCTACTAGATGCTCATTTTAACTTAAATTGATGTTTAGAAAAAAGAGAGCAATTTGTAAGTGCAGCACTGAACCACAGAGTATAACACCATCTAACACATCCCTTAGTAAAGGAGACACACAAATAATGCTGATTCTCCCGGGCATCAGACCCTGACCTGCTTTCACACCTCACGCATGGATTTACTTCTCCAGTAATTTGCAAACTTAACTTGATAATATAAACTGTTGATTCTGATCCTTAAAAACCACTGAAATCAGCTGAAGCCTTTTGAGGTCACAAAACATTTCCTGAGAGTCTCAAAACATACAAAACCTTTACTGAAGCATGAGAAAAGAAAACACTTTCCCTCCATTTTAAACAAGTAGAGAAAGAGTTGCTGTTAATATGGCTTAAATACTTAAATGTTCTGTCTGTAAGAATTGAAAAGCATCACCCAGGATGTGGTAATGTGATCATAGAAGAAAAATACACGATTGCCAGGTAATTATTTATGATGCAATGTTCCATTACATCATTTGAGGGATATTAATGCAAACAGAAGAACGATTGCTGCTATATTGCCCCAGGAAAGTTTGTATGACATCACAGCTTTGTTTTCATTGTTCCCTGCTTATTTGAAATGAACAAACAAACAAACAATCCTCCTTTTTGTTTTAGACATGCTTTGCAGCTGAAAATCTGAAAACCAAAATGACACTTCCATTCCGAGATTAACAGCTGAGTGTTTTTGAAAGAACAATTCTGAATTTTAATCTGAATAATCCAATGCCTTATTTATATTTACCCAATCACTTGAAAAATCCTCCCTCACTCCCATCCTGCCTTTTTCCTAAAGCCAAGGAAAGCAGTATTTCAGAAAATCACTTTGTACTTCTAATAGAGGTGTTTCCATATTAAAAACCTGGGAAACAACTGCAATCATTACAGAACACATGGTTTCAAGCAAGTATTTATTATATTATTGGAAAAGAGATAATGAACAAGTTGGCCTTTGAGCTAAATAATCTAAAAGTTTTCTTTTAAGGATGAGACTGCAGTTTATTACAACACAGTCTACAGTCATTTTCCCTTGAATACATTATATTGCTGAAGATCCAAGACTGAGAAGCACTGATTGAGTGGGCAAAAATGCTCTGATCCTTTGAGTCATTATTTCCATCGTATATAAAGGCTTTAAAAGTAAGAACATGCAGACAACCAACATATGTTTTGTCCTTCCTTTTGAGCCCTTAGCAAAAACCATCATCTGCATGGAATGAAGGATTTCTTTTCACACTAAGTCAGTCACGGGATGATTTAAGCAGGGATCATTAGGAGATATAAATAGAAGTGTTTATGCCTTTATTTCCCCCGAATAAAGCTGAACACGTAGCTTCCACTGCCTGGCAGAAAAGTAGAAACATTCACAGATACAGTCAAACGGAACTTTGATTTTAGAGTTCCATTTTCAAAGTACTCCAAAAAAACGTATATTCGTTGTGATTACCTGGGGACCTGCTGTGCCACCTCACAAACAAATGCTAAATTAAGAGAGCACTAATTACAGAATAAGTGCCCACTAAATCAGATTTGATGCTGTAGCACAGTTGCTACTGACATTCCTGTTAGACTAAAAAAGAAAAGTAAATTCCTAGCAGGCAAATCGTATTTTGTACATCACTTTCTGCCTCTACATGGTTGAACACCACACCTTACCCTGTTCATAGGAACAAGAACCAAGCAGTGACACCACTCATTCCTCCTTTGGTGGTTAATAACCGGTTTCGGCCGGGTTCCCATGGATGATGGTGACCCCCAAGGAGGGCATTAGGAAAAGCTACATTCAAACAGTGATCCAGTTGAATAACAGCTCTCACTCGGGGTGGTGACATCTCCCTCAGGCTCATTTCAAGAACTAGGAAAACATGATCTCAGATGTCAGTGAGAATGAGGAAAGAAGAATAAAGAAAGGCAACTACTTGAAATTGTTGAGAAAAAAACCCACGAGTCACAAAAGGCAGAGATTCTTAGAATCCTGTTTCAGGAAAACCCTTGCTGTGGTCCACATACATTCACATTTTTCTTCCACTTTTTCTGCTATAAACGATGCCATTTTCAGAACCACTAACCCCACACATGCTAGAGCACGGTTTCTTCCTCTATAAATTCAGCCTAAGGATCTCCCACAACTGCTGGTCAGACAGTAGCTGACAGCATTTAATTAAGCAATATGCATTGCAAATGGCCAACACAGATTTATAGGAAAGAAAAATCAGCTCCTAAATATTAGGCAAGAAGCCATCCTCATTTCAACAGCAGCCAAAATCGTATTTCTGTCTTTCCACTAAGCTATTTTCTGGAAAGCAACATCTTGAAGAATACAGTTACACTGCAATAATCCAAGATACACAGGAAAGACAATGATTAGGCAGATCACACCTTTCCATCCCACAGATTCCTAAGCTGCTTTATAAAAAAAAAAAAAAATAAAAAATAAAAAAACAGACATCACTTGGATGAAATGTATTTTTCTATCTAGAAACTGCACAGTGCAGAACAGAGGAGCGAAAGGAAGCTCTGGCAGAGGACACATGGGGCCTGTGCTTACACACAGCAGGACTGTTTGGACTAAGAGGCTTGTAGCAAAAAAAACATAGGAAAAAAAGGCCATTCTTCCTTAATTTTTCTATAAAGCCTTTCTTTATCACTGATAAATTAGTTTTTCTTGTGCAAACTTACTATTAAAGAAGGACTTCTAGAACTTTCTTGCCAGGACACCTTTGCCTGCTGTCCTTGGTTACACCAGATCTCTCCCCATTTTTCTGTCAGGATCCAGATGGCCAGAGGGAGCGTTTGTTAGGATTCAGTGACATTCTTAATCAGCACAGCCCCCTGCAATCAGTCTCTGTGCTCTTTGCAGCAGTCCTCTTCCTGGGCTGAACCTGTCAGTGCTGACACCAGGGGTCTTACCAGACACCTGTTTAAATTAAGAGACCCAAATTCCTGCTGATTAATTACCTTTTTCTGTGAATAAACAGGAGTACCATGAGTTAATTAAGGTACATGTTCACTTAATCTGACTGGTGGCAGGTGCACTAGTCCATATCAGATGCAAGGAAAGAGAAAAGCTTCCCCACTTCAGGACACAGCACACACATCCAAACACACCGTGGGTTTATCCAGGCAGACTCTCAGGTCAACACTGGGCAGCAGCTCTGCACACACTCTTACAAACCACAGAGTTAAACAGTGCGCTAAAAACTAAATTCATCCTATAACATATTCAAAAACTTGTCTCCAAATGAATTTGACTCGGTCTTAAAGCCTTGTATTAACAAGCAGAAAGAATCAGACAGACATGAGAATTCTAGCTGGCTTCCTGCTTAACATGCCTAACGATTTTTACCTTTTTTTAAATGCACAACTTGAAAACTAGTGACTTCAGTGTATTGGCTTGGAAGAACTAATGTGTAGTGACAAAAAAGCTGCTATCTTCTATGAATATTCATGACCTGAACTATTAAGGAGTTATTTTCAGTCTACTCTAGTCTTCAGCACCCCCTGAGGAAGCTTCTGCCAACACCTGAGCATGGTGTAGCTGACTAGTGGCAGGAATCTCCCAGGAAAGCTCTGATTACACATTTTGAGTGAGTCATGCAAGTCACAGCTTCAGAGCTCCACGTTCTCCTGCAGCTCCATTGGCATAGCTCATCTGCTGCTCAGGCTTCCCTTCCCACAGCATCTTCAGCATTAATACTGTGTAAGTGATACAAATTCCAGCCCCAAAATCATTCTTGACTATATTCAACCTATCCTGTCCTGTCCTGAAGAACATCATAACCGTTTGGTCAAGGTCATCCATTCTGAGCAATAAAAACAGACTATTAATGGCATTAAATGTAGAGCATCTTTCCAGAAAGCTAGTAATTTGAAAAAATTTTCAGAGACTGTCATGAGACATATCAGAAAATGTAGAAATATATGAATTGAGTGTCCAAGGACCCATGTCAGTCCCACGTAAGTAAAATTATACCATTTTTTAAAGCTGGTCGATTTTTTTTCGTACAAGACTTAATTCAGGGCTGGAAGTTGATGCAGTTGTTTACACCTAGAAGAGCTATGAATGTCAAAACAGGCAAGTCAGTTTGCCAAAAATTTTAAGAACTAGAACAGGAGAGCTTGTAAAGTTTATAAGCAAGTTTCAGAAGAGAGCACTGTACATTGTCTCAGGATCATTAGCTTCAACTAGTGCAGGAGTGCAGGTCATTATTTCTACAAGCCTGAAAGACATCACTGCCATGACTACTGTCACAAAGACTAGTAGAAACAATAACTCAATAATAATAGAAAGAAAATGTGATAAATCAGTTCCAGAAAGGGCACAAACCAGAACCTGCACTCGGGAATGCCATAAATTTCACACCCTATAGTCAGAAAGGTTTTCAGAGTGGAACGGGGTTTTTACTATGATCCTGCAGGTGATCCTTAATGCAGAGGTTGCTATTGCAATGCTTTGCACGGTGTTTCTTGGCTGCTTTTTTTCTCATGCTTGTGGTCATTAAACAACGGCTCGAAGAAGCCACGTTTCCAGAGAGTTCACATGTATTTCTCTCAACACATTTTGGAGAAGTCACAGTACCGTATGATAAAATTTATTCACATTGTTTCTTTCTGTCTACTAGACAAGAAACTAAAGCATTTTACAGCTTTGTTATCCACTACACTGCTTGTAGCAAGTTTTTGTGCAAACTAAATAGTATCAATATCAAGATGCTCAAAAGAATATTATTATGTGTCCCTAGGTAATCAGCAGAAAAAAAAAATTGTTCTTATAATGACACAGAGCCTGCCTTAAGTGCCAATGCTAGAAATAAAATGTTATAAAACAGCTGTTAGAGTTAAAGCCAGTTCAAGTCAGTTACTCCTATTGATCTTGGCATCTTCCAAATGACCAGTTATAGGTTTACCTTTCCAGCACATACATACGGCAAATAAATGTTCTTTCTGGGCAAGTTAAATTGTGACTTCATGTCATGCACCTGAAAGACTGCAAGGACATTTACTGCCTCATCATAAAAAGGAATTGTGTCCTTCATTCTTTAGTCTTCCCACTTTGTAAGTCCCCACCTCTTCCATTAATCTTTTTTCTTTCCACATTTCTCCAGCTACAAACAGCCCTCCTCCTGTTAGCTCCCCATTGCTGCTACACCTCCAGTCCTTCCAATTATACATCTATCAGCCTCCTCTCTCCCAGAAGCAGAGGAACTTTCCTCCTGCCATCCTGAATCTCTCCTCATTCCCAGTCACCCTGAATCCTCCTCCTTGAAAAAAGCTGGTATTCTCGAGTGAGGCCCTGCCCTCATCTTCTATAGATATTTGCGTTTGATTTTAGCAAACCAAAGGACCTGACAATCACTTGAGCAAGAAATGGCAGCGGCACAAGGGTCCCTTTTCCACCTGTTATCCCCTCATCTTTTACAGAGTTTGGAAGGGGACAAGTCTCAGCACAATTTCAAATGGTAACCCACAAAAAGGTCAAAGCAAAAACGTTGCTGGTCCGTTAATGATCCATGTCCAGGTTCAGCGAGCCCACCTCGGAGGAGGGAAGGCACTACATTGCATCCAAAGGGAGGGAACAAAGGACTGAAGGAATCACTGTGGTGACACGCAAAGTTTAACTTCCAAGAGGGAAAAAAGAAAGAGAAAAAAAAAAAGGGCAGGTTACATCTCCAGTTTGCAGGAGAAAAGCACTTCCTTCCCCAGCTATTATACCTCAGGAAGCTCCCAGTTTTTCTCATATAAGCACATTACACAACTTTCTCCCGTCCTTATCTTCTTCCTTTTGATGAAATCACAGACAAATTTGCCTTCATACCCAACTACCCAAAGAGATCCTGATTTCTGAGTTCCTAGAAAACCTACTGAATGGCATATTGAACAACACTACACACTGGACAGGGTGCACCTGGAAACAAGGTCTCTCCATGGAGTAGAGTCACCTGGGCTGCCCATTGCAAGGCCCAGTTACCACAGCAAAATAAGATATTCTCTAAGTTATGTTCACATTTACCAGATGAACATCATTCCATGGACCGAACTCAGGTACCAACAGTTTTTATAAGGAGTAAATTCCCATATCCTCAATTACAAAAATCAGGATTGCCCCCAATAAATTTCACACTGAGCATACACTGCCTTTACATGTCAGATATCTTTTCAACAGTGCTGAGAATTAGACCCCGGCTGGCTGAAGGCTGAATTATGAAAAAAAAAAAAAAAATTCCAAACCTTAATCTTTAAAGAGCATTATTGCTTCCTAAATCCTAGTCTGGGCTAATAAACCTTTTTAACGTTTCAAATATAATTTCTGTAAATACCTCACGAAAAAGATATTTGAAGATATAAGAACATGCTTTCTATAGTTGTGCAAAATAATTCAAAGCATCTGTTTATTCACTTAATCCTGTAAACTTCTAGCAAAAGAGAAGGAAACTATGTCCATCTGCAAAGAAAACACTTCATAAAAGGCCTTTTGATAATTTTTTTCATATCAAATTACCAGTGTTTGAAAAAACTGCACCTACTCACAGTAAGAAAGAAAACATACAAAATCAGGCAATTCAGACAAAGACTCAGATGATGGAACCTGTGTAAAATTGTCCCAAGATTTGATTTCCTCAAGTATTCCATCACAGAGGAGAGATTGCACTCTAAGTATAAAAAGCTTTAGTTTTATGATATGAAGGAGTTGAAAAACAGCAGCACCAGGCAAAATTGAGTTCCCATCTAGAAATGCTGGAAAGAGAGTTACATTCTCAAAAGTGACTTCATATCGTTTTATCCAACAGGACCCTCACAGTTTCCTCCTTTCAGCGATGAAACAGTTTATTTGTTTGTTTGTTTGGTTTTTTTTTTTAAGACCATCTTGATCATAAATCAATTTAATTTGTGAGGAAGGAAAAAAAAGTAGTTTTTGTTCTGCCCCAGGTGCCATCATCATACACATTAATCATGTTCCTGTTGCAGGAGTAAATTAAATTTTTGTTTACTCTGTTGGATTTTCACAAATGCAATTAAAGGCAGGATATTTGAGCACAAAAAATGATGATGGATTTCATAACGACATCTTTAGGAAAAATACATATTTATGCCTTTTTATTTCCACATGAAGAAGCTTCATTTTGGAATCCATGCAAGCTTGAGAAATTAATTTTAAAATAGGTCTCCAAAGAGATGGTTTTATACGGATGGTGGTGTTTGAAATCACTGAGTCCCCCTATATTGTCAGGTAATTCCAAAGAGTGATAAAATCAGCAATCAGATACCTAAGTGAACAACAGTAAGAAGTAAATATTATCCTGAATTGCAAAAAATTGCAGGAGAAAAAATCACCCAGATCTTAAAAGAGCTTCAGAGTCTCCTGATTGACACAGGAACACGAGTTCCCTCAGGAGGAAGATGGAGTTCGTGGTGGACCACAGGAGAAATCCCAGAAATCTAGTCTGTACAAGCTCTTCCCCAGGGCCAAGCTGGGAAGCTTTTCATAACAGTTTTTGATGAAATACACAATCATTGACAATCTGCACAAAACCCATTTATTCTGACTGTAAAAGATGCTTTCAAGTTTCACTTCCTCTCCCCCCCTCTGAGAGGGGAAGAGAGATACACGTTTATCTAATGAAGGGATATATAGATTTCTTCTTTAGTTGAGAGGATATGGCATGTTTTCCCCATGCAACTGGGCTACATAAGCCCAATATCCTTGAATAAAGAAACAAGGAAGATATTTTGGAATACATCTCTTAAATATAGTGGGGCAGCTGAGAACTAAAATTGAATTTGAGGACACAGGAATTTATGCTACATCTTTGTTAACATGGCGAGCTCCCTTAGCTGCCTGGACAAGTTTAATGTCTGAGTGGGAGGTTGTGAAATCCAGTACTTCTCATAACAACTGTCCCCCAGGGAATTTAAATCATTCAGGCAGATTCTCAGGCCTGTTCAGAGAAATTCATCTCAGCTCCTTCCAGTGTGCAAGAAGGCATTCAAACACCTCAAGAGAAAAATCATATTCTTTCCTCCTCCAAAATTAATGTGAAAAATTACAAAATGCTTCCAAAATGGCTATCAGCTCCAAGCCTCAAGGTCCAGCAAAGGGATGTAGACAAAAAGGAGGAAAGAGGAGGCACAGCAAGCACACAAAGAACAGCAAACCGCAAAGGAGTGCTCCATTTTTTTATTCTAAACATACAGGTCAGGCTCAAGCAGCTCAAACAAAAGTAAGATACAAGTTCTACAGTCCAGGGCACAGGGAAATGGGAATGGAGATACCAAGCCCCCAAGGAATTAACAGACAGTAATCAGACTGCTCCTTTTTTATATTGCCATTTTTATTTAAGTGCCGAGTGCAGCCGATGAAACAACACTTTAACCCCCAGCACGAGGCTGCACACACGTCGCAGAGTGCAGAGACAAACTACACATACAGGCCACTCCAAACTACACACACAGAGCACTCTTACTGCAGTGCCCCCAAATTGCTCCTCACTGTGAGAAGAGAGAAGAGTTTAAGAAATACTCAAGTTGCCCACAGTGCATGGTAATCTCATTCTAGTTGACAGAAAGATAATAGATTGATTTAACAGGTTTGTGTGGGATGTTTCTGTTGCTGTTAAAGGGCACCCATGATGTCTGGGAGTAGGCCAGGTTAGGGAGTATTTAGGACAAGCTAACTGATAATAGAAGGGCTTACTTGGAATTCACTACATTCATTTTATCTGTTCTTTAAAGATAAAGATGAATAAAAAGTGAAGCTAAGTCCAGAAATTTAGTAAAACATCTGAAAATCAGAGGCAAATAATAATACAAAAGACTAGTTATGCTAATAGAAGAACCAGTGATCTATGCCCAGTACTATCACTGCTGATAAAAAAAGGTTCTTAACACAGAGTACCACGTAGGAAACACTCCTCACACAATACCAGTTACAGAACCCTCGTTTATAAGTTTTTAAATAAAATAGAAGAATATTATATTTACCAAAAGAGATAATGCATTTACAGTTCAGGTGATAAAAGTGTAAATATAAGGTCTTCAATGCAATTAGCAACATAATATTGTATTATTCTTTGGCAAAAAGAGTTACTTTAAGTGGGTTAAGACTTGTTTCTAGCATTCTTTTCTTTCTTAAAGTATAACAAAAAAATATTCACATTGAATACTCCCCCCTTCTCCATCCCCTCCACACAAGACCTCAAACTGAAAGAGACACTTTTGTGTTTTACAATGCAAACATGGTAAGAAAAATAATTCTTCTGCATGCTCATAAAGAAAGCAGATGAAGTTACTTAAAAATCTAGATCGGATAATAAGAAATCTAATTTGGAGTCAAAACTTCTCAGATTTGACTGACATAACACTCAGGACACAAGACATGAACTGATTGAGTTGACATCCCTCCCCAAGAGACTCCTCTGATCTACACCTACTCTGAGCACACAAGGGCAGGGCTAAGAATCAAACATATTGCCAGACTTCACTCTCTTCTCAGGTTGCCCACCAAAACATCTCCACAAACATACCATTTGTTCTTGAAAGTGTATTGTGGAATTCCTAGAACAACACCTCGGGGTGGGGGGGGGGGGAACCAACAAAAAACCAACCAACCAACCAACCAACCAACCAAAAAAAAACAAAACAAAACAAAACCAAACCAAACCAAACCACACGCCCAAAACCCTAGGATAAGAACCTTAACTACTACTTTCAGTTTAATAAAGCTAACATTAAAAATTGAGTGCTCCGGTTACACACAGATGGCAATACAGATCATACACACACAGTAGAGCTTGCAATTTAAAAAGAGAAGGCAAGTGAGAGAAAAATTAAAAAAATCTATCTTGAAAAGACAATGTGTGGGCAAGTGAGTCAAAGCAAATCACCCAAAGGGAAAGCTTGCACAGTTTAAACAGAAGACAGAAGTTAAGTTTCTTACAATTTTGCAGCTTGATCACTTAAAATACCTAATGCACAAACGTGAGAAAGGACAAAATGGACAAATGGAAACTCTTGTTTCCTGGGAGATGAAATCATGCTCCATAAAAAATAATGAGCATAAAACTCAGGCAGTCAAGGAAACAAGTCCTGTATACCCCTAATGCTATTATGATTGATTCCCATTCAGCTATCCAAGCATTCTAGAACTCCAAAAAGCACAGTGGAGCCTTTCAGCACAGCCCAGCATCACCCTAACTTTATTTTCCCTGGAGTTACCAACCACTGATTTGAACAGTAAGACAGCAATGACCAAATTCTGAAATGCTAAACCTGGCTGGCGAGAAAGCAAAGGGACCTGGGAGTTTGGATTAACAGGAAGCTGAACATGAACCAGAGTGTGCCCAGGTGGCCAAGAAGGCCAATGGCATCCTGGCCTGGATCAGGAACAGTGTGGCAGCAGGAACAGGGAGGTGATTCTGCCCCTGTACTCGGCGCTGGTGAGGCCACACCTGGAGTGCTGTGTCCAGTTCTGGGCCCCTCAGTTCAGGAGGGATATTGAGGTGCTGGAGCAGGTGCAGAGAAGAGCAACCAGGCTGATGAAGGGACTTGAACACAAGTCCTATGAGGAGAGGCTGAGGGAGCTGGGGTTGTTCAGCCTGGAGAAGAGAAGGCTCAGGGGAGACCTCATCGCTCTCTACAACTCCCTGACAGGAGGTTGTAGCCAGGTGGGGGTTGGTCTCTTCTCCAAGGAACCAGCAGTAAGACAAGAGGGCATGGCCTTAAGCTGTGCCAGGGGAGGTTTAGGTTAGATATCAGAAAGAAATTCTTTACAGAGAGAGTGATCAGCCATTGGAATGGGCTGCCCAGGGAAGTGGTGGATTCTCCATCCCTGGAGGTTTTTAAGATGAGACTGAATGCGGCACTTAATGCCATAGTCTAGTAACCACAGTGGGGTTGGATCAAGGGTTGGACTTGATGATCTCAGAGGTCCTTTCCAACCCATCTGATTCTATGATTTTATGACATAATTTTCACCAATGTTCTTACTGAATCCTCTCCATCCTTGAAACCCATCAAACTGTACCCTTCACAAGCTGCAGCTATCTCCACATTGGAAAGAGATGTGGAATACCTACAGCAGGCTGACAGGTGACAGCTGAGTGCACGTCTTGAAAAAAAAAAAAAAAAACAAACCACTTCAACCATAGATCCAGTGAGGTATTTCTGAAGCTTTATTCATGAGGGTTTGAATGCCAGTTGAGACATGGCTGCTTTTCCTATCAAAAAAGTAACCACATTAAACCACTATCAAGAGACTGGCAAACGTTTGGTCAATAATCAAGACAAGAACTGACATTTCAATTAGAATAACTGTTACATAAAATGACATTTGGTTTACTTTATGAAGGAAAAAGAGTACAAAACAGTAGAAGAAAGCTAAGGGATTATCCTCAAGCTTAAAGGAAGGCTTTTTTTTAGCAATAGATGTATAGAAAAAGTTCCATTGAGTAGAATATTCACATGAAACAAATAATTCTGAAGTGCACATAACCACCCCAAAGGGATAAAATCACTTCCACATAAGGAAAAAACACATTCACCTTTTTTTAGAGGGCAGAAGGGTGTACAAACACGGCTGTGCATGAGTGCCCACTTACAACTTGGGGCTGGAAAGATTCTGCTGTCATTACACAGCTAAAAATGATGCTTGCTCTAAACACCCACAAGAAAACTGCAAGCTGTGGTACTTGGGTCATTAGGATCCCATCCAGCTTTTGTAGTTTGCATAAATAAATAACTCATTTGTTTGGAGATGAAGACAGGATGTGTTCAATCTGGCTGTGACTGAGAGAGCAGGCACAATTCTCAGGAGTTGTGAAAAATAAGAAGGATACACTGAATTACACTTCCCCATAGTTAAAAGTTTTATTAAGAGACAAATACAGTTACACACATCTATGTGTGAGATCTCATTGTAGAAACAAGTTTAAAACAATGTGGAAAAAACTAAGCACTATTTCAGAATAGAACAGAACAACAAAAACCAGAATGAGCATACTAGTTCAGGGAAATCCAGCATGAAAGCAGTCTTGTGCTGAAGCCTCAAACTCTAATCTACCTTTCTACCAGTACTTAATTAAGATTTTTATAAAGTTTAGCATTTCAATTTCATACACTATGCATTGCAAGTTATAGAAAAAAATGGGTAAGAGAAAATAAGGAATGCCTTTTAGAAGAGTGGATATGAAAAGATTGACAGACACACAGCAGAATCCAGGAAAAAAGATACCAAAATTACCTGAGATTACCTCGAAGACATTGGCAGCTGACAGAGTGCTGCCTATCAGAGAATGAATAACCTTTATAAAGAGTAAAGGGGGTCCGAGATTAGTGGGAAGAAATTCAAATACCTGAGCCTGACACCTACCCCTACTTGTGCTCTACTATCAACAGCAATGCCACACGTGTTAAGAGGGAGACACATGGGACAGAAAAGACAGCAGACTGGAAAATAGAAGAGTGATCTCTAATTACGTTCTCCTTTTGTGATTGAGACAAAGTTCATACGGCCCTTCAGGTTGGAAAAGGTCCCTAAAATCAACAATCCCAACCACAGACCCAGCACTGCCAAGCCCACCATTTAGCCCTGTCCTTAAACACCACATCTACATGTCTTTTAAATCCCTCCAGGCATGGTGACTCTACCACTGCCCTGGGTAGCCTATCCAATGCTTGACAGCCCTTTCTGTGAAGAAATTTTTCCTAATATTCAATTTAAGCCTCCCCTGGTGCAACTTTAAGCCATTTCCTCTTGTCCTAATATGACAGGTAATTTGTGAAGACACTAGCCACTAACTGTCTATACTCCATTCAGAAAGAGGGCTTTCAATAGCTTTGCTTTTCAAATCCAGCGGGTTTTTTTGTCCAAGCTGCATCAAAGATATGCAGCCCTCTCTTTCTTCTTCCAGAGAAGAAAATAAATTTTAATTGAGAACTGCGAACAAAACGTCAATCTTCAGAAATATTTGTGAAGTACTGGATAGTTGTATGCCCTTTAAAAGCCATCGACGTAATACTTTTCATCACTTTTTATTTTTCTGGTTTGAAAAGAGAGATTTTAAAAAAAATAATATATGGCACCTTGGGAGTTAGTCTGTAATATGAATCTTCCATATGTTGTGTATCAGTTATTCAGACAGACCTTACAGAAATACGTGGCAGGAAAACATGCCCTTAAATAGCATGTGAACAGCTAAAATAAGAGATGCAACCGAGCCATACTGTGCAGTGTAACCCCCAGGAGCAGGGGGGAATCTCAGCTGCGTGCAGCTGGTGTCACGGTAAGGATTTCCGCTCAGGCGGAAATTCCCAACCTCGCTTCGGAACAGTCACCTGCAGCTTGATGGAACAGGTTGACAGCGGGCACCCAGCGCTGCCTGAGCTGCCCTGCAGCATCCCAGATGCCTGCACAGAGCTGCAAGCAGGGCAATGGCTCTAAGGGAGAATGTCAGATGGCAAAGTCCTGTCCCTAAAAACACCCGAACCAGCTTCAAGACACTAAACAGAGCTCAAAAACTGAGAGGCCGCGTGCGCTGCCAAGATCGATGTAAGAGTTCAAGGCCGTGTTCAGGCAGTTACCCCTGCTGAGTTCAGAGCTGCCACAGCTTCACCCCAACCGCTTCACAGACCCCTCAGACATTCTGCACAAGCTGCAGGAACAACCGTGACAGCGACAAGAGCACAGAGACCCCCCCAGAGGCAGCACAGCTGCAGGTGCACCAAGCCAGATGCTGCTGCAGCAAAGAGCATCTTCCCCCGCTCACAACAGCTGCTCCTGGGCCTCTCACAACACACTGGAAAGGGCAGCTGACTTGTCCAGCTTGTAGTCCACCCCAGAAATGCCAAAGGGACAAAAGAAAAACAAGGTAAACCTCCTTAATGTAATTTTTCTCTGCCACCCATTCATTTATGTTTCACCAGAAACATAAATTCAGATGCTTCTTTCTCATCTATTTTACAACTTAAATAACTTGTTTTCTTAAGCATTACTAAAAATGAGGTAAAGTACTTCAGGTCCCTTTGCATTGACAGACCATAATAACATAAATTTCCTCTGGATCTCCAGATAAATATTAAAGTTAAGATCCCCTGAATTAAGGGAGCACCAGTTTATAGTCTTTAATATTAATAAAGTTAATTAGGCAGAAAAAATACTAACTTAGAGCACATTAAGGAAAAAAAAGGGCCTTGTTGGTACATTTTCTCTGAAAATCCAAATTAACATTTCTCATTCTGTGTGAAAAGCTTCTTTTCCTGTGTCTGTTCAGGGACTTCAGTAGAGGAATATTGCAAATGCAGTAAAGACGGTGATAAATTTGCAAGGACAAACCAAGAGCAATCTAATTGTGTTGTTTCGACTAAAGCCAGCTCAATGACTAAGCTCTCTAAGGACATGGAATATAAAACCTTTTTGTATTTAACAACTGCAATTCAATTTCAGCCACTGTTGGTCACCTAAGGAAATCCCAAACGATGTAAGATTTCCCATTGTGGAGATAATGGATAATGGAATTTAAGTCTCACCTCACTTGAGCAAGAATTGCAATAGTACTGAATGAAGATTTTTCAAAATTTGGCAGAGGAAACAAAAGGGGGTTTTATTTCTATTTGTTTGGTTTCAGATTTCTGTGGTGCAATAGCAGCCATTGCAGCCACAGCCCTGTGTCCAAACATTGCAGGTGTAAAGGTTCTAAATCTGACCCAGGATCTAAGGCCCAAGACATGGGTTTTTTTTCCCCACCTTCCAGAGGAATCACCTTGACCATACACGTTTTCATTGTCTAAGAGGACTAAAAGTCTCTACTGCATGTAGTCTTTATTACTTAATATATTTCCACAGTAAAAAAGATGAAGTCATCCCATTGTGAAGCAAACTGCTAACTAACTATTCATTTGAATCAGGATGCAAATTCAATAACACATTATACAGGGTTTTTTTGGGTTATTTTCAAACCTGTAAATGTTCACAGTTCAAAACACTATTAATTAGCAGGTACATTGTATTATTTAAATAGGTTTAGGGAATGTGCAAAGTGATTTTTTTTTTCTTAATACATTCTCCCAGCTTTTTTGCCTTAAGAAATCTATTAAGTGTTAATTGATGAATTTTGTGTATACAAGGACTGCTCAGGAACACAGAACAGGCTCTGAGAAGGTACATCAGTTTATGCAATTCTCTTTAGCCCTTTATAGCTCTGCAAACATATTTCTTAACTTTTCCTATGAATTCTACAATGCAATGAATTATGAAGTGACACACAACACACACACAAATTATTACTCTTACAAAGTAATTTGAAAAACTGCACCTTTACTTTTCTCCCCTCATAAAAGAGTTCTTCATTTTTTGTATCTCCTCCTTTACGTTTTATCCCTGCTGTAAAAATGATTTCTTCAAAGGACCTGCTTTGCAACCTCAGTAATATTAAAGAAAAAAAAAAAAGAAGGTTCCAAGCCAATGTTTCTAGTGTAGAGGATCTCTATCTACAGCTAAAATTACGTTACAACTCAGATTTTATTACAAGATATCTTCTTTTCCAGGAGACCAAGGAGCTTTTCAGAACCACTTATGGACTAAACCAGAGAGGTATTTCCCAAAACAGAAGGAATTCAACAACCTGACCTGAATTTGAACATGACAAGTTTGCAGCTGCAAAAGTGGACTTCACGTCTCATAATTAACCTAATTTGTTAAAATACTGTTTCAGCTTTCATCTAAAACATTTTTCAGTATTATATATTCACACAGAGCACACAGTGAATTACTATTGTTTGTTCCTACAACTCAAGCTCCAGTCTTCCACCCAAACACCTGGCAGCCAGATACTATTTATTTTTCATGCCTAGTCCACAGTAATATTGATTCTAAAATAATGCACTTCATTTATGTTTACTCTTAATTCTACAGTGGAGTAAACAAAGAGAAGCAAAGCCCATGTCTAACAAAGCTTTGTTCACCACCAGTTATTGATATTTGGAAGTGATTATAACATGTTGATGACAACTAAACAGTGTTAAGTGAGTTTATTCAAGGCAAACAAGCCCAAACTCTGACACTCTGTTAACTGTAACAGGTCAGACAAATGAACAAAAGCCATGGTTTTCCCCTGGCTTCGGGGCAAGGTAAGTACAAATTGGCTGGTGCTACTGGTTTGGACTCCTTAACTCAATAGCCTTGCATACTCCTGGGAATTACTCCCTCTTCCATAATTCCTACATCAATAGGGAAGCTGCCCTGCTGTATGTGGAAAACAAGGGTCAACAGTTGTGCTTGTAGATTGTTCTCTGACAGAACACGAAGTGAGGCTGCCCCTAAATTTCCCACACAAACTGGGAGGACCACACAATATCCCTTATGCTGGAATGAAAAATTAGCCCAAGTAATTCACCTAAGGAAATCCTAAAATCTAGCATCTTCTAGCACACAAAAGTTATTTTATTAACCAAAGTGGTTCCACCATGTTTGTGATGTGCTAAACCTGAGGATTTGAGGGAGAGGTGCGAGAGAACAACATAAAAAACCAGGTGTGCAAAAATCGGTTTCCTTTAACTCAAGAAGCTACTGGGGGGTCTGCGTGATAAAACACACTCAGAGTTTCAGTAAGGTTTTTTTCCCCCTCCTCCTCTCCTTCAATACTAATCAAAAGAAACATTGAAACTGTTGTTCAAGTTCTGCAAGAGCCAGGGTCCCTCCAGCAAGCTTATAAATGGTGGGAAAAGTAAAGGATTAACTAACACTTTTAATGTAGACACAGTTCCTACACACATGCACAGCTCACATCTGTATCAGCAAGCAGTGATGCACAGTAAGAGACACCTAATGAGTCAAACAGACTGGCCTGAGGTCCAGAAATCGACCCTGCAGTGATCCAAGAGGACCTGAACTGAGACTAAAGTTAGCCAGAGTCAAGAGGCAGAGCACCCACCCACAGCTGGACACCCTGGATGTGCTTCTGGAGAACAGCCTTCAGGTCACCCCAAGAGAACATATCTGCATGGAGCAAGATCTCACTGCAAAACAAAAAACAGTGTTATCTTGTCAAACTCGTTGTCAACACTTACTGTGCTCTTCTGCACAAGATTCTAACTATTTTTAGGCCAAATAAGAATTTCTCCCTTCTAATTTTCTTATTTTAATCCTGACTCTAACAGCACTTATCTCGTGGTAGTGCTTCAGAATAAGAGTGTCCTTCCTTAATGACATGGCTTAATAGAAATAGAAAAAAAAAAGAAGGCATAAGTTTTGATATGCTGAACAAAATTCTAGCAATGCTTTTTTCCTGTCCTCTCGAGAAGGGTTTTAACATCAGTCTAGCCTTGCAAAAATCTTAGTTGTTATTAAGTATCACTTCTTAGTACAAGAAAAGAGTCCTAGCCTGTGTTGCCACATGTCACTGTTGTCACTGTGTTTGCTCACAGCACTGTCCATCACCCAACACGAATCTGGAAGGGGGACCACAGAGAACAGAGGGGAGCACAGCTGCTGGGACACTACTGACAGTGTAACACCCCCAGGTAGCTGAGACTGGGACAAACTGTTGGCCCTTTAAGTGATACCTGTCTGCTACCAAGTGCCAGCAGTTCATTACTGAGCTGACTAGTTCACTGCCTCTGCACAGAGCTGTACTTGAGATGTTTGCCACCAAACGATTCTCCTCAGTGACCTCACATCATCATGAAGTGCAACAGCAGCAAATGGGATCCATTACACATCCTGAACTACCCCCATGCACACAACTATGACTCTTAGCAAAATACAGCAAAGTATCTATTTCATACCCTGCCTTAAACCAGCCCCACTCCTTCCCTCCCCATTTCAAGGAGCTAAGTACTCCTTGAATGCACGATTATATCACAACATATCCCCTAAAAGCATTATTAATCTTTTTTTTTTAGCGAAGTAATAGAACACTAACATTGAAGGTGCAGCAGCAGACATGAATTTAATTCCCTAATGCACTTCAGTTCCAAAATTATAGACAATCACAAACGCACTTAGTGAAGCTACACCATTAACATTTGACACAAACATCCAGCCAAATGCTGCAGCATCCATTAGGAGCTAAAGACATAAATCAGGCAGATTTCTTTATCTCTCACGCCATGTCACCAGGGGATGGTTCCACGTGCATATGTGGACACTCAGTGGAAACCCGTATCATCCATGTTACCTGCAATTTATTTCTTTACTGATTCTTTTGCTGCCATTGCAGGTTTGGGACTGTGACTGCAAATCAGTGGAAAACAGCAGATAACTTTGTGTCTTGGCAACAGAGTTACAAAACCCACTTTGCTATTCACCAGTTCCCTATTTGCTTCTCAGATTGGTGAAATATCTTTGTATCACTCACACTTTCAGGTTGTTACTAATTCAATCACAGTGCACCTAAGCTACTAGGAAAAATGATGCAGGAGCTAACAGGCGCTACAAAAACTCTCAGATTTGGTTTTGAGAGATGATGTTCTCAGCAAGAGATTGCTGAAATCGCAGCTGTAATGGAACAACTGCATCATTACATTGTCATCACAAGTAGAACAAGGAATATCAAATGCATGCAATTAGTTCTTAAATCATATAACTGCAAAATAAATTAACTAGTCAAAACCTACTTGAAAAACAGCACTTAAAAGCATCTGTCCCCTCCTTTCTCAGTCATCTTCTAATCTGCCAAAAGCCATGAGCAATGAAATCTATTTTCAGGGAGCCTTTACAATACCAAATATAACCCCTCATTCAATTTCAGATAGGGGAACTCTCAATATATTGCATTTCTGAACCACCCTATCTGATAACATAAATCCCTTATTACAGCGCAGACAGGCAGAAGTAGCTCCCTCCTCACTAGAGCAGGAAACAGTCAGCACACACAGCAAACTGGATCCAACCCAGCAGTGAAGAGCAGCACATCACACTGGGGGTTTTTTTGAGCAAGGCAACAGCCACACAAGGGTGGATTTTGTCCTACAGAAAACTGAATGATCACGTTGGCATTCAAATCTCAGTTTAAGTTTGACAAAAGACAATGAATTTCTCAGCTACAGAAGAGTAAATAAAAATTATTTTAAAAGGAAAAAACAGCTTGCTAAACATCCCAAGCCACGAGACATCTCAGAAAGCTGTAGAAGTAACTGGTTGGAATGATGAGGATCTACAAGCTGACTGACAAATCAGAGATTCCATCTCTTCAAAAACTGAATTGGAGGAATTTTCAGAGGACAAATTATCACATAGGAATGGGAAACACATTGCTTTTTTTTTTTTTTTTTTTTTTTTTTTTTTTTATAACTGAAAGAGTGGTTGTTTCATGTTTCACATCATCTTTCAGAAATGAATAAGCACAAAGGAAGTCAAACTACTGTGGGCACCTGTCATCATTCCTACAGCCAGCTATTACACTTTAAATGCTCACACTCACTGGAAAGGGACAAAATGTCATAAAAAAAATAATTACACGACTGTATAAGAGTAGAAAAAGAACAACTGGCAAAAGTGAATACACCAAACCGCATCACTAAAGTAATCAGTAATCTTCCTCATGAGGAGGAACTCGCATCCCTGGTGTTGGTACTTCATCACCAGTCAAAAACCAGTGAGTACACCAGGGGGAAAAACAAAAAAAAGCTGAGTTTTTTGTATCGTAGGTTGCTGTTCCAAGAGGTGCTCTAAGAGAAGGTTTCTCTCCAGCCACATTCAGAGCTCCACAGTGCACTTGGAGCTCATACCCAGGGCTTCCTGAAAGGAATCTGTCTCTGTTCACTCCTGCAGCAGCCTGAGCGAATGAGGTGCTTCCTTTGGGTCTGTGGATGTTGTGAGGAATTAGAACAAGTCTGACTGCTGCAACATAACTGGAGTGCAGCAGTTGGCATAATAATAAAAACCTGTTAATTACATGATCAAACTGTATCACAGGCAAAGAAATGCCTGCCCATTAAAGCTTTGCCAACTTCCTAACTTAGTCATTTCACGTGTCCCACTCATACTCCTTTTCCATTCTGCTGACTGTTAGAGCAAATGCTCACTTTGATTACAAATCTTTCCATCAGTTTTACTTATCTCACGGTGCTCTCCTGGATTACAGACCAGAGGGATATTAAAAAATAACAAGATAGCACCAGAAAAAAACCCCACTTCTTTAACAGTTCACATAACAAATTTGAGGTATGCTGTTCTTGAAGGAAGTTTAACTTAACTGAACAGCAGCAAAATAAAATCCAGCCAAATTGAATCTCCCATTACTCTTAGAAAGACTCAAAGCTGTACTTCAGAAGAAGCAGATATCTTTATGACTGTAATTTAAATTCATTTGGCAAATGCAAGAACACCATTTGAAAGCGTGAACTCACTGTGTTCCTTTTATTAGTCTCTCTAACCTCACTAACCATTTAGGTCTCTTCCATATCTAAATTAGAATTTAAGTGCAAGACATTCACTTTTCATTAATGTCTGGCATTCCCTTAGCAGAAAAAGAAAGCTACAGTAATGGAACGTTAAGACTATACCTGTCTAGAAAATCAAAAAATTAACTACTAATAAAAACCTTAGCAGACATTTCAAAATACGGTAAATATATGACTGATAGCAAATTCTACCAATAACTGAATTCACTTGACTCAAAGACTTCACTCTGCAACTTCTTCCTCAACTTCTTTTTCTTTATTCTTGTTGTAGAGAGTCCTCGTGGCCTATTGTCATTTTGGAAAGGAAAGCAGCCTTGAGGACACCAACTTCATGACATCAGGAGATGTCAGCCCACACACTGTGGCAATAAAAATAAATTCCAGAATTCCACTACTTGTTAGCAGGAAACGCGCAATCCCAACTCAGCAAATTAAATGTGATGATCTGCATAGGGGCTGGCATAACTAATTAAAAAAACCTCATTTTTTGAACACTCAAAGGAAGTGGGATTCTCCTTTTCAAAGTATATTTAGGGACACACTGTCACATTGTATTTATGTCTCAGATTCTGGTTTTGCGCCTCTAAGCTACATATCCGTAAGTAATTTTGCTGAAGGATATTATTCAGTAAACTCAAATTTAAACTATGTGTTTTAGGCTCTTCTTACTCACTTGTTATTGGGAAGGTAGATATAAAGCTTAAAAACCAGTCTGCGTGCAACCATCTGAATTCCTTCTTTGTTTGTTCCTCAGTCGTTTCATGTTCCTGGGGAGGCAGTACTCATTAATTACTCAGGTTGAAGAGACCCAACGCACGCACTGCTGGAATTGCCAGGGACTGACATCACACAGGCATTTCCAGCTGATCCTGGCAAGCCTCAGTCGGGCCTGTCCAAAGTATAACCGGGCAGCCAGAAAATTCCTAATACTGATCCTCTCATACCTGGGACCATAAGGCCGGGACAGAGCTCTGTGTGCCAGCAAGACTCCTGGTACTCACTGACTCCACAGTATTCTTTTTTATTCCTTCTGGGTTTATTCAGTGTATTTCCCCCCAGCTTGTCAATGTTTTTTCCAAAGACAGGGAGATATCTCAGGTATTAAAATAATGAAGAAAGCCTGAAATTTGCACCAGTAAAATGACCTTTACAAAGAATTCAGGGGGTTTCAGTGTCTAACAACTAACACATCTGTAACGGTGAGTTATACGAAATCCTTTATACTGTTTTCACAGCACTTGCAGGAATAGCAAATAAGTATAGTTAATATGCAGTCTTATGATGAATTTCCAAAGAATTCCTAATGAGCATAAAGTCAACATTAATTGAACTCCTTAGGCAGCGACAACAGTATGAACAGACTTTTTCGGGGATACCATATAATAAATAGTAAAGCTTGGAGCAAACATTTATCTTTCACATCTGTTAAATCTTTCATCATGTAAAAGGCAGCAACTTGCACTGAAGCAAAAAACAAAGAACACTTAAAAAATATTTTTCAGAAAGACCGACAGAGGCTGATTTGTCCAAATCCATCAAGTTAGAAAAAAATACTCATTAGAAACTTAAAAACTTTTCACTTTGGGGGAAAATGAAGATCTTGAGCTGAACATTGGCTGATTATTTTAAACAAAGCATATTTTCCCCTTAGAAATACAAGAAGCTGATCTTGTATTCAGAGTTAATAAACATGTAAGCCACGTGCTTTCTTATAGACCAAAAAGTGAGAAAGGATTTATCAGTTTAACTGACTACATGCTCCAAAAGCACCCAATGCAAGGTTTGTAAAGACAGGATTTATTTCCAACCTTCTTTTCCCTCCTCTCCCCCATCATCCCCCCACTGTAAGATGACATGGACTGATCCTTTCACAGGGTGAAGCACACAGCTGGCTTCAGCTGTTTGAGCAGAAGGAAGAGCTCATTTCTGCTTTAGGAAGTGAAACAGGAGGTTCACAATCTTTCCAATACTATACATACAGGGGGAGCAAAGTCTAATTCAATTTAACTTCATCAATTTTGACCTAGTCTGCCACCTTAAGCTGACCCAATTAAAATAAAGATGCGAACCTCTCTAGATTAGTAACACAACTCAGGACAGGGTTACCTGGCAATCTCTTCCTCATCTAGGCCAGTTCTCCATTGTCTATCACAACACACCTGACTCTCTGATGTACCAAAACTCCACAGCTGCCACCACACTGTCAGCTGGGCATTGTCTGTTCTAGTTTTTAAAAGAATTAGTATTATCACATAGTGACTGGAACTTATGAAAGACTAATACAATAACCCTGCTTCCTTATAAGACCAACCACACCCTACAGACAGCCTAAGTAAATCTGACAGCCCAATAAAGAATAACACGATTGCTTGCTTTCATGCTAGGCAGAGCTATAGTGTAGAATGCTATCACTTAGGAGGAGGCTGTAACTAATGTATGTCCCAATTTCTGCTCCTGTAATAGAATTACAATATGTTTTCTTCAAAGGCATCCATCACCAATGCTGAGAGACAGTTTTAGGCACCAGGTGTCAACTAACACTGAAATCAAAACGAAACGAAAGTAAGTTCTTCAGATCACTGCAGATTCAAGTCTCAATTTCCAAATAGCTGTAATTAAAATCCAGACACCATCTAGGCATATTTAGAAGTGAAACTCCTTGTGCAGATTCAAAAAGAACAGTCACTGGTACCAGTGCTGCTTCACACTGTTGAGTTCTTTGGATTCTCTTCCTCTTCAGGCTATTGAACACATTGAGTGGGTCTCATTCTTCCACTGATTTGTTTCAGAAGAACAGTACGTCAAGAGGTATTAAACTGTTATTTCTAAGCACTTGGGGACACAACTCTTCATTAAAATTTAACTTCAACAACTTCACGGTAACAATTCTAACCATAAGAAATATTCTTCTTATTAAGAATACTCAGTAAAAAGATTAAGAGTGGCTTCCTTACTTGGCAAGGCAGCTGTTCATGAAACACAGGGGCACTCAGTGCACATCTTAACAGCCAACCCCTTCATAAATTACCACCTTGCAGAAAATGAGCTGAAGAGTCAGTTCTGCAAATATCCTTTCCATCTTAATGATGATCATGAAAAACATTCTAAATTATGGACGGAATTCAATTTATACAACTCAACCTGGTGATGTTAAGACACTAAACAGTTGTGCTTACTTCCTTAAATCAAGAAAGCTCCTGCAGTTTTTCCAACTGCATCATCCAGTAAAAACTACAGAAGGTACTGGAAAAAACAGTAGTTGTGACTGCATAACTTCCAGTGATGCAGCAACAAGTATCAGAACTAAAATTTCTGTCCTAGCATGGGTGTTTTAATGATGGCATAGTGGCTGCAAGGACTAATCCAGCAATCTTCTACGAAGCTCATTTCCCCTCCTGCAACTTCCAAGACAGTATTTATGCTCCTTCCTTAAGGAACCACAAAAGCAGATGAGAAAGCTGTAGGACACCTGTGCCATCTTCACAAAAATTAACTATATCTGCTCTGAAATAAAAGCTTGCAGAGTGATACTCATCACTTGTTTGCCATCACCATGTTACAGCCCCTTCATGACTCACAGTGGTGTGACAGGAAATAATAGGTCAGGCATATTCCATACCAACAGCACTGACATATCCTTGTTCTCAGCCTCTTATAGAAAATATAATCTAATTCTTATGAATATTTTTAAGTTACAAGAATGAGTTTTCAAAGAATTTAAATTTTAAAATTTTAATTGAAGATAGAGAAATAATTTCCAATGGCATCTTCTCAGCAAGGGACCGTGACCCTGCCTTCCTGACTGAATGCTGGCACAGAAGCCACAGGCACTCTGAAGGCTTACTTCAGTCTCCCCTTAAGCTGAGTAATTATAATAGTCAAGATTTGTAAATTATACTATTATTGACAGTTAAAACTGCTGATAGAATACAAAAAGTCCAAGCAGCCCATACCCCTTGTTTTAAATAGGCTGTGCAGTGCAGGGAGGTCAGAACAGAGATCCTGCCCACAAGCTCCTCTCCTTCTGGAGTCATCTCTGACATGCACTCCAGTCTTTGAATGAGTTCCTCCTGCCCTTTCTTTGCAGGGAACACTTCAGTCTCTCATATCTAACATTATTTATTCAGCTCAGCTATCAAAGCTGCAGTCACGGATTCTTCGTGTGGTTCTAAAGGTCAAAACCACGTCCTTCAGCTCAGGTCACTCTTGCTGCTCTTATATTGCAAATCAAGGGCAAGAAACTTAAGTGTCCTCTCATGAAAGAATGAGAAACGGGTAATTTCAGGACTGACAGCAATATGAGATGTAGGACAAATAGCAGAGGGAGTTCAGCAAATTTGGTGTTCACTTCTCTTCCCAAAGATGATTTCAGGTGGTAAAGAAATATTTTATACCAAGTTACCTTCTTATGCCAAATAACCAAAGTTGAAATAAACTGAAACTTTTCTTGTCTAAACAAAATATTTTTCAACATTATATGAAAATATTTCCACATTCTAATTCAAGTGTTTTCTCACGCAATCTTTTACCTAGAGCACTTCAATTTGTTTGCCCTTGATTATAAATTATAAACAAGCAGTGCATGTGAACTAAGTTCTCTTTCCCTCTCAGAGAAAATCTATCTGAATAATTAATTACCAAAAACCTACCCGGTTGTTTCTGCAGCAGTAGCACACCGGGCAAGAGAAAAATTTTTCAAACTCACTATTTCATAATCTAAACTTCAGCCAGGTTCCAACTCCACTTACCTTAGCTATCAAAAAGAATAATTTCTCCCATCTTCTCTAGATGAGCCATCCTGTCTTTATAAATATTGATTAGAGAAATATCTTAGAGACAATTTCTAGACAGATAAAGTTCATAAAACAGGTTCCTGCTGCACTGTGTGCTGCCTGGGACTGCATCACATATGCCGTTTTCGATGAAAAAAGCTCAGTAGGCCAGGCAATAAAAGCAGGATCTGCATTAAAATCCAGTCACATAAAGACAAAAGAGCAACACTGAATACAACACTGAAGTTCTCAGCTGGACAGACCTGCTCACTCCAGAAATCCTGGATTTCATGGGCAAACTCAGGAACTCCCCAAGTACCCATCCAAGCAAGCAGGAACTATTTCATCCCCCCTGAGACAGGACCTGAGACCAGTCAAGCATTTGGGACATAGCAGATTCACCCCTGCACTGCCATACTGGGCTCAAACCCGAAGAATTAAACCTTTCCAATTGGATTAGTAGACATTCAGCCCTACACAGGGAAAAGAGGAATTTGAATTATCATTGACCTCTTTTTAGGACACTGCTTTGTCACGGAGAAAGTTAACTGCTGAGAAAACCACCCATTTGATCCTGCAGCATTATTTATAGAGGAATATGCCAGATTTAGCAGAGGAAAGCAAGTAATAGATTTTACACACAGGCTGGGAGCTAAGGGTTACAGTTACACTTTTCTTCTCTTACAGCTATTTTTCACTGCAAGAGCTTGTCTCTACCTCTCATAAAATTAGTTACTTCCACTGATGAATCGGTTGAAAAGCTTTCTACCCTATTTCAATTTCTTTATTCATGATACACTACAGCAATAAAGAACAATGCTTCAGCGAGGCAAACATTCTCTGTGAATACTTATGCAATGCTTTCCACACACAGAGCTGTGTATGATCACATATGACGTTACAGACACATGAGACGCACGACTGTGTTCAAAGCAGGGGATTCATGTGCACAGCTCAGACCACCGTGATGTGCAAAGCACACAGACAAGCAAGCCAGGACACAAAGCACCTCAGAGTGTCCATTACACCCCATGCTTCTGAGATGGCCGTTCTGGCACCTCCAATCCAAAGCTGCCTCCTACCAGGAGGTCATTGCATGCACTCTCAGTGGGAGTTGGCTCTAGTGTAACCACATAGTAAAGATTTGGAGTCCATATTTTCATAGCATTTTACAGCTTGTTTTGTGTGGAATTCAACCAGATTATCCAGAACTATGATATCAAGGGACAGAGTGATAAACCTTCCTGTAGAGACTCATGCAGAAAGAAAACCAAATCTGTACATTGTAGCATAACCCCCTGGAGACCCTGGGCAGAGATTAAGGGTGGTGATCTCCACCCTTCCATTTACAGAGCAGATTACCCACAGTGATGCTCCTCCTCAATCTGATTAAGAAGCCAGCAATGCTTTTGGTTGTTTGCACTACCCATTTCCACACCCAGCACCTCTGGCAGGGATGGCAGGAGATCCCAAACTCTGAGCCACAAGTCTCTAAATGGAGACTCATCCAACAAAAAAAAAAAAAAAA